>QGSO01000848.1:0-172500 GCA_011037825.1 Carya cathayensis
GTCACGGACGGCTCTCTTTTTCAACTATCTACAGTGTATTTTAACGCACCGTTTTCTTCAGTCTATTTACTTGCTGTCGATCCTTTTTAATGATGCCAAAAGGGGGAGAAGTTTTAGACTAGAACATTAATATTGTTTAAATTGTTAAACTTGTTATATATGCTTGGAATTATATTTATATTTTTGCTTGAAAAACTAACGCACATTCTCAGGGGGAGCTTAAGTATTAATACAGGTTTCAGGTTCTATCAAGTATTTGTCATCATCAAAAAGGGGGAGATTGTTGAACCTAAGGTTTCAAGTTTTGTGTAATTATATATTTACACATGGATTTTGATGATAACAAATGAATTCAAAGAATGAAGGAGTCTCAAGCTCAAGTTGTCCACACAATGGAGTCAAGCACATCAAGGAACCAAGCATGAGCAAGAAGGGAACAAGTTCACATTAAAGTCATAGAGTAATGTTGTAAATCTCTTCAAAATTCGAAATTAGGATTAAGGCTCAAAAATTAATATTTTATCATAAAGCATTAAAATACATTTTCCACATGTGCATGAATATTTTGAAAATTAAATTTGAAAATTTTGAAAGATAATTGATTGTCATCTTTCACATGTGCATGCCATGATTAAAGGTTTGAACTTTGAAAATATTAAAGATGATTGATTGTCATCTTTCACATGTGCATGTTTTATTTGAATATTTTCAAAAGTGATTGATGCTTTTCTTGACTTATGCAAAAGGAAGATGCCTTTGTTTGAATATTTTGAAAAGTAAAGTGTGCTCCTTTTGTCATATGCAAAAAGTAAAAAGATTAGGTTTGAAATTTTTGAAAAATGAATGATGATGTTTTTGACATGTGAATCTTTTTAAATTTGAATATGAAGTCTCATATGCCTATAAATAGATCATTTGAGAGCTTCACATTCACAACACCAAGAGCATACAACTCTCATTCAAAACTTTCATTCTCTCTTCTCTAAGCATTGAGCCTTAACTCTTATTCATTTTGAGAGATATAGTTTGTGCTTGTATTGTTCTTATTTCACTCATTGAGGAGTGTTTTCTGATATCCTACCCACTATCAAATCTTGTATCAGTAAAAGGGTGTGTACAACCCTTGTGCGTGTAGAAAGTGTTCTACACAGGGAATCGTTGAATCACCACGTGTAAGGTGATTGCAAGTGTAGAGGGTGTTCTACACGGATCCTTTGTAGCGGTGTTGTTCAAAGGTGTAATAGGTTTCTATCTCCACCTGAAGGAGATTGAATAGTGAATTCGGGGATCCTCAAGGGGTAGCTTGAGGCGAGGACGTAGGCAGTGGGGCCGAACCTCGTTAACATACTGAGTTTGCTTCTCTCTTACCCTTACTCTTTATATTTATTGTTTTTCATATTTTGTTTATATTTTATATTGTATATTTGATTTATAATTGTTATTTTTTTTTAAATACAATTCAATTCACCCCCCCTCTTGTGTTAGTCATCTGGGCAACAAAGGGCATGAAAAATAGAATGGAAAAAAAGAAATTAAAGAAAACATGAGAAAGATGAGATTTGGGAGAGGGGAGACGAAGGGGTGATCGAAAATAGATCTAGGAAGCCGATGCATTCTTCTTCTTTGTGTTTTTTTTTAATATAATAAAACTGATTGCAGCCGGCCACATCCGCTTCGTACACCGATTGGTCCCCAAAACGCCCGAGCGTAGCTTTTTTTCTTACACATTTTATTAATGTGATGGTCTGTATTTTATAATTAATTTAATTAATCACATCAATGAAGTGTATAATAAGTACACAAAAATAATTATATGTAGTAACATTCATATTTATTTATAATTTCATGTATAATATTTATTTTATTTGTTTTCTTTTAAAATTTAAATTTTATAATTCTTAATATATCAATAACTAACGCATGAAAAATAAATTTTTTTATAAATTTTTCTTTGATTACAATTAACAATTTTCAATTATAAATTTGCCATGCTGCTCCCTTCTGATTAGTTCTCATCAGTGTTCTCACCTTCACTCAAGAAGAAGTGGTAAAGTGGACCTATGGGCCTATTTGGAATTGTGTTTAAAGTATTAAAAAGTGCTTAAATAACTTTAAAAGCTCTTTAACGAAAAAAGATAAATTGTTTGAGTGTTACATATTAAAATACTTTTTAATCTCAAATAAGATTAAAAGTACGTTTGAGAAAAAAATATTATTTTGGTACTTTTTTTTATATGCACTTTTTTGGATAATTCGGAATGTAGTTTAAATTTTAAAAAGACTGTCAATAGGCGAAAATACTCATATAGTTTTTAAATAATTACTAACTTTCAAACTTTTAAGTATATTGTCATAATTTTTAAAAACTCAAAATTATTGTCATTTCTATCTTAGAAAACATTTTTTTAATTTGTTTCTAAATAAATGTAACATGTTTGAAAGTATTTTAAACATATGATTACTAAACAATAAATAAAATTTTAATAGTAGAACTTGTTATTTAAGTTATAAGTTATAAGCACAAAAATTATAAACTATATTTTTCACCGCAATTTCAAACATGCAATATATCTTGGGAATGGTTCCTTTAATTTTATCATTGGATATCTTTTCGTAATCTTCTATGTGTAGATATAATTAAGATAGATGTGTATCAAGATTTTATTGTGTATATATATATATTTGTATGGTTTTGAGTCAAATTAACTCTACTCGAAAGCAAATACAAATTAATAATAAAAGAGTTTTGCTACATACAAGTAAAGCTGCGTAGTAATCTGCATACCAATACTCATTACTTCATATTCAAAATTTAAATTAGTATTGTTTTCATTAAAATCTACTTTTTGACCAATCATATTAGATTGGTGCACGTATTAATACACGATTGTGCTTGCAACTAGATTTTTCCATAATAAAATAGAAGAAAAAAAAAAAGAAAACAAGAAGAAGAAGAAGAAATCAAAACCAAACCACCCACCTCACAATTTGGCTTCATGTTTTTTATCTTGTTAAAACCAACTCAAAATCAACACAAAATAAATTAAAAAATTATTAATTACTAAAATAGTCTATATAGTTTGCATATCAAATTAATTAATTAATTAATTCCCAAACTCAAATTTTAAACTTTTTACTTAATATATTTTCTATTTTGATCAAATAAAATTAATTATTCGTCAAGGTACTTTAGACCAATGGCATAAGATCTGGACTATATATCTTAGGCGTTGCTTGGACCACCCGGCCGAGTGTGGCCAGGTGTCACGAGCATAGGTGCATGTAGCTTGGGATTGCCACCTAGGCCATACTGTAATTGGTCCTACCACTCATTATTTACATATAGAGGTAGCACGAGAATAGGTTCCGATAAGGTTAAATATCTTTTATATACTTAAATATTTTAAAAAAATTCACATCATTATTAAAAAATACTTATTTAAACACTAAGTAAATAAATAAAAAAATAGTCTCGGTAAAAATGTTCGAGACCCAAAATGGGAACACCAAGCCTTTCTCCCACTATACATACAGGGTAATGAATTGTGCCTTCCCAATTATCCCATGCATTTTGCCCGGCCAGTTCTAGTTTCGAGTCAACGTTAGAAGCAGACTTTTTGTTTTGGCTCCTCCCGTGGTGGGAAGGGTGGACAGAAGTAGGCACCCTCATGCACAAAGGAGTAGGCAGACTCGTGCATGCACGATGGTGTTAGGTCGAGAACTGGACAAAAATGAATGTAAATGTTTTAAACATTGTACTGAATTATAATTAGTTCCGTAGCACACCGAAACGACCGAAAAAGGAAATTACAATGCAGATACCTGTTTAATAAACAAGAAATAGAGAGACGTGTTTATTTCATAGTTTTGAAAAACCATGACAAAAGGTAGAGTTAAAAACAAGAAATCAAGCACACAACTCAAAAATTTATATGATTCGGCAACGTGACTATATCAATAAAGCTGTAAAGAATTTTATTATTTTAAGAAATGATAAAATATACTTTTGAGCGAAATATAATGTTCTAGGCAACCATACTATTCATTGTAATTATATATTTATAGTATTATATAACAGAAACCCTAATTTCACTATTATTAGGCTATTCACTCAAGTGAAGTGTCAGCGAGCTTCTAGCAGACTCTTTATCTAATATTCGCGCTCGAACGACATGATATCAAGGGAACTATCTGCCTGAATTTTACTCTAACGACCTATAACGCAAATATCGATGAGGTTTCTATCTAACATTTCTCGAGTCACAAATTAGGTTAAAAGATTTTTCGGTGAAACCCCGAACCCCACAAGGCTTGTCCATGTTCGCTTTGGCTTGGGCCTATAAATCCAAGTCTGATTGAAAATCCTCCAAAAATCATAACGAATTATTGTCGGATCTGATCATCAAATGGGACCGTCACAAGGATAAAGATGAGACCCAACAAACCCAATATCGTGAGTATGACAGCAATTGCAAGAACAAAAGAAAGAACGCTTTTTTCTCTGTCGCCTTGACAAAGTTAACCGGTTATGGTGTTTTCCACGTGAATAACGCTTGCTTCTGAGGAAGCTATGCATGCATGCATGTTAATTAGAGGAATGCATAGACTTCGCTTATAAATAGAGACATTCAGTCGCTTCAAGATGCATCGAAAGTCTTGTGCTGTTTTTACATTTAGCTGTGAGTCCACTATAAGGGAGCAAACTTTGCCAGAACTTTGAAGTAAGAATCCTTCCAAATTTTCTGTCCATATATTATTTCTTCTGTAATTCATGCCCCACTCGATGTAAATATCTTTCCAAACATGATCAGTATGCTTTATTTCTAGTTTTTCTAATTACATGTTCATTAAATTCTCTACTTCGATTGCCATTTTAGACAGTTAATTAGTCTGATCTCCAAATATTTGTTCCCTTTAATTACGAACAAGTAGGGAGAGAATTATATCATACATATATATTTGTGAATGCTAGCAGGTTCCTTGAAACTCACAAAAATAGAGCTTTCTGTTGAAAATGTAAACCATGAGATCAGTTTGTAGATGTTACAATATACCAAGCAAAGATCAGAATTACCTCTTTTTTCTGAATTTGCAGAAGATTAAAGCTTCACCTATGGCTAGGAATCAGTCACTGGAGGCTGCGGTTGAAGGACTGAAGAGGTTTCTCAGGTAATTCTATATTTTTCATCCCAACAATCTCTAATATCTGCCATAGACTGCAAGTTTAAGAATTTTCCACTAGGTAATAATTATGTAATTAGGTGAGAAAAAGGCAAGATTGTAAACAGTAAATTTCAAAGGACAAAACAGGAGAAGTTGATGATAGTTCAGAGAATCTCAGAAAACTTTTGTCCTATGTGCATTTGTGAGTGTCAATTCTCATGTAAATATGATTGAGTTTAAAACTTTTGGATCCTATGGACAGAGATGACAAAAGAAATATATATACGATCTTGTCAATTGTCATGCATAGTTGGTTAGGCCAAGGTTGAGAATTTGCAAAATGTTATTTATTCTTCTCCGTATTTATTTGCAACCTTTTCAACAAATTTGAAGACACTGATACGCATGCGTGCATTTGATATATATATGGCTCTGTGTGTGTGTATATATTTATATATATATTGATTGGCTGCAGCGAGAAAGACTCGAATGAGGAGGTGGCTGAAAAAATTGAGAAACTGACTGCAGAATTACGACGGATAGATATTTCTGACCCAGCTGAAATCATTAAACGAGGGTTTCATTACTTCAAGACCACCAACTTTGAGTATGACATGCAACACTCTCTCTCTCTCTCCCTCTCTCTCTCTCTGCAACTAGATTATAATTATTGCCAATATTGGTACTGAGAGAGGCTGAATTTAAAAGAACCAACCAGAAAATCTACCTCTTTGTTTTTTTCTCTTTTAATCTTTGTAATTTTCTTTAATTGGTTTGATTTTTTTTGCAGCCAGAATAGAGAATTTTACCATGAGCTTGCCGAAAGCCAGCATCCTAAGGTACTGCCTAGGCTTCCGTTAGACAATTAAAGTGCACAAAAATATAAACAAAAGCCTAAATAATTCTGGTCTTAATTGTATGGTGGTATATAGTTTCTGGTATTTGCATGCTCAGACTCTCGAGTGAGCCCCTCTATTATCCTCAACTTCAGACCAGGAGATGCCTTCATGGTCCGCAACATTGCTAACTTGGTTCCTGCATTTGACCAGGTTTCTCATATATATATATACATCCTACTTCCCATTCAATTTAATTACTTAAATCCAACATATTTATTCAACTAATTACTGTATATTATATATTTTACTTCAATTGCTTCTGCACAGCTAAGATATTCTGGAGTTGGTGCAGTCATTGAATATGCTGTCTCAGTACTTGAGGTGAAATATCATTCATTTATCCCAATTTTCTTCTTTCGGTTCTGCAAAACTTGTCCTTTTTTCTTTTTACCCTTTTTAATTTTTAATTTTTAGGTACCAAATATCCTGATCATTGGACATAGTCGCTGCGGTGGAATACAGAGGCTTATGACTCATCCTGAGGATGGTTCTACACCTTTGTAAGGCTATAAGCACGAGTTTTTACTTTAATTTTCATCTCAAATTTGAAGTAATTTCTATGGAAAATTGTTCTAAAGAAGAAGAATAAACAAATTAGGGAGAGGGTTATGCTAAAATTGTAACTGAAATCGATTGATATGTGCAGTGATTTCATCGACGAGTGGGTCAAAATCGGTAAACCTGCAAAGGCCAAGGTCAAAGCAACGTATGGCAATTTGCCAATTGAGGAACAATGTGCACATTGTGAACGGGTTGGCTTTATCCCCTTACTTTATATCTTAATCAGAACTCAAAAGCTCCACCAATTTTTACTAAAATAAAAATAAAACCAAAAGAGAATACGAAATGCTGGTTTCAAGAGTCCACTCTTCTGGTATGGCAGGATTTGATCTGTAAGAGAAGTTTAAAATTAGATTTCTTTACAAATCAAATCTTGTCGTGTTAGTAGTGTGGAGGGTATGTCATCCCGACCGACTTGCAAGTATAACAACTCTTGAACTATGCATAAAGGAATGCTGTTCCTCATCCGAGCCACACCTATCACGTGACATATGATTGACATATGAACCCCATTAAGGATGAAGAGAAACATTGCTTTTCTGCATAAGGCTTTGCTGTGCATGTTGGAAGCTAATGATAGTCATGTTTACATATTATGCAGGAGGCAGTGAAGCTGTCACTGATTAACTTACTGACTTATCCATATGTCCGAACTGGGATTGCAAACAAGAAACTGCGGTTAATGGGTGGCTACTATGATTTTGTTGAAGGATCTTTTCATGCCTGGAATTTTGAGACTCACTTTTCACCTGCCGTCGGCGTATAATGAGTCTCAGTTGTATCAACTCCTCAAGTTACTATTTCCCTTGCATTTTTACTTCACATATGCACTGTATGCTATTTGCCTTTCTAGGCAATTTATCCATTAAATAAAACAGAGCAGCTCTTGGCATGCTCTCTCTTGCATGTTCCTCTATCTTGCCCTCCAAAATGAATGTATCAAATTCGGAAATTCTCCAAATTACAATCACGTAGCCATAGTCAAGAGAAAGTTAGTTTCAAGGTTCGAACTCAAGGCCTACGGCTGCAAAGTGACCCGGGGCAATTGAGATTTGTCCCCTTATGTCATTTGTTGTTTGTATCATGCAACATAATGAGTGAGGTACAACAATAATTTATTGTATTTCTATATGATCTAGATATTAGATCATTTGCCCAATCGAAAGAACTTTGTTACCGATGTATCTAATGACTCTGACGAGTTCTCTGCTTAATTAGTAGCCAAAATTACACAGAAAAGTTATAATATAAAACTCCAAATCTCAAAATATGTTAAAGTTGGAGTGACTATTATGAGAATCCAAGTGCTCTTTCCATGGTAAGGAAGTCAGTAAAGGCCGTTGCCTTACTTTGTAGGCCCTTCTCGGGTATTTTAGGCCCCAACCTACACTTAACAGTGCACAGTACGCTGTCAAGCACATGCACCCCGGGCCCTAATCAAAAGAGAGAAAGCACCAAACCTAGAAGTTGATCTGTTTGGGAGCCTCTGCCCTAGAGTTTTGTCGATTCTGTTTGGGAGCTTTAGCCCTGGACTTTAGAATACCTAATGTCTCGAATGAAACATTTTTTCCATGTCTTTATAATCTGGATGTTAACAAAATATTTTAAGTAATTCCACTATTTAAGCAGTAAGAACGATTGATTGGTATCAGAGCAGTTCATGCATACAATATCTAAAACCAGGATTTGATTGCTAGAATGATTGACAACCAACCTTGAGGGGGGTTACTCATGACCCTAGTTTCGGTATGTTTTGACAAAAAATAAAAAAATCAAAATCAAAAGTGATTATAGTATTTTTATCATGAACACTGTTTTAAAGGAAGCTAAGCATTTTAACGACCTAATGAAAACTCAATACACATCTGGATTTAAACTTCAAAAGAACCTGTCAATGTATGGATAATGTATGTATAATCTCATTCACTAAGCTTTCATTCATCACCCCATAGATGTGGATGGTCAAAGCAAACTTTGGCTATTTTCCATTTAAGCAAAAGTGAGAAGATTGTGAATGGGCTAGCTTATTCCTTTTTTTATTTTCTAATATATTTACTCATATTTTTTTGTGGTTGCCTCATTTCATGATCCAGTCAGACAATAATTCGTTGTGGGTCTTGAGTGGATTTTCAATAAGGTTTGGGCCATGGAACACAGGCTTTATAGGTCTAAGTCAAAGTGAACATGGACAAACCTCATGGGGGTTTACTCCCAAAAAAAATTTTTGACCCGATTTTAGCTCTTGAATCGGTCCAACCTAACCCTTAATTAGGGTTTACCCCCTAATAATCCTAATTAGGCTTTTGCACATATATATATATAATATATATATATATATATATATATATTGTAATTTTGTATGACCATAAAATCATTTGCAGTTCTACATACGTTGGCACATTGCTAAACTACATAAATCTTGTGCTCGTATATGATTGATTTTGTTTTTATTTTACTTTTTCTTCATATCATTCTCAACAAGAAGGCTTTCTTATGGTGGAAAGTTAATGATTTTTGTGATATATCCATAACCACACGAGTGTGTGTTGTAGCTATTTTCCTTGGTGTTTAATTACTTCAAATATGCTAATATGTGCTAATGTGTTTGCCTTTATGGATAATATTCTCCATTAATTAAAGCAGACCAGCTCTTTCCGTGCTCTCTGCTTGTTGCTCTTTGTTATCCTCCAAAATACTGAGTGCAAAATTGTGCAAAATTGTGCAAAATCTCCTGTCATAAACTCAAAGTATTTTGAAACAGTGATACAACTTTCGAATTTATTTTAATATGAAGATAATGTTTGTTGCAATCATGAACGACGAAAATCCTGCATTTAATTACCTAGAATGATTGCAATGGACCACATTCATGTTATCTAGAACTCCTTTGAGCCATACATACATTTATATATACTGTGTGTGTGTGTGTGTGTCTAGGTGTACATATTCCCTGCATTAACAATGAATACTCCTGCATTTAACTGCATGGAACGATTGCAAATTGGACCACACTGCATTTAATTACATTGCAGAAGGCTATATATATGGTGCTCACAAACCTGCATCAAAACATTTCAAGATGGAGGATCGTTTGTTGCAATAAAGCCAAGTCTTCTGCATTAATGTATCCATCACAAACTCTTTGATGAGTGCTCCACTAGTAGCCAAAATTACACAGGATAATGATTAGAAAAACAGCTCCAAATCTCATTATAAGTAGTGGCTGAAGTTGGAGCAGTACTCAAGATTATGAGAGCCCAAAGTTGCATTAATTTGTTGGGTCCTTCCCATACTCCATTACCGTATATGCTTGCTTGCTAGAGGCACCCACAACAAGCACATGCAGACAATAAGCAAAAGATCAAACAACATATCAAGCATATATATGTGTGTGTGTGGAGTAGTCTATTTTCTCCATTTTAGTAGCGGGTAGGTTGAAATCCAAAAAATGATTGCAATGGACCACACTGTTGCCAAGAACTCCTTTCATTTGGAAGGGACTCTTCCTCTGAAATTCTGGCCCAATTATGAGTTAAATGCATTGGGATCCTTCTACGGCTATCCATATCATGTTAATGAGGGTACTGTAATGTTGATCATCTCAGAGATTGAAGGGAATTGATTTTCTAGTTTGGTTCACATACCATTTTTAAGTCTATAAAAATTCTTGTTGATGAATTTGTGAGAGCTCCCTCCTTGCTACTATTGGAATATTTTCTACAAAATACTTGGTAAAAGTTGAAAGTAAAGGAGAGTAGTATATAATATAGAGAACTGAGAAGGGAGATTTCTCAAAGTGAAATGAGTTTGTTATTGAGAGGGAAATCGGATTCAAGAGGATAGATGCGAAAGGGATTGAGAAAACAAAAAGGAGGGGGGGTAGGTTATCTTTTACAGCATTCAAAAGGGCAATTATTTGTGGGGAACAGTCACTCCAATCCAAGGGACTAATTTCCAAATGCACTGAAAAAAGGAGTAATATCCAAAAATACTGAGTTGCATCTGGGATAGGACTCAAAGGACGAGGTCAACTTCTATCCTTTGCTTTTTGGGGTACAATCAGAGGCCTTGCCCAATCAACCATAACCTTTGATGGGCCTCTCAAGACATTTTGCTGTCATACTGCCTCCAAATTATTCCATACCAGAGTCCCTCCTGCATTTCCTATCTTTTACGCCCACCTACTTTTCTGCTCCCTTTTTTTTTTCCTGTCTCCCAACAATCACGACTAAAGATATGAAGAATGATGAATGGCTTGAAGAACAAAAAGAAAGAAAAAGAAAATTCAATGATCAGTTGGGACTCACCATATAGGGAACCCTAGGAACTCATGAGTACCCATAAACGCAGCATCAAAGCAATGAAAAAGTGAAATAATTGACTTGGGTTGACTCACCGCTGGCAGTGCTAATGACAGACAAGAGACAAGAAATCAAGTGCTGTGGTTGATCTAATATTTCCTCAGCAAACCTCGAGTTTTCTTTCTCTTTTTCAACTAAATATTATTTTGATAAATTATCTTCGAGAATTCTTCTCAAACGTTTGAGAGAATTTCAAAACATAATGGACGTACACGTACTTTTGTACGATCGATCAATATACTGATCTAGAAAAAAGAATGTGATCAAAATTATGGCGTTCATGAGAATGAATAACAGAGCAGGTACTGAAAATACCTTATTATTCTCAATATACTTTATTATTATTAATTATTTTATTATAATTTTTTACCACCTTTTACTATTATTAATTATTTTTTATTACTATTTAATATTTTATTATTAATTTTTACCCTATTTTTTTTTACTATTATTCGTAATATATCTTAATACCTAAATCCATCCTAAATAACACTATGCATTAGGGCTGCAACCCAACCTGTACAACCGGGTTTGAACCTGACCCGGTCCAAAAAGAATAAATATTGGCATCAGCCACTGTTTGGAAACACCCGAAAACACACCTTAAGTGGCACTAGGTAAATGACGAAATTCTCCCACAGCTGCCCCCAGATGCTCGTTCCCTCCATCAGAATTAACCCATTTGATTTCGGGACAACAGAGCGCAAGCTCCTCTCCCCCCGAACCCTGTGAATTTTTTTTCTCTTCTTCATGTCAAAACCCTCAATCCCGTCGTGACCCCTTCTTCTTCTCGATTTCCCCTCACTGTGATTTCGCCCCCCCTTCATCCACTTACATTGTGATTTACCCCATCTTAATCCCGCGAGCCTTCATCTCAGTTTTGCCGATGTGAAAAGTCCAAACACTACGAAACCACCGCGTCCAGAAATCTGCGGGAGAGGTAATCTTCTTCAAATCGACCCATTCTTACTCATTGTTTCTCTGTGATGCTAGGGTTTAGGAATACATTTATGGACTTTTGTGTGTTTCCTCCTCTGTTTTTATCTCTAAGGTTTAGGTATATTAGCTGTAAATTAACTAGGGTTTGGTTCAGGGTATTGAAATTTGGTTCTGTAAATTAATGGAATTTACATCTGGGTGATGCATATCTCGCCACTTTCAATATTGGTTGATGTGTTCTTTGCAGTCCAACTGTTTATTCCGTTCAATGATTTCTAGGGAGTGGCGGCTCTGTGTAGATGAAGTAGCGTCACTCGGTGTCGCTGGATAGAGAGACGGCATCGCTTGTGGCGCTGGGCGGAGGAAGGTGACGCAGGGGCGAGGGAGGAGGGGTTTTGTGGGAAGAATTCGAAATGCTGTGTTCAACTGAAAGAAAAAAATGCACATTTTGAATTATTAAAAAAAAAAGAAAGATACCACGTATGGTGTGCAAAGTATGCACTTGCTACAGTTGTTGATGCGTAGAATTACTCATCCAAAAAAGCTAGTTGATGACGCCAAACCGACCCGACCCGACACCAAATAAAATAGACTCAGATCGAACCCGTATGACCCGACCTTTACGTAAAATTATAATAATAAAAAAAGCACACAACACAGACAACTTTAGGCACATCGATTCATCTCAAATCTTGAGGAGAAATGACAATATCAACATCTCAATCTCAAATTCTTCTCAATCTCAAAAAAAATCCCAAAAAACAAAACACGAAAAGAGCAAAATTTGGCAGAATTCATTTGGAATTGCAGTCGTTTGTGACTCTGCAAAAATCGTCTGCAAAAAATTGATGCAGTCATCTACAGAAACTCGATACAATCGTTGAATCGTCGATGGCTTCGCTATGGTGAGTCATTCGGAATCTTGGACAGTACATCTTCTTACTTTACCAACGGGAGAAAAATAAAAGAGAGAAAAATGAAATTTCTTGAGAAACAAACAGAGAGAGAGAGAGAGAGAGAGAGAGAGAGAGAGAGAGAGAGAGAGAGAGAGGATAAATACCGGAACCTAAAAAAAAATAATAAATAAATTTAGGGCGACAAAAACTTACCATCTTGAAAATAAATTTTTAAAAATAAAATCTCCATTGTATAAATCAACTAACTTTGTGGTGTATCTGGCTTCATTTCAATCTAAATGCAATTACCAGTAATACCAGGAGGCATCATCTTCACCACTGACACTGTCGTCAACCCAGTCGCAGGCACGCTGCTCGCCTTCACTGCCGTTAGATCAAACCCTCCACTCGAAAACGACGACGCAGTGGGAAACACTTTTCAACCATCTTCGATCACAATCTTCAATCACACTCCATCTTCGATCTCAACCAGTGCTTCAAGAATAGTGAAAATGGTGAAAATATTGCGGCAAGCATTCTGGGCAGCTAGGGTTTCATAAACACATTTTATAGTCGGACGGGTTGACACCAACCTAAACAACCCCTAATTTAGTTGGGTTGGAAATCGAGCAAATAAGCAACCGATTAAAGCCGAGTCGGGTCGGGTTATTTCGAACGGGTAAGTCGGATTTTCGGGTCATCTGCACAAGCCTACTATGCATGATAGAGGCATCCTGGCCTGGCACAATGCTCACTGCGGCTTTAAGGATGAAAAAATCTAGTTGTAAACATAACTGCGCATTAATATATGCACCAATTTAATATGATATGTCGAAAAGTAGATTTTATTTAAAGCAATGCTAATTTAAATTTTAAATATGAAGGAATTAGTATTAGTACGTAAATTAGTACGCGATTTTATTTGTATGTAGCAAAACTCTTAAAGATTCCCATACAAAAGTTCAAAACTCTCGAATTATAATATCTATTTTTAAGAATGAGTTCCAGCTGAGTTATTTAATTTCGAGAAAAACAACAAATTTTTGAATATTAGAATCTCCTCTTTTTCAAAATGATTATGAGATGCTTATGCATTTTGTAACTGTACATTACTCTTTAAACAATATAGTTTCCTCTTATTTTTTTCCCCTTTAAATATAACTTCACGTCTAAGTTCGAATTATATTAATGTTTGATAATTAATCATAATTTTATGATCACGAACAAGTCATTAATAAGCGAATTGAGCTGAAGTCAATTTTGGTCAAGTCAATTTCGAATGATTTGTTGAGTAGTGATCAAATTTATTTACAAGAGTACTACTATAATTACAAAGAAATTATACAAAGTAATATCACAAATTGACGTAGTTTTATATAGTCTATTAGATCTACTTTAAAATAAAAGTAATTTTACAAACCGGCAAAGCACAACAAATTATATAAGTTTGTGAGATTATTTTTATATAATTCTTTTGTGATTAGAATATTTCTCTATTTGCAATTATATGTTTGTTGTAAAGATTGAAGATACATTGCCAAGTACCTATAGCTTAGATGGCATGAGACTCAACCTCCATAAGAAAAATCTTGGATTCAATCCCCATTTCCAAATCTCCCAATATCAATAATAAACTTTGAAAAAACAAAGATTGGAAGAGACAACATGAAAGGAATTCCATTAAATAAGAAGAATCTACAAACAATTAGGAAATTAAAGTGTTCTACAAACCATCCCAAACAAAATGATCAAGAGAAAATGCATCTAGGGGCTCCATTAAATAAGCAATATGTGAACTTAGATCATCACTAGAAAATTGAAAAGAAGTCGCATAATTGTCATCTATTATAGTATCTTCTTGTCTGTCGATTATAAATTTGAATGCATCATCAGAATCACATTTCGTCAGTACTGTTTCGGTTGCAATTTCCCCCGCATTGTCATTGGAAGTCTCGTCGCAATTGAATTTCGAGAAGATATTACGATTCTCGCTGCCAAGATCTCTAGAAGATAACCTTGCATTGACACAAACTTTATTTTTCTCCTTTTTTATTCCGAGCTTTTTGCTCAAATAAGTGTTCCAATGGTTCTTAACTTGATTGTCAGTTCTGCCAGGGACCCGCCCAGCAATCAAAGACCACCTAATGATCATAAAAAGGTACACAGATTTTAGTACGTTTTGGCATATATATATACAGAACAATTAACAAGGAAAAGACGTTGTATATAAGAAAAAAATTAATGTGCATGGAGATCAGAATTATATATATATATATATATATATATATATATATGAAGATGATTAGTAGTACTGACCTGTTTCCCAGAAGGTTATGGAGGCGAATGATGAGGTCTTCTTCATCCTCTGAAAAATCACCCCGCTTTACACTAGGACTTAGGTAATTCATCCACCTTAGTCTGCAACTTTTCCCACACCTCTTCAAACCTGCAGCTAGCTCCCATGTTTCCAGCAAATTGATCATTTAAGCACAAACAAACTACTTTTTCCAGCAAAATTTTAAAAAAATATAATTACTACAAACCTGACATTTTGGCGATGCGATTCCACTTCCCTTTTCCATGCACCTTTACATATTCCTTTAGAATCCGGTCCTCCTCCATCGTCCACAACCCTTTTTTGTATTCATCATTCCCATGACGGCCTTCCATTCTTGTTGCAGCTAGCAGCTAGCAAATTAAGTTGCTTGGTTTTTCACAGACAGACAGAGCGAGAGACAGAGACAGAGACAGAGAGAGAAGATGGCCTGCTGGGTTGGGTTTGAATTTGTTCTACAGTTGGAATTGGGTTAATATGGCAAGTACTCCACTCAGCTCTTTTGTGGTCTGTATTTATAACTTGTAATGGTAGTGTAGATGGTGATCATGTGTTGGACGAATCGAGGATCAAGATGATGATCATCAGCTAGCACAAGTGTACGAAAAATGGGGTCAGTACTACTGCTCCTACTTTATATCAATAATGGTTTTGGCGTTATATATGTACGATGCATTACGTATCATACACATATTTGTATATATATTCACGTGCGTCTGAATCCATCAGAAAGTTAAATTATGAATAATTGATGTTGTATATTTTATATTGAATCTAGTGAGTATGACTTTTTCATGCAAATGTATTTCGGAATTGCGTTGTATATGTATATACTATCTTGGGAAAGCATATCTTATGTATAAATATAATTAAAAATAATATAGTTTTTGAGATATTAATATTGCACATAAATTAGTATTTTGGCTATAACTTTTTTATATAAATATCATAATTGCTTATAATATCCCCATTAAAAAAAAAAAAACTCGATCAACGATTTCCACCTCAGATTATTAATTTAGGAGTACCTTTTGTTTTTTCAGAAAATATTTTGTTTAAACTTTATAATTTCATGAATTTTATCCATATTTGTGGCGCCGTACGTGATTTTTGTTTAGTTACATATTTATTTTTTATACAATTATTAAGATTTTACCTTTTCGGTAAAAATTCTCGTAATTTCAGATTTCCAAAGCTATTAAGATTTAGATCAATGACTCCAGATAAGATGAGTAGAAATGATTTGTAAATATATTTGAGTTTAAATGAGATGAGTTAAAAATTATTTGAGTTAAAATGTTTTATGAGATTTTAGAAAAAGAGAGAGAATAAGTTGAATAAAATTAATTATATAGATAAAATATTGTTAAAATATAATTTTTAATATTATTTCTGTTTTAAAATTTGAAAAAGTTGAATTATTTTTTGTGTTTTATTTGAAAGTTTGAAAAAATTGTAATAATTAATTAGATAATGATTAGATAAAAAAGTTAAAAATTTAAAATTAAAATGTGTTTGTGTTTGTGATGTTTGGATATTGAGATGAAATGAAATAAAAATTGTAATAATTAGGTAATGATTAAATGAAAAGGTTGAAGATTTCTTTTTTTAACCAAAGATCATTCATTAAAATCAAATCCTTACAAGAAATTGCCTATCAAGCCAAACAGCTTGAGATACAAAAGCAGGACAAAAATCCCACCACATAACTATATCCTCTACATGTCACGCATATCTTGCTAAAATATGAGCAACCTTATTACCTTGCCTATTTACATGCAAAAATTTCACCTCCTGAAAATTTTGAATCAATTAATATTCTAATATCATCAAGAATGCAAGCAAAATTAATTAAAAATTCTAAAGAAGAGTTCAAAGCTTTCACAAGGAGAAGACAATCTGTTTCCACCACAAGCTTGGAAATTCTCCATTGAGAGCAAATATGTAATCCTCTTAACACAGCTGTCGCTCTATAAATTCTGAGGAAGAGACTGCATTTTTTAGCTTATTACAAGCATCAACAAGTTGATTACCCTTATGGTCCCTTAAAACCACTCCAATACCTACCTTGTCTACTTTACCAAAAGTAGCAGCATCCATATTCATTTTCAAAACACCATCAGGAGGTGGATTCCAACATAACACTCTTGGTGCCTCCAACCTAAAACCATAAAAAACTTGCACTTTTTTAAAATCAGGTTGCATAGATAAAGCTGTAGTAATCACAAAAGAAACTTGAAGAACAACATTCTCATAAATAAATTTGTTCCTCCTATACCACAACCCTCAAGTAATAGCAATAAAAGTTATAAGATCTTCTTGATTTATACCATTTTCCTTCACTACCAGTGCTAACTCCCAAAAGGACTTCTCACGTCCTAAATCCCTCATAGAAGGCAAATACTGTAGGCATAAACTGATTACATCTGAACAATAATATAAAGCATGCACAACATCCTCATTTTTGTTATGATAAAAAGCACATACATCCTCCCTCAAAATTTTCTTCCTCATCAAATTTTGGTAAGTTGGCAGATTTTCTTGACATGCCCTCCAAGCAAATATCTTCATCTTCTTTAGGATTTTCAACTGCGATAAACACTTCCAACATGAGGAAAACTGATTTGCTCTTGACCCTTCACCTTCCATCTGAGAAGTAGCAAGCTGAAGCATTTTATATCCACTACGAACTGAATATTGCCCATTCTTTTCGGATGTCTAGTACCAAGAATCAGCTTGAGTAGTTGACACATTATTTTTCAAAATCTGAGACACAACCCTTGGATTGAAGAGAGCTCTGAAGGTTTCTACATTCTACCAACCTGTATCAGTATCTAGTAAATCATTTACTCTCATACTTTCTTGACTGACAATCTGTCTCGCCTCTTGAGTCTTAATAATCTTCCATTTGGATTCTTGGAATCCAAGAGTCTTCAAAAACCCTTATTGGTTCCCCATTTCCCACTCTCCACAAGTAGCCAAATTTTAACAAATTAAGAGCACCATAAATACCTTTACAAACATACGACGAATTAAATCCAATTTTAGAGTCAAACAAAGAACACTTGGAAAGTACTGTGCTTTAAACATTTTGTGGAGAAGAAAACCTTCATTGGTAAGTAATTGCCAACCCCTAGGAGAGCCAAATTAAAATCATGCAAATTTTTGAAACCCATCACACCTCTAAATTTTGAATCACAAAGCTTCTCCCATCCAACCCAGTGGATCTTTCTCCCTTGAGACTAATTCCCCCACTAGAATTGAGCCATCTTCATTTCTATTTCATGAATTAAATCATTGGGAACAAAAAACAGCTTATAGCATATGTCGAGATTGACATAGTTACAACTTTTAGGAGCACTTCCCTACCCCTCTTGTTATGATATATTTTGAAAATGTTAAAAAATTTAAAATTGAAAAGTGTTTATGTTTATGGTGTTTAGATTTAAATTTATCATAGGACCATTGAAAAAATTATAATAAATAGTGGCGAGAACATAATATTTCAACTGACAAATACTTAGTTTATATAGAAATCATACACAAATGATTTTACAAACTAACATGATTTGGTGTGAGACATTGAATTGTAAAACTCTTTTTAGTATAAAATAAGATTTGGGTATGTTTGGGATTGCGAAGTATTTAAATAGCCTCAAAAGCTCTTTAATAATAAAATTAGGTTGTTTGATTGCTACATATTAAAATAATTTATAATCTAAAATAAAACTAAAAAGTACATTTCAGTAAAAGCGTCAAATTTACTCAAACGTACTTTTATGACTAATGCTGAATGTAATTCAAATTTTAAAAAAGACTTTCCATATTTAGCTAAAAATACACATACAATTTTTAGATAATTACAGCTTTGCCATTTCATCGTATCACAATTAAGCACGACATTATAACTTTCAAATGAGATTTTATATCATTTTTACTTCAAAAAGTACTTCTTTCTATTGCTTTCAAATAAATGTAATATGTTTAAAAGTGTTTTAGATATATGGTTATCAAACAGTAAATAGTTTTTTAATAGTACCAAAGCTTGTTATTTGAAGCTTTACAACTAAAAGTCCTAAAGTTAAAAGCTACATTACTCACTACAATCTCAAACATGTAACTAGTGTTTCACATCAAGTGACGTTAGTTATGAATTCATTTATGTAAGATTTCTACTCGAGACGTACTACTCGGCCGCTCCAAGTGACCACTCATTGCCCATTCGATGACCTGGCATGCCAACGTCGAAATATTGAAACCTCGTTTCAGTTCATGAGGGAAAAGTTCCAGAGAAAAGTTATAGAGAAACATAACCATTAACAAGTTAAGTTGATTTAAAAAGGAAACAAAAAGATCAAAACCAGAAGTAACACTTGAGGTCGTCAATGGGTTCCTAGATCAACACGCGACGTTGCGATCGAAATATTGGAATAAATAAAAGGGGTTGGCAGCCTATCTCTATCAGAATGCCAAGAAACTCTCATGCAGTTAATTATCAGAGACCGAGTGCACGTCCTCGGCCTTGATTTATCATAAACCTTGGGGGAAAAATAAAAGAAACCGAAAATGTGGAATCTTTTCGTGTATGACCAATCAGGTTCTCCGAGAGCTTGTGATGATCATTTGTTAATTTTTTTTGTTTTTTTAATTTTATTTTAATGCTTCAATATGTATATCAAAATTAAATGGAAGAACAAAAATAACAAATTAGAGATGGATACATTTCTCTGGTTTCAAATACTGTAATATATTGTAGTATATTATAATTGTATTATAGACTATAGTGATATATTATAGTATATTATAATATATAGTGATATAATATTAGTATAACTATTAATATATACTATATAATATTAATATAACTATTAATAAAATAAACTATAGTGATATAAGTTTTAAAATTTAATATTATATTAATTAATAATTTATTATATAATACAAAACTATTTTCTATATAATTATATATTATATATAAAAATTATATACAATATACAAAATTTAAACATATATATGAACCGATGCGATCCAGTCTGATTTTAGAAAAAGAAAAATTGAAACGGGAACCGAACCGATTTTGACTGGTTTTGAAAAAAATAATATCGGTACCGGACCGAACCAAACTCGATGCTGGACCAAACCCATCTGTCCGATTCGATTTATTGGTTCACTGGTTTTTTTTTTCTACACCCCTATCGATCAATCACTTTCAGCAATAAATGAGAGGAAAGTAACATTTTCCTTTCTATTTAGGATATGTTTGAAGTTGTGTTAGGAATGTTAAAAAGTGCTTTAACAATCTTAAAAGCTATTTAATAGAAAAATTAAGTTGTTTGGATATTACACATTAAAGTTATTTTTAATCACACATAAGCTAAAATGTAAGTTTGAGGAAAAGCAACAAATGTGTTTTTTCAGATAATGTGAAATGTATTTCAAATTTTAAAAAGACTTGCAATAGGTGAAAACAATCATATAACTTTTAGATAGATACAATTTTAAACTTTCACGAATATGGTCATAATTTTTTAAAAATCAAATAATCATCATTTCTACAATCGAAATCACTTTTTTAATTTGCTTCCAAACAAATATAAAATATTTGAAAGTATTTTAAACATATGGTTATTAAATAATTTTTTAATAATAAAACTTATTATTTAAGCTATAAATTATAAGCACTAAAACTATAAACTCTATTTTTTACCACAATTCCAAATATATATGCACTTAGACCCAACACTATCATTTTAATTAGTTGACTGGTGAAACTCATAATTGTTTCATACAACCGATCGATAAATTATAAAGGATAAAAGTTAACGGTTCGAAATGATAGTACTAGTGTGTACATACATACATATATATATATATATATATATATTTGTTTGACGTTAGACTCAAAACGTACTGTTTCCAACTTCGATAAACAGTGTCCCAATCGTCTTGTGTGCATCAATATTAATTAGAACAACTTCTGGGTTTGTTTCAAACTGATACTCATCCAATTGTACTTGCTTTAATTTGATGCAACGTGACATATCCATTGGATTCTTATATCTAAGATTCTTGATGCTACCACCCATGCATGCACTGGCCCGGCCACGTGAAGCTTTGTTTTGGTTTTGCTCAGAAACCGACGGAAATGGAATAGTACCTTCTGAGGTCCGAGGCTATGAACAAAACCCGTCCCAGGAAAACTAAGCATCCTGCATCCGACACACATACATGTATTATATATATACACATCTAATCAATGAGGAAGTGTTGGAGTACGTATTAATAATGTTCTGATAGCAGAAAATAATTAATAGGATCCAAGAAAATATATGGATCGAACACTACAGCACTACGTACTGATGTTCATGATGTCATGGCTTCCATGGAATTCTTGATGATTCCTATGATCATATTGTAATGTACGCCTCTCCTATTGTGGCTTGATGGTGACGCATGCATGCATGGTGATGATCCTTCCATGACTTTATATATAGAAATTCATACATGACATGGTTGGAATACTTACGTACATGTACGTGTACGTGCTAGCTAGCCAGCTCCAAGTACTCCAAGCTGTACGTACAGAAAAATATAATTAATTTAAACATTAATTAACAAATTAAGGTAATGTTGAATTGAATTGAGATAAAAATTAAAAATTAAATAAAATATTATTAAAATATTATTTTTATAATATTATTATTATTTTAAGATTTGAGAAAATTAAATTGTTTATTATATTTTGTGTTAAAATTTTAAAAAAATATATAATAATTAGATGAGATGAGTTGAGAGGAGTTGAGTAATCAAATTGTCCCTAAAACTCGCTACTAGTAGTACTATGTGTTCGTCGCGTCTCTGCGAGCATCACTGCATGGATTTTTAACGAAAAGAAATGATTTTTTATGTATAATTTTCTCCACATTTTTGTTTTTGTACTTACTGTTTTCATTAAAAGAAAACCATACATATATATATATAAAATAATGAGAAATGATATTTGTAGTTGCGTCATCTTTTTAAAAAAATTAATAAATATAAAATTTATATAAAAAATTAATTTTTTTAATAATTTTATTTTATTTTTAAATAATTATATATTATGTACTCACTCTACGATGGTACACGTAACATTATATACGGAGATAAGGGTACCCTGTTGTTGTCGATGCTCCTTGAGCAGCTAGCTAATTAATGGCAGTGCTTGCTCGCCATGATGTATATATGTATATATGCAGGTATATATATACATACATACATATATATATATATAATAAAGCAGAAGTGAGGCTTTGTTTGTTTGTAACTTTGTTCGCTGATGCTTATAATAAACTAGAAAAGAAGGCATGCATGGCAGCTTTGTTTGTTTGTAACTTTGTTCGCGGATGCTTATATAATAAACTATAAAACAAGGCATGCATCGCAGAAAGAACAAGGATAAAACAAGTCTTTCTTTCTTTTCCTTTCTTTTTTTTTTCCTTTCTTTTTTGGGAGGCTGTTGGGTATTCTGTGCATGAATGTTATGCACAGATCTCAAAGCGGCAGTGAATGGGTGGCGTTTGATTCCTGCAAAGATCAAGCTAAGCCTGTAAAAGAAAACGTACAGAGAGACAGATCAGAGACTACTCTCGTTTGGAAGTTTGTTCACTTTTCGAGCTGGTGACCACTTCAAATTATTACATGTGAAGTTTTTCTTTTTTCTTTTATTTTATTTTTTCTTATTAATCAAAGGTGCATGAGTTAGTAATTAATTTAAAATAAATCCAAAAACATATATAGAGATTATGATTAATATGTTTAGACTTAATTTTTGAGAAAATTGTTTTAATTCTTATATATATATTTTTTGTCATGAAATATGCCGAGATAAATTAATAGCAAGGTCAAAATTGTTTTATTTATTTAATTGAAAAGCAGTTTTAAACTCTCTTTTTTTTTCAACTTTTATCATGATCAGTACTGTCTGTTAACCTTACGTACGTACAAAGTAAGTCCTCACCGATGCATTAATCAAACTATCATAGTAGTGGAAGTGCAAACATATATCACGTTCACACCACAGCTGGCTAGGCTAAGGCTTGTCTGACTCGTGTTCTAATTTAAATGCTCTGATGATGATCAGCTCATCTGCATCCTAATAATTTTCCGTACACTATCGTCAAAGCCTTTAATTCGCATTCACATGGGAAAAGGAAGCTCATGATGCCCTTTAGTTCCCTACTTGTGTGAAACCTCCAATCCGTATAGAGAATCAATATTTTCTTTAATTTTGTTTTTGGTTTTTTTTTTTTCATCCAATTGCTTTGTAAAATTTAGCAAAATCTTATGTTTATTCTCTCTTAAAAGCTGAGAAAAGAGCTCAAAATTTTTTAAAATTTTTTACTAAACATTGGACCCTATTCAGGCCTGAGAAATAGGGAGGGATTGGAGTGGCAAACAGAAGCATAAAGCATGCACCAGTCCAGGCATGTGGGAAGAACGTGAACTTGTGGGTCACTACACTCTTACAAGCAAGATGTGCAAACCCTAGCAGTCGCAGGCTGCAGCGTGCATGAAATGAAAGATCTATACAACCATTCATGACCATGGCTTCAACCTGACCCACCTCCTGTTTACTGCTAAGGCGCGGACACTGCTTCGTAGTTCCTTTTATTCCTTGACATGACTCCACACATGATTCTTTTGCCTTTCTTCTTCTTCTTCTTCTTCTTCTTCTATATATATATATATATATATATATATATATATATATATATATATATTCATTGGTTTGAAAAATGAAACTAGGCAAAACCGCGACAGATCTTTTACATGAGAAAGGAAAGAAGACAAAGGGGACGTTAGGGGAACAGAATCATCAAAGGAATAACATACACGAATCAGACATATGAAGCACTCGAGGAGGTCTAGATGCAACCCAGGAAGATAGGTGTTTGTGAAATTAAGGCTGCCTTTTATGAATTTATAAAGGGTCTTCTAGAGCCACTCCCGCTAGGCTTAAATTTTTTTTTTTTCACATCATTTTTAATACTTTTAAATATTTTTTAAAAAAAATTAAAAAATTCACAATAATATTAAAAAATATTTTCTTAATCACTAAAGAGAAAAAAATAAAAAAAGGGAGATGGAGCTCCCAGGGATCCCTAGCTTTGTTCATTTATAAATCTTTGAACGGCACAAATTGGTCATATAATGTTATATACCTTATTTATGCAGTACATAATTAGACTATAGGAGTTGGTGCTCAAAGATTCATTACAAGAGTAGCTAATACGTTCAACTTTCAAGTTATATTTCCTCCGTACAGTTCGTTCCTTTCTTTTCTTCTCCTGCAGCGGAAGAAAAAAGAAAAGGAAATGAACAGTACAACACTACAATAAAAGCGAAAATGAGTGACGTGCCAACTAGAATTTTAGTGCAGACAAGTAGAAGCCTAAGAGCATTGGCATTGGCTTCATCAAAAGCCAAACCAAATGCATAAAATGATGAATATGTATAAATTCAAGCTACATTGGATTAGTCAAACCAAAAATGGGAAGCTTTGAGTTACAGTAAATCTATGATTTCCTTCAAATTTGAAGGGTTACTATACACTCATCAACAAATTATTTTACTACATTTTAATTTCCAACTATTGTATTTTATTTTCCTTCTCATTTTTTTCTCCTACAACCATAGTTTCATTTCAGTTTTGGATTTATAATATTATTAATATATTTCAATTTTATATTATCATTTCAGTTTAATTGCAAAAAATGAAAAAAAAAATTATATTATTATTAAAAAAATAATATTATATTATTATTTTGATGAATATAATGGCTAATCCAATGTGGGATTATAGATATGAAGATTTTAGATTTATGAAAAACTTGTACTTTTCATCAAATTTTAAAGATAATTTTGATGAAGCCAATGTGGATGCTCGCTGAACTGAATCCAAATCCAAAACATTTGGAAGTACATCCAAATTCATTCAATAGAGACCGCTCTGCAGAAAGACAAAAAATAAGATCCATTCTTATAAATTAATCTGCCTCGAAGTAATGCAAAACACAACGGCATTGAAAAACTCATTTCATATGGGATTCTACGACGGGGGCAGAATGAGCAGAGAGGCCAATGCCCAAAGATTTATGTGAGCATCGGCTTGCGTAGAAATTTTGTTGTCTTCGTAATCCCACGTCACATGCAGAAACATTCGGTAGATTTGATAGCTACAGAGCATGCACTTCTTTAATTTTCACGCTGCAGACAAAACGTTAAACAAGTTTGTTTCATTTTTTTGTAATGTTTCTGACTGCATTTCTACATAATTTCATACTATTACATAAAATGTAACAATTTTATCACCATTGAATCTTCAATTATATTTTTAAAAGAAAAATTTTAAAGTTTATGAGCTATGCCTCCTCGCCATAATAGCGGGATAGGAACATAGGAGTAGGATGAAGGAGTAGTTTGTAGAATTCTACGTTCGTAAAATGTAAAACGCAATAACTTGAGCATGAGCAGTCAATGAATATTAATTATAAACTTCTATGACTAACTTGATAACTTCAAATTCTGAAGCAATTTCTCCACCATAATTCTCTGCTGTACCGCACTCAATGATTCTGAGTTCATAATTGCATTGGCAACAACAATGACTGTAGATGGAGAGGTGGCATTAACCTACAAATTAGTATAACATTGTGAGTTTTGTATCAGGAGGTGTCTTCAAGGCAGTAGCATAAAACATGACCCAGTTTTAAGTCCAGCCCCACATCTGGCCTCAAGTCAAGAGAAGGTAATAGAACAAAAGAAATGGAATTAGGGGACAGTCTAGCCCAATAACAATAAGATAGTGCCTCGAGAAGTATACCCAAACACGGCCGTTCAATCCAACTGCTATCTCAAAGGAAAGCTTCTTCCCTAAAGCATCGAGAACGGGACAAGTTGGCGAGCTCAGGAGACTAGATCAAAGACAAATGTTATATCATTACAAATTACAGAAGAAAGACAATCTCAAGCTTTATCACTATGCTTATAAACCGGGCTGCATCAGTTAAGTTTACCTACCGACGGAAGAAAGGAAAAAGTTATGCGTAGTGACCATGTGTTCAGACATGGAAACCATTTGCATTTGAAAGATCTATCAAACACCAAAAATGAGTTAAGTAGGGAGCATAATTCTCACGTTCTTGATAGACCAGTCGACGATTCAAACATATAACCATCCTTAAGCTGGCCAAATTCTGCTGCTTTCCCACTGCCTGTAAAATTCAAGACAAGGAAATCAAAAGGTCACAAAAGCACGAAAAAAATAAAATCAGCAAGGAACCTTGAGAAACTAGTCGAAAAAGTCAGAACCATAATGTTTTCTGGTACACATCAACAAAAACAAATTACAGATGAAAACCAACCATCAGTGCATGAGAGCTCTGGATTCATGCCAGGGTTTGCCTTCACAACCCGAACATAGAGCAAAGTACCAACCTGTAGCAAGATGCGATGACAAAAATGAAATATTGGCAGAAACACAATACACACCAAGTACATAGTTATATTAATCAATAATCACTTTCTACCTGTAAATTAGATAAAGCACAAGACAATAAAGAATAAACAGCCAATGGTAAAAAATAGTGGCATCAGGTGATTTCAAATAATGAGATCAAAATTTCTTAGAAATTAAGATGTTTCAGAGACTATATCGTAATTTATAACAAAGAACTGATCGCGGTGCACAGCTGGCACTCAGAGGATTCAAACAGGAAAAGGTTCATGCAGCTACCTCATGGCCAAATATCATCCACGAAAAAAGTTCAACTTAATCCTTTAGCAGCTACAAGTTATCTAAAGGCTTTAATTTCTACAGTTCAGAGATTCACTTCATTCTTTAAGGAACCAAGTTGTTGGAAGAAACGCAGATAGATAGTAAGAGATACATAATGAGTGATTTCTACATATATATATATATATATATAAAAGGAATTTCTACCACACAGCTTCACTAGGTTGTCTGTGTAAACGTTTGAACACCATGTTGTCCAGTAGTTGGGAGGACATTGTAACGCTCCGGTCCCAGATTGGGAAAACGAATAACTCACATGGAGAGGATAAGTTATAAAGATAGTCATGGGCGTTAAATCTCATGTTGACTACTTTCTAGATGAAATAGCATTTAACAAGTGATTCAAGGGAAGTTTCAAATTGACTAGTATTTTGTAGGTTATAGCACAAACATGGCTAGAGCTTTCCTTGGGATGTTCCCTGTATTATTGGGGCACTGTCTTACATGACCCCAAAGAGGATGCTAGGAACTTAAGAAGGGTGAGTTTATAACACCTGGTCCCATATCGGAGAAAGGAGTAACTCACACACAGCAGGCAAATTAAAAAGATAGTAATCAGTGCTACATGCCACATTGGCTACTTACTGGTTGAAACTGGGCTTTATACGGTTTTTTTTTTTTTTCTTTTTTTTTTTTTTCTTTTAATACAAGTAAACTGGGCTTTATAAGTGATTCTAGAGAAGCTTCAAATTGACTAGTCTGTTTTAGATTACAACGTAGATGTAGCTAGCATTTTCCTTAGGTCATCACACACATATAAACCAATATTTCACAAACATCTCCTGCAAAAACTTGATATTTATGTTTCTAGTTAGGTCAAGAAGATCCTCGACATCACGCAGCTAGAGTTCTGTCACCAACAGCAAAATCATGACCAACTATTCAGGTTGCCTTGAGTGGTAAAGAATGTACCAACTTTCTTTGCAACTGACACGCGTATGACCTTTAACTTATACACACCTCAAACTTTGGTATGTTTCTCCTAGTCCCTCCTTCAAATGCAAGCACAGGTAAGTATGCCAAAGCAGGTCCTTTAATGTCCACAAGAAAATTCTGCAAATACAGAGAGGAGTTTTAAAATCACAAAAGCACATAACATTTTTGACATTACATGCTTCAAATAGACAGGACAAAAGAAGTCAATTTGCACAGGGAAGAGGGTATGTCGCTATTGAACAAATATAGCACAGGAGATATTGACCACCATTAAGGAATAAGAATAAGGTCTAGAGCATCCTGAAAAACATATCTCAATAACAAACTACACTAGAAACAAAAAGTAGTAAGATACAGGTAGCATCACCTCCCATGTAAAAACATTTCTTCCAAATTTTTTATTTGTAAGTAAAAGTAAAAAAACATTTCTTCCAACTAGGACATTCCAAGTTTAAGATTGAACCATTCTCCTCTCTGATATTTCTCTCCTCTCCTCCCTAAGCATCATAGCTCTGATAAGGTTTGTTATTTATCAAAAAAGGTTCGTAAAACTATATTGATGGAAGAAAATCAATCACTGTAATCCTCAGGTCAACATTGTTGCGAGGCATTGGCTGTACATATAACTAGCTGAGCCAAACATGTTGTTTTCTTCTTTTTGATAAGTGATTCCAAACATATAATTCATTACCGCTGAAAAGACAACCTTGGAAACGGATGTATTTATCGAAAGGGGGCCGACTCACTCTTATTAAAAGCACACTTACAAACTTGCCCACTTACTTTTTATCTTTGTTTCCGTTGCCAGCAGGGGTGGGGAACAGAATTGAAAAAATCTATAGGGCGTTTTTATGGGGAGGCATGGGGGAGGAGAAGAAATTTCATCTAGTCAGATGGAAGACAGTTTGCGCTCCAATTGTACATGGGGGCTTGGGAGTGTGCGACCTGAGAACCTTTAATAAAGCCCTGTTGGGGAAATGGTTATGGAGATACCAATCTGAGGGGGATGCACTGTGGAAGGAAATCATTGTAGCTCGTTATGGAAATGCATGGGGTGGTTGGTGTTCCAATGAAGGGAGAGGGGGGTATGGTGTAGGCCTATGGAAATTCATAAGGAAGGGGTGGACGTGCTTTGAGAAACATATTCGATTCATTGCGGGAGAAGGCAATAGAATCAGCTTCTGGCGGGATGTGTGGTGTGGAGATCAAGCATTGGAAAGAGCTTTTCCGAACCTTTATTGTATTGCTGCTAATAGAGAGGCTTCAGTGGCGGATATGCGGCCTCACTATCAGTGGAATGTTCTATTCAACAGGGACTTCCATGATTGGGAACTATCTTCGGTAACAGATTTTCTCAGAATCCTATACTCTATGGGGACTCCAATAGCACAGGGCGATTGTATAAAATGGAGGTATAATAATCAGAAGAAATTTACTGTTAAGGCGTATTACAAAATTTTGATCAAACAAAACCTCCCTACGTTCCCATGGAAGAATATTTGGCAGTCCCGTGTGCCATCCAAAGTAGCCTTCTTTGTGTGGAACGCGGCTCTTGGGAAGATCTTGACCACCGATAACTTGAGGAAGAGGGGGTGTGTTGTGATGGATTGGTGTTATATGTGCAAAAAGAATGGTGAATCTGTAGATCACCTTCTATTGCATTGTGAGGGCACAAGGGCGATATGGGACGAGATTTTCCAAAGGGTCGATGTTGCATGGGTTATGCCTCTGAGGGTGGTAGATTTATTGGGGTGTTGGAGGAAACTACAAGGTAGCCCACAAGTAGCAGCAGTATGGAAGATGATTCCGCTATGTATTATGTGGTGTGTTTGGTCGGAAAGGAATGCGCGGTGTTTTGAAAACAAAGAACGCAACATGGAGGAGCTAAAGAACTTCTGTTTTCAAACTTTAATGCTTTGGTTTTCTGCTATTGTACTAAACGGGGACAATGTTCATGAATTCTTATCTTTAATCTCGCGAGCATAGAATGTATCTAGGTATCTTATGTACACTTCCTGTGTGCACGGGCCACGCCTGTTATTTTCTGAGCAATAAAATTTATCTTTTACTTATAAAAAAGAAAAGAAAAGACAACCATTCCATTTGAAAGCGGCTGTACCAATTGCATTTATATTCTTTTTGGCTCCAACCTTTCTCTTCTTCTATGGAATCTAGAAGGTGAAAATCCAATGCTTTTGAGGCAGACTAAGTAGTGGCAAACACATATCTGGCCAGATGGGGCCACGATTCCATCAGAAGGACTATTTCTTTGGTCCAAATGGCCCACATGTTAAATACAAGAGCCTCTATACCCATACCATGGAAACCCTTCCTAAAATGACTTCAATTAATATCATCATCAAGATATCTGTTCAACATGCAGCACACTCACTGACAAACAACAAAAAGAGGATAAAGTGCACTTTACCACCCTAAACCCTAAGGTCTGTGATTGCTCCCTGATAAACTTTAATGTGAGCAATCAACCCCGTCACTTCTAGGATAAAGTATAACAGAAAATAGAATGACGCTAATGGCTGTTGACACCATAAATTAAGGAGCTGATTGCCCAAAAAGTTTCGGAGACATCGCAACTGGCCTCACAGTTTAAAATGGAAAAAAGAAAAAGACAATCTATTCAAAAGAGTAACATACATGCATAAACAGAAGATTACTATTAGCATTAGAAAACTAATAAGAACAAATTCAATAAATTTCTTACATCTGCTTTAGAGTCTACGACAATTCCAAGAACAGAATCCCCTGCATGAGGCTCATACTGTAAAAAAGAGGAAAAATTACGACAATAAAATAAGGACAAGTTAAACTATTGAAAGCCGCTTGAAAGAACTGAAGCTTATGAAACATTTAAATATCAATAGCTCCCAGTCTAAGTAAATTAATGGAAGCACCAATGGAGTATGGTTTTGCTAAAATAAATAGGCATCCGTTTTCAATACAAAGACTGATCAATTTTCTATAGACTCCTCCTGGCCCCCGGAAAAAGGGGAAACAAGTAAAAGAAGGGTTTCAGTAACAAATACATATGTGTGTGTGTGTGTGTATGAAAGTATTCAAGATGGAAATGTGGCCTCAAGTATGCTAATCCCGCTGTTGTTTTAAGACCATTGCCAACCATAATACATAGCAATTTTTTTTATCAGTAACAAAATGTTATTGATAACAATGATAGGCTATAGCACATGTACATGGGATAGATACAAAAGTACCACCTATGCATGACGATCTAGTTATACAAGAAACTCATGAAAGGTCATGCCAATAAAATCTCTCTTCTTCTTCTTCTTCTTCTTTTTTTTTTTTTTAATGTCAGGGAACCTCTCCAAGGCAGGGCCCTTCGTACCCACCGTTGTAGAGTAAACTCCGGTCCCTTGCACAGCACTCTCGAAAGTTTCCCTACACAGAACCGGTTAAATCGCTAGCTTTTCACCAAGGGGTGTGGACCTAAAGGATTGTTTGCACCCATGAGGTGTTGAACCTTAGACCTTGAAGGGAGTAATACCCCAAGACCAATACCTTCACCACATGGGCCAACCCCTTGGGGTTGCCAATAAAATCAATTATAATGGTCCAATGGAATAAAGTATTAAAAAAGGAAGTTCTAAGCAAGAAAATCCATAACGGTATGCAGAGTAAGTAAAAGAATCTGGCTTCAGCAATGCACAACCATAGTGAAGAACTCAAACATCACTGAAAATTATAATAACATAAACATACGATAAGACAAATAAAACTCCCGGCATTTTCAAAAAATAAGAAAATAAATAAAACTTAAAATTCATACGTTGTCGATATCCACAGCCAGCCTACATTATAGTACCATACTAACCCTTTTCTGGGAGCTTTCGACCCAGTACTTATTTGGCTTTGTGCACCTTAGCTTCCCTGCCTTCGTAACGGCAATAGCATCACAATCCTGGAGATTTACCCACGATGAATACCGATGAACCTCTAATACCCCGATATTGTACGAATAAATACACACCGTCTGCTATTCATATTTGCAGCAAAACAAAATAGATTCTGAACGAACATTAGGCGTAAAAGTAAAACTGAAGATTATTAAAGCCACTTATTATTAGTTTTAATTATTAAAAAAGAGGAATTGAATAGCGAAAGCAAAAACCCTAGAGACAGACCTGACGGAGACCACCGCCGAGCTTAATGGTTTGGTTAGTCATGCTGTTGAGATCGAGAACCACATCTCCTGGTACCTAAACAACCACCACCACCACCTATTAGAATATAATCTTAATTTTCGTTTACAATTGTAGCCACTGTACGATGTCGAACTGGAAAAGGACAGAAAAAGAAAGAAGTAGGGTAGTGAGTGTGTGTGTACTCACGACTAACTGATCGACCAAGCTCGCTGGAGAGCCGGACGGTTTGTTTTCCATTATCTACTAAGAGAAGCCGTCGGTGCGGGAACGTCGAGAATTGGGCGGAGGGGGGTGGAGGGTTAGTGAGGAACAACTGAGGAGGAGCTATAGTTTATATAAGTACAAGTGTCGCGGGAAAGGAGACACTCGGTATAAACGACACCGTTTATACGCCTACTTTGGATAGGGAGGGAGGGAGGGAGGGAGAGAGAGAACGGTGGGTGGAGCGCAGGCCACGGGGGAGGGACACAAGAGGCCGTGACGTGTGTGTGTGTGTGGGTGATTCGTGGTGGTCAACGGCGCTCACGGGGCTGAGAGGGAGGCAGCTCGTGAAGGGAACAGCGGCCTTCGAAACGATAGGGGCAACTGGGGGTGGCTCAGACGACGGGGAAGAGACTGCTACTCGGCGATGGAAAGGCAAACACACCAACGGCACCACACACGGATGCAGAGGGGGGAGGGAGAGAGAGAGAACTTCAGAGAAGAAAAAGATTTTTTTTTTGGGGGGGGGGGGGTTGGTTGCCGCGCCGGAGAAGGTGCGGAGGAAAGAAAATTTTGCTTAGGGTTAAGGCATTTAGGCCAAAACGACACAGTAGGGGAAAATGGGCTGGGGTTTGGTTCTTGCTTTGGGCTTCTAATCGGGCCAGCTCACTAAAAATAAAAACTGAACTTGAGTTTAGGGCTGGGCTCCACATCCTTCCCTTAAAAAGAATTTTGTCCTCAAAACTGCTAGCTGCAGACCATGAGAACTCCAAAAATTCCATACAGCTCAACGCTTGCTCGATACCAATTATACGATTACTTCTAACTCTCCAAATGCATACGGGTGTTAGCTCTCTCATATCTATTCCTAAATGTGCTTCCACCGTAACCGTACATATCTCTCAATGGCATATCATGTCCAAAATTCCTAGGGCGGTTATATGGTCTGAAACCTCCATTTCTACGAGGACCTAAATACAACACTCAAGAATTCTAATGATTAATAGCTTCATGCAATAAACTCCGCTATCCTCAATTGACTTATGTGCTTTAACTTCCAAACCATCATTGTATTCTACACTTTGGTAACCTATTAGTCGCTTCTCGAATTAACCATTAATAAACATAATTTACACTACCAAATGATTTATCTCCAATGGAAAGTATAGTCTCAATGGCTCAAGTCACCACTAATTTCTCAAGATAAGCATAGAGTTTGAACCCATAACTATATTACAAAATATTACACTTCCATTGCACCTCTGATAATTTGCCAAAATGCATAAAATTATGTCTTCATAAATTAACACTACCAAATACAAGCTAGCTCAACACCTACTAAAAAGAAAACCCTTACCACATTTTGGTAGAAAAGATTCGTCTCCCAAACCATGAATTCTCATACAAATTCCTCAGTTGGCTCTCTTTGCCTCCATCAAAATCAATATACCGAAAAATATATCATTGATCGTTGACAACAAAACAAAAGAAAAAAGCTAAACAACCTTCTACTGTTCACACAAGCTCCACACACCACAATTTTTTTAATTTTTATTATTTTTTTCTTTTATAAAATATTTAATATATGGATAATGAATGGAAGAATTTAATTAGTTTAAGAAGAATATACTCAAAAAAATATTTAAAAAAATATTAAAAATTTTAAAAAATGTGGTATGTGGAGGTTGGGGAGGTTGAGTAGCATCGCTCATAACAAAATATCAATGAGTAAGGATTTAATGCTTAAATGAGTCTACCTAGCACATCATTCCCACATGTTCCTGAAGTGACCTAAGAACTTAGAATCCCAAAAACTAAGTGAGGGCAGGTGATGTTGAGTCACCAAGATAAAGTGGCGTGAAGTCAACGCGAAGAGCTAAAGGTTGGGCTTAACTATAAGGTTTCCTAATGGTGAAAGGAAATTGATCCAATGAGTGAAGTTATAGTTTGGCACAAAAGGTTTGCCATGCCCAGCGACTAAAGAATGAAAAGGATCGCAATGGGAATGAGGAAAAAGGGCCACAACGAAGTAGTTGGATTCAAGGTTGGTTTGAGTGTTTGGGGAGAGTCATGGAGATATCACTTAAAAGTGTATTCCAAGGGTACTGATTCCTAAAGCATTGTGGCAGAGGAGATCTGAATTATTCCGACAAATCTTACGCAGGCTAAAACATAAATTACCGATCATCTCAAACTCTATGGTATCCTCGCGCCCAAACTCAATTCAAGAAATAGCTATCTAACCAAAGTACATGCATCCCATCTAGGACCAGCAATACACTCTAAAAGGTTTGAACCATTCAACCACCCATAAGGAGAAACTATAACTTATACCCGACAACGCATACCTAAAAGCTCATCACCTCAAATCCGACTATCATCTAATCTAATTGTGACTAAACTCAATACCAACTACCATTAAAGTTCACCAAAACATAATTGAAACCTTCATGATAACTCGCCCACCGGATTCTACTTTTTACCTAACTTGGTCACTTTCTATACCATCATATAAATCATTCCCTCAATACCAACACATAAGCCACCACTTCCAACACCCTATGGACCTATATCTTTAGAATCAGCAAAATCATTGCCTAAAATTGCACCATCTATAATCTTTAAATTTGCTAAAAATTGTTTCCTAAAATCTACCAACCCTATAACTGCAAACCCAATCATGATCATTTTCCGAACTACTCACTTTCCACATTTTCATAAAGTGGAATCATTTTTTGAAAATTTGCATAACCATTTTCTTCAAATTTCCTTGAGAAATTCACTTCTTGTAAATCTCCACATCAATAACTCAATTTGCTCAGAACTCACATTCTAATGGTTTCAAACCAATTAACCTCCAAAATCAAGGTTACATACCAAGTCTGCATAACTGAAAACTCAATTCTTATTAGAAATCAGTCCTTAAAGTCCACAACTCTAAAACCTTAAATCATATAAGAATCATTTTTCAAAATCTACAAGATTGATGACCTTTAATATAATAACAATCACCCTTAAAGTTGGTAGACTCTAAAATCTCAAATGTTGTCAGATAGCTTCTTAGAGTCGGCAAAATCTAAAACCTTTAATTTAATTAACTCCTCAAATGCTTGTTGAACCTACTACCTAAGATTCCATATACTCATTTCATACATCCTATAGAATCTCAACCTTAAATCCCTTTCGTTCTTAGAAGTAGTTACCCTCATCAATTCATGACTTCATTCTTTGATCCGAGGAGTTTGACTAGACCACGTTGTTCCTCTTTCAAGCCTCGATATTCCAAAAAAAAAAACTAATTGCTAAGGGTTCAGGCCTACTATGCTAAAGATAAGATCTAATTATACATAGTTTTCAAGCCTATCACGTTAAGATAAAGCCTAAAATTTCTGGTACTGCACCTAAGTGACTTGTGGTTTTACCAAGAGCCGAACTGCTCTAATACCACCCGTGACGCCCTCAACCCCCATATGTGATTTGGTGAAAATCTTGACACCGGGATGATGACCACATGGATCACACACCGCCATCGCCATGTACAAGTGAGTGCAAACATGCGTGAATGTGTGCAGCAAAAATAGCACAATGGAAATATGTAAGGCAGTCAAAACTAAGTACTAGAAAGTTTTAAACTTTACAACCCAAAATAAAAACCACCAATGGATTATATAGTCATCTAGCCTAAATAAAGGAAAGGAAACAAGGTCCAACAACAAATACGAGTACAGCCCCAAGCCTTCACTCCTCAGGTGGGGCTAGTCCCTCCTGCTCATACTCATTCTCTGCATCAAAGCCTACCTAACCATAGGCAGAAATACTACAGTGGGATTTCGTAATCATAGTAAGTAATCAACATGCAACAACCAAGAGATTAAGCCATACATCTATACAACCAACATAGTATGACAACCATGCAAGCATAAGCACAATATCCATTTTTTCACCGTTTCCCAAAAATAACACATTTAAACATAACACTCATACCAAAAACCCCTTTGGCCCAAAACACAACCATTTAATACGCATGTTCCAAGGTATCCCCTATGAACCATGCACATACTTTGACTCCATTCGTCACACCAAGGGTAATGTTCGTGCATGTGACTTCGTGAAGAGCAATGCCCAGCTCCACGCCCAGTGTGTATGTGACTAGGCATCTTCTAGCCCTCGCCAGTAGAGGGGCTACAGAGTCGTGCCAAAAGCGTTACCCTTTTTATCCTTTCCATAAAGGGTAAAACATAGTTTTGCAATGAGGTACAGTTTGGGCCCTCGTAGCCCGGTACTGCCTTTAGTGGACTAGTGCCCCCATTTGGGAGTGGATTGGCCTACACGCATTCGTCTCACTCCATCCATTGCCCACCTATAGTGAAAAACTATAGGTAAAATACTAAAAAAACTTAAAACAATAAAAAAAAAAACAAATCGAAAAACAACTAAAAAAATTCAAAACAACAATGGATCTGAGCAAATCCACAACAAATTGTCACGAGTCTCTTCACAAACCCACAACCATTCATACTTTAAGAAGGAGGGGAAGAAAAAGTTGAGGATGAGACGAGGAGGAAGAGGAGGAGGAGGAGGAAGATGTGAAGAGAAGGAGGAGAAGAAGAGGAGAGGAGACTCAGGAGAGAATGAGGGCACCGCTACACTGACAAGAGAGGAGAGAGAGAGAGAGAGAGAGAGAGAGAGAGGGTTTGGTTTTAAGTTAAACCTAATCTTGAACGATGTTGTTTACATCGTTTTATTTAAAAATATAAAAAATAAAACATGAGTAAAATGACATTGTTTTATTAAAGAAAAGTGTTTGTTTTAATATATATGCATATATATATAGAAATGGGCTAGATTGGGCAAATAAGTAAACCCTGGGCGGGAATGGGCCCAACTTGAGGCCCACTCTAGACTCCCAATTGTGTGGTGGCATTCGCCCGCATGCCCCTGTCTGTGGATGAGGACCCCCGCCCTGGCCACCTGCCCGCACGCCCTCTATCAAGCAAATTGAATTTTGTTTGTTTCTTGGGAACAAAAGGTGCTCCCTAGATGAACCACAAATTGAATGTATTTTGATGTGTTAAGACAACTCTGTTTTAAAAGAATTGAGATTATGAACCCGACTACGGAAAAACTTATTGCCAATCCCACTACTCTACCAAGCATGCCCTGTATAGTGCATGAAAAGGGCTGCTTCGAGGGTGAGTGCCTCCAGAGGTAGAGAGAAAGAAAGGAAAAAAGTAATAACTGAATTGTCATAAAATTTAGCATAATTTGCATACATATAGACTGTGCCTCATATAAGACTGACACACAAGGAGCACAACAATGCAGATTTCCCTTTTAGACACATACTACATGGCAACCAAGTAATTTGACACTAATAATTGGGTTGACCAGCCCATTGGACTTACAATCTAAAGAATTAAAGAAAACAATATGGACTTAATTATAAAGATAAAAACCCAACTCGACAGCCTGTAACACAAGCTCGGCCCAGTGGCCCAATTCCCTTCTCATAAGACATAATCCTAACTTATCATCTCTCCCTGAACTTGAAGTGTGACACACTTCGGTACAATTCGAGGAAAACCAATCTCAGAAATCAATTTTCAAATCCGGTTCTTTGGATGATCAGCCTTTAACTAGGGTTTCATGACTTCATCAGCTAATAAGTTGATTAGGGAGTATGTTGAGGATGGGTTATATGAAAGTGCAATAAAGCTTTGTCTTGGAATGATTGAACGTTGTTTTCCAGCTGATGAATTCAATATCTTTGCCTATTTAATTAAGGCAAACATTGGGATTTCTAAGTTAGACAAGTTTAAACAAATTCATAGGTATGTGTCAAAGCCAAGACTTCTAGATCGATGATGTATATGTTGGAATTTCTCTTTTGAGTTTTGTTGAAGCTATGGGTAGACAAAAAAACTGTGGAATCAGCCTCTACCAACTAAATATAGAAGACAAGGGAGGGATCATGGTGAAGGGGTGGCCCTTAGTAGTTGCTATAGATTAATGAATTAGAGTTTTTGAAGACTGAAAATTGTAAAGAGAGAAAAAAACGACACAAAATGTCAAAACAATCAGACATGTGAAGGATTATAACGTGTCTTATCATTTATACAATGGGAGTGGATGCCAACTCCCTCCCCTGAATAATCAATGGACAGGCTGGGTGAGCACAACCAACTAACCAATCCTATTTATGTTTAAGATATTGTTTTGTGTATACTATACATACTATGTTTGTTAGTTAATCTCTAATACCTTTTAGTGATCAACCAAATAAGAAACATGTAATCCTTTCGACTTCTATATTAATGTCTGATATAAGTACCCTTTTCTCTCTTTCATTTTTCTCTTTCTTTTACAGTCTCAGCAATTTCTCCAATATGCATTATAATAACTGTGGAAGGAGCTTCCAACCCTTGTCTAAACAGAAATGGGATAATGAGGAGAGAACTCTGTCGAAATTGGTTGCTGTTTAGTGATGGTTGTGTTTTCAAGCACCTGCGATTACCTCTGTGTACTATGGGTTGGTTCATGATGTTTTCTCAACTGAGAATGTTGGGGCATTACACAAGATTTACACTCACTCTCTCACATGAACATGCATGTAATATTTTTTATGCCCTTATGTTTTAATATTTTGAATGCTTTATGATGACCTCTCTGATCCTGACAATCGACCGGCCATATGCCCTCGTATACATGTATGTAGTGTTTGAAACTCAGACTACTGTTACTACAATTGTGGTGGGCAGCAAGAGTGTCTGCATTGCTGCTGCAGACAGAGCAAAATCAAGTTTAAGACATTTGAGCTACTCTCTGGGACCCTGCTGCATTCTTAAAGAACTAGGTTGGTTCCTTTTCACTTCCAGTTGTGGTTTTTGAGCCAACAATACAAGCTATGCATTTGGTGACACATGCCTCTCATGAATAAACAAGATTGGTAAATGGGGAGTTGCAGTATGTCCCCAACCTCTCCCATAGAGTTAACTATCAGTCTTCAACACATATACTGACAGTTAAAATGGTGATAAATAGTATTTATTCAATTCAAATATTTCATTATTCAAATTATTATGTTCATGAACATTATATGTCAAAAAAATGGTATGTAGATCCGGAAAAAATGAACCATTGTTCCTATTTCCACCTAAGTTCCAACACTGTTAATAAATAGTTGACATTAGAATTGCATTGTGACATTGATTTGAACATAATACCTAAGACCCACAATTATAAAGACTCTGAATTTTTTAACATCAATTAGTGATCTACCAAACTAAAACCACCCAAAGCTACCTAATAAAAACGGGAAGAAGTGGCTCACAGCAACATTGCGACTAGAATAATGAAAAGCATTAGATTTGGATATTCTACAGGTACAAGTTGGCGTGAGTTGAGATTTTTCCTAATCTATATCTTTATAACTTTCAAAGCATAAAATTTTTTGGGGTTTTATTAATTATATAATATCTCAAAACATGCATTTTTTTTTCCTAAGCAAGCAAACTTTTTTAAAATAAAAGATATACATGTTAGGGGGTAGGGTTCCCCCAACAAATAGCCCAATACAACAACCACAGTGCAAAAGTGGTGGAAAAAAGAAAAAAAAAAAAAAGGTTTTGAGACCAATTTCTTAATCACAACCCAAGCCCTACTAAGAGGGTACCATCTTCAAAGACGTTTTGAAAGTAAGTCACCACTGGAGAAGATAAAAGCGAGTGCACTGTAGTCCGTTGTTTTGAGAAATTTTTTTGAGACATATTTAGTCCCTTTAACAAGATCACAAGTTGAGGAAAATGAAAATCTAAATAGATCAGCATTAGAAGAGTAGATCTGCGGTGGCAGGATAGTCAACCCGCACCTCTGAGTAGCACGTGGGGCCACGCACTGGTGGGATGGAGGTGGGGTTGGGCCGATCTGAAAGATCGGAGGGAGGAGAATCTGCTGATGCGGCACGTGTAGTCTGTGGAGCTGTCGGAGAGCGGCGACTTGTGAAGACCGCGCGTGGAAACAAGTTGCCTGTGAGGTCCACGCGCTGATGTTTTGGGCGCGGCTCCGCATCGTCCCAACAGATCAGCGGCAGGAGAATGTCATGGTAGGGTGTGTGTCGACTTTCCATAACCGGAAAGCATCAGATTTGAGAAAATCTGAACCGACGACAAAAAACTACCATATAAACATATTCACATACAGGTAATGGAAAGGAAATGGAAAAAGAAAGCGAGATGAACTGGCAAAACATGCATGCTTAGTTACATAGAGAATTTGTCATTCCAGTAATTCGTGCGCACTGCATAATCTCTGCATATCATTGTCTGACATCGATCTGATTTTGGCAGGGTAGAGAAATTATTAGGATGGGCGGAAACCATTCACCTGAACCTATTGTTATGCAAATGGCGCCACCAAAAGTTTATTGCTCCATAATGAATCTCAACAAAGAAACCAAGATCGTATGCTGCTACTTTTAACTCTCGTCTCATAATCTCATTAACTCAGTACAAGTGATAAAAAATTTGAAACGTGATTCAGATCTCATAAACTCAGTCCGACACAACAAAGAAATCGTTATTCATCAGATTTCCTTGAAAATATAATACAGACATGGTAGAAGAATGCTCATGCTATAGCAATGTAAGCAAATCTAGAGTTTTATGTAATGAAGAAATGATTGTTACAGAAGGTTTACCATAATTACCTCAACAGTGTATTACAAATAATATTACGTTCAACCAGTATAACCTGTGGAGTATGGACCAATAATACAACCATGCCCCCACAATTATTAGATTCAACCCACAACAGGAATCTGATTGACACCCCCCGCCCTCCCTCTTTTCGTTTTCTTCTTCTCTTAAAACATGAGTAAGCCGTATAATACACCATACTTGTACCTGAAGCCATAATCATCTTCATCATACCTCGATGCAGTCATTGTTTATATTATGAGGATTGGCATCAAGAAGGGTCTCTAGTGATCTGGCCTTTCTGTTCCGAGCTCTGCCTGCTTCTTTTAATAACTCAGCCAGCCTCCTCTTCTCATCATCGACATCAGGATTTGCAGTCCCAAGCTTTTCCTCCCTTGTTCCAACAACATGCTCCAAAATTTCAATTGCATCATCCAACCTGCGTGTGATATAACAGAAGGCACTACTGATAAACATTGATAATGTACGCTTGGCATTCAAAACTACAACCAAATCAAGATCCTGATAAATAATTATTGTTTTAATGCAGTTCATAACTAAATATATTTCCATTTGCTCATAATATCAGAAGAGTTAACCATTCAAATCTAACAATCACCTATTGTTCATTACAATAGAAGGAAGAAATTAAAGCAAATCTCTGCCATTTCATTCATTTTGGTTTTAGTACCACCAAAGATGGACTAGGCCTGCATGATGAATGCATGGAAAGGAAGACTCAAGGACGATAGAAAGTGCATACCTGCCAACTGCATCATACGTGCCAGCAAGATTGCTATAAACCCCAAGCGTGTCAGGATGATATGGTCCGCACTCTTGTTCCAAAACACTCCTGGCTTCTTCAAATAACTCTGCAGCCTCATTTATAGCATAACGCTGCACACAAGCAAGGCCCATTTGGTTGAGAGCAATTCCAAATAAGGCAGATTTCTTCTCGCCACTTGCGCGAAGCTTTGAGATAGCATTCTTGAAGGAGTTGTAAGACTCAGAATAATTCCCCAACATGTAGTACATGACCCCCATCTGGGCTTCAATGCTGGCTATTGTACTTTGCTGACCAGGGGCATCATTATATATCTTCAATGCCTTCTGTAGCAATTTGAGTGCCTGCTCAAGCTCATCCATTGATTCATAGATAGCAGAAACATCAGTAAGCCCACTTGCAATCTCCTCTGGAGGGACCTCAGGGATGGGCTTTTCATAAATCCGGAGGGCATTTTCACAGTATGATTTTGATTCCTTTAGTTTACCTGTTTTGTTATACAAGTCAGCCAGACGGACAAAGACTGAACCAACAGCTGGATGATTCTCTCCTTTGGTGGTCTTGAAAGCTGTAAGTGCTTTCTGATAAGCAAAAACAGCTTCATCATACCGAGACAAAGATAAGTAGCTATCCCCAATGCTGCAATCGACAGAAGCCACTTCCGCTTCCTGGCCATTTGCCACCATAGCCATGCTGGCTAAAACAAGGTGCTCGAGTGCAGCCTCGTGATCACCTTTTGTTTCACATATAAGACCCATGAGCCTCCTGTCCGCTGCCTCTTCAAGAGAAACAGGCGAACCATTGTCTCTATGAATGTCAAGTGCCATTTGACAAAGCCTCTCAGCCGCATCAAAGTGAAATGCTTGAACTTGAGCTTCAGCCAAATACCTACAAGTCTCACCAACTCTTGGGTCAGTTTCTCCCAGAACCTGTCTCTGGACTTCCAATCCCGTTGTGTAACACATTATCGAATTCTCCAGCTGGCCAAGCATTGCATAAGTATCACCCAGTTGCATCTGACCCGCAAATTTAGCAAGGGCATGCTCTTGACCTTCCTCAATTGCTGGAATCTCAATTGAATGCTCAAGAACTGGAATTGCCTCACTGTACCGGCCTAAGCTGCAGTATATTGCAGCGGTAACATGCAAACACATGACCAATTCTAAACTGGATTTCCCGTTTCCACATATTTCAAATGATTTTGCTGCCCGGAGTGCTAATTCAAGGGCTTTCTGGGGATTATCCCCTGAAGAAATCAACTCCCTTGCTTGCTTAAGCAAGAAGGGTCCCAGATCTGGATTTGGTAATTCTGATTCAGTGGAATCCTGAGATCCATCATGTAACTTAGACCCTCCCAAAGTCGAGGTTTGCTTCTTCTTCACAGGAGTGACACCTGTGTTTTGTTTTTTCAAACTCTTATTGTTCCGCTTCTCAGTAGTCGGTTTCTCAGGAGGACTTTTTCCCTTAGTATTAGATTTTGATGATGCTTCAGATTTCAACTGCAAGCGAGAGGATTTCTTGGAATGCCCTGGAGAAACAGACTTCGTACTCGCAGACTGGATCTCCTCTATCTTCCCTGACTTCTTACCAGTGGATGAACTTCCCTTCTTAGGGGAAGAATTGCTCCGAGAATCATTGCCTGGCTTATCAACTACCTCTTCTTCGATTATCTCCACCTCCTTCATCTCCCCTCCTACTAGATGGCGTAACTCTGAATCAATCCTAGACTCTTCACCATCAGATCTAAGGCTTCGCCTAGAGGGTGATTGATCAGAACTTTGCATGTCACATACATTTTCATAAAGCTGCTCAATCGAGGTCTCAACAACCCCGTCAACAGGGAGATCAGTAACCGCATTCTGAGGGCTTTGACTCGTAGTACTCTCCAGCAACTTATTTTCAACTAAATTTTCCTTGACAGGTGTAGAGTTTCCATTCGGTTCATTCACAACCTTTTCTTCATGAACTTCGTCCATAACAATGCCAGGCATTTCAACTAAATTTTCCTTGATAGGTGTAGAATTTCCATTCACTTCATTCACGACCTTTTCTTCATTAATTTCGTCCATAACAATGCCAGGCATCTTTATGCACCCAAATGGACAAGAAGGTTGGTAATGAATAAATAATCTACAACAAATGGTCCACATATAGAACACGTTCAATCAAACAACTGTCATAGCAGATCCAACCATCGAAGCACTACATTTATAAAAATTTTCATTTTCACACACACACACACAGAGCCCGCTTAAGAAAACTTCCAGTTACATATGCAGGGCACAGATCAGTAGTTAATTTAACCTATGTTAGGAAAAGTGAATTGATCACATAGCGCAAATGCAAAATAATGTCAAAGATTCCAACTCGTGAACAAACTGCCTGTGTTTACCGCAATCAATCAAGTGTAACAAAATTCGGATTTTCCTCATAAATCTGTAGAATCCAATAGATTTTTCTCATCAGATCTTCACAAAACCAGTAGAAACTTAACTGAGTATTAACTCATAACAAATTGGCACATACCAATTATAAAAACCCAATAAATAAAATGAATTAATAACGCGAGCCCATAAACAATATCACAAAGCATAAACAGAATCGCACGAGAAATAGAAAGGAGAAAAAATTGGGTTCAACCATAAACAAAGAAACACATGCATAGGAAATGGAAAGCCATACCTTAAAACCCGAAACCGAATTTCAAAGTGAAGGGATTCTGTTCTCTGGGTGTCATACAAAAACAGAAACAGAAATACAAATAATGAAAATCAAAGAAAGTTCTCCTTTTGGTGGTGGAATATATATGAGCCAGGATGTTGAAGGAGTCAGGAAGGAAGGATTTTGACCAAAGGGTGGGGGCAAAAATGGGTATTTTGCAGAGATGGAGCGTCAGCGGGAAGAGAGGTCAGAAGGCGACTTCTCACTTCTCTGCCCCCATCCTATCTGCGTTCGCGCCTGCAATCTGTCCGTTTGCCTTTTTCTTTCCTTCTTTTGTTCTGTGTTTCGCTGTAACTTCCCACCTGGCATTGCAAGAATATTGCTGTCGTTGTAAAGCACAATTCTACCCCTGAGATATTTTTATAAATAATAAATTATTAACTTTGTTAAAATAATTATTAACAGGAAGAAAATGTTTTTTTTTTTTTTTCATTTTTTGGGATACTTTCGGTGGGAATGTTAGGTTTTGTGGACAAAAGGTCCAACTCATGAAGTTAACTTGCCTTCTGTTAATCTTCTTTATGAAGATTTTTCTTTCCTTTCTCCTGTTTTTAAATTAATCACATAAAAATTTTAATATTATAAATTTATTTTATTTTCCTGCATAAATAATTTTCTAATAGATTTTAAGGATTCATTTTCTTTTGTAAAAAATGATGTCTCGAGAAGTACTACTATATAACATTTGTTGTATCACCTTTCATTCATCTGGTAACATGACACATTTGTATTAGAGGATAGTCCTTTTTTTTTTTTTCATTTAAACTTTTCATACACATCGTTCAATCGAGGATGGCATATTTGGGAAGAAAAATATACTTTTCTATAGTGTCTTGAGAGTCATCTTGAATGTTAGAATGTTATGAACTTAATGTTTTCTAATTGAGAAATTCTATTTACAGTCTCACTTAGAGACTGCATGTGCAGACCCTTTATTAAATAAAAAAAATATCATTTTAGAAGGGATATTTTTATAATTTTAAAAAATTTTAAAGATAAAATTGCCTAATCCTGCATTGCAGTCCCCAAATGGAGACTGTACGTAGTATTGCTCTTTCTAATTATGTTTCATCTCATGGTTATTTATACAGATATAATTATGTCAAAATAAATGGAAACATAGTTTATATGGGTACCATTTTTTGGGTCATTATAGGTTCTTATTAAAATCAAGACTAATTGTTTAGTTCTATGCAATATATGCACTAAACATAAACAATTTATACTTAAAGAGTAGTTCATATGTCACTCTCTACCTCTCAAAGCAATTGTTATTTCCTCTTAAATGTTGATTAAGTTGATTTCTCATTCATTCAAGCAAGAATGGTGCTTTTAGTTAGGATCGATAATTTTTAAATCTGCAAGTTTAACACGAACTTAACATGTAATAATAAAACGAAATTTGAATATGATCAATCGTCTAGAATGATGAAATAATGACGAACAGGACTTCGTTGTATACTTTAGATAAATACAAGATCCAACAACTAGTTAAACATATGTATTCCTAAGGGTGTGCCATATGGAAGGTGAAAGATAGTCAAACTTCATTGAATAATATTGAAGCAAGTGAGTTTGTCTCAAGCTTGGAGTGATATGGCATCCACTGTCCAATCATATCGACTTAGATTATAATAACGGGAGAATCACATATAAATTGCATAACCTTCTACAAAGCCAAACCTACTCATGCCAATGGAGAAAAAACAAAAGTTCCAACTATTCAATTATTAGGGACAATTGTACCAATGGTCCAAAGCGATTTTATGTTCATAATTTTGGGGAATATTTCTCTATGCAAAGAGAATGATTTATGGTCAACTTTCTTTTTACCAAGTGTGATTATGGTTGCACTTTTGACCGTGAATTCATGAAAAGTTTCCAATCTAGAGTTGATTTGGGCCAGGTTGGGTGATGAAGTATTCTTTAACATATTCTATTATTATTTATTATTTTATTATTATTTATTATTTTTTACTACAATTCAATATTTTATCATTATTTTTTTCTTATTATTCATATAATATATAAGATCACCTCAATAACCAAACGCAACCAGAATTATAGGTGTTCTGTCCATTGGAGAGTCCTTAAGAGGGACTTAGTAAAAATATTCTCTTAAATTTTTGTCTAAACTTGAAGACCTTAAGTGAGATAAAGATAGATATATTAACTGAGTCATACATTATTTATTGCTCGTTTGATGCTGCTCGAAATACTTCTAGGAACAATAATAAATTATGTAAGTTCCATTCGATGTATCTCTCTCTCTCTCTCTCTCTCACTTGAGGCCCTCAAGTAAAGTAAAACTTTAGTCTCTTAAGTTTGAGTAGGCATTTGAGGAGACGTTCATCCAAACTTAAATAGACTCATAGAGAATTTACAAAACATAATTAATGTAGGGTAATTGATTTGGTGCGAGATTAGATACTTAAATCATGGCTGTCACTACAAGAAAACATGCTTTTTACAGCATCAAAAATAGTCGCAAAAAACATAAATATTTTAAAATGTTGATTAATCTTTTTTTAGTTTTAGAGCTATTCTAGTACTCATTATCCTACATTACGTAATACACTTGATATTTTGTTTTATTCTTGCTAAATTAAAGCAATTCTTCTACTTATCATCTATACAACACATATTTGATAAGAAAAAAGAACAATTATACAACTTATTCATTATAATGAACTGTATCCCTTAAATTTTTTATAAATATTTTTTATTATAAAATAAATCTAACTTGTCATATTACATCGATTGTAAATTAACATAGTCCCGACATTAAAGTGAAAAACAAAAGTCAAATAGGAGCAATGGCCTTCAATCATTTAGGATAAGGTCGGACACACCAACCAATTTTGAATTTTGTCCGAAACTCGGGTAGCAACTGAGACATATTAGAGTCTTTGTATGGCTGTCAAGAAGTTTCATTTTTCACTCCAAACTAAAAGAATTGACATGTTAGGTACGGTACCTTCAAACTACGACAACCTGAAACTATTAAGATCTAACCATCAAGATTGAACGTACATGATCTTTGGTGACAGGTGAGAAGGAATATTGCACATATTGAAAAGCAATCTAATACCCGCTGTAAGGAAATGCTTTAAGTTCCAGTATATATAGCTGGCTTTGTGCGACAGGTTTTGTGGAGAACATTGCCTCATTTCTCAAAGCGTTTTCAGACACATCTAGTTCTACACTTGGATTTTAACTTGTGTCCCATTTACTCTGCAGTGCTCTTGATACAGTACTTCAACAAAGCGGCTCTTTCATCCTCAAGTGCAAATGTCTGTAACAAGAAGTGTTGGAGTCTCATAACATTTTCTCTCTCTATTTTCTCTCCGTACAAGTGCAAAAATATTTTTTCTGTTGAGGATGGTGGAACGTTAGTGTTAGAACGTCGGTGGTGTTATGATGGTTTATTCATAATATTTTTTCTGTGAAGGAAGGTAGCTTGTTACCAATCATTGACAGAGTATGGAAGTTCAAAAATGAACTACTGCAGGGACATGCCACAATTCAATGGCTTGGGAGAGTGTTGGATGACTATTAGAAAGGAGAAATGAAGGATTTTTACTTGTTGAAGAGGGAAGGATACCATAGTTTCATAGCACAGAGGTGCTTGAACAAGCATGGCAGATTCATGGAGGTGGCAAAATATGGAGGAGGTAGGAGAAATTGTATCTTAATACTGGAAGATGAGGGGGGCAGGGGATGGAGGAAATTGAAGGAGGTGTTGGGGGAGTTCATGCCCAAGGGTAGAAAGGAGGGTAGGCCTTCTGGTGGTGCCTAGCGAAGGACAGTGGTGGAAAAAAGGTAACCTGAAATCTTGATCCTATAGGGAGGTGCTTTCTCTGGTAGAAGTGCAACGTGACCCGAGAATAGGGGCTGGTGGGAGTGGATCTTCCAACGGGTACATTGATGGTGATGTGCATTGAGCCTATCGTGGTGCTTTTTAGGAGAGGGGGGTTGGCAGAAAAGTTTTCGAGAGGGAGGAAAAGGAGGTACATAGTCTGTTGAGGGAGATGTAGGTGCAACTATGGCTGTTACAGGGAGAACTGGCAAAGATTCTGAAGTGTGTTGGGACTAATAATGAAAGAGGCAATACGGAGAGTTTTGGAAATAACAAAGGCTCATTTATAGATCCTGTTAAGGCCTGAAATGTAAATGGAAGATAGAACCAGGGGTCCGGCCATAGGGCTGGGCCAAGTAAGGCCCATATGAGAATGGAAAGCAAGCGGCCAGTATGGAAGAAACCAGAGCAAGCGGGCTAGTTTGCACGGGCTGAGGCATAAAGGAGCCCGTAAGCATGGAGAGCTCGTTTGGAATATGCAGTCTTTTAGAGATATAAGGGAACACAAGAAAAGCAAAATAATGGAGATCCAAGAGTCAGAAAGGATTCAAGAGGCCCAAACTTTAACTCAGGAGGAAGTAACTCAAAAGTTAGTGCTGGAAGCAGATTTAGAAAGGATTATTTTCTTAGAAGAGACTTCTTGGCGCCGAAAGTCAAGAGTATTATGGTTGAAGTAAGGAGACTGAAGTACTAAGTTCTTTCACAGAGTAGCTAATTCACATAGTAGATCCAACAACATTAAAATGCTGAAAATTGATGGTGTTGAGTGTCGGGAAGAGCTAATGATAAACAATCATGCAATTGACTTCTTTTAGCAATTACTCTCTATGCAGGTGGGTTGGTGGCCTAAACTTAAAGGGCTTGGTTTTGACTCCATTGGGCCTAATGATGTCTGTCAATTGGAGAGGCCTTTTGAGGAGATAGAGGTTTTTGAAGTAGTGAGGAAAATGGTTAAAGACAAGGCTCCGGGTCCTGATGGTTTTTCTATGGGTTTCTTTCAAACATGTTGAGATGTATTAAAAGATGATCTTATGAAGGTGCTCCGGGAGTTTTACTCCGTGTGAAAGTTTGAGAAAAGCCTTAATGCCACTTTTCTTTCACTGATACTGAAAAAGGTGGGGGCTTTGGTGATTAAGGAGTTTTGGCCCATTAGTTTAGTAAATGGGATATACAAGATTATTTCCAAAGTGCTAGTGAACCGACTGAATGAGGTAGTGGCGAAGTTAATTTCAAAACCTTAAAATGCATTCGTAAAGGATAAACAAATTTTAGATGCGGTTCTTATTGCAAATGAATGCATAGATAGTAGATTGAAAGCTGGAGCCACATGGATTATTTGCAACTTAGACATGGAGAAGGCGTATGACGACATTAATTAGGACTTCCTTCTTGACCTTTTGGAAAAATGTGATTTGGGGGAGAGATGGTGTTCATGGATTTGGTAGTGCATTATAATAGTGAAATTTTCAGTTCTGATAAACGGAAGCCCAACTAGTTTATTTAATAGCAAACAAGGAGATCCGTTGTCCCCATTACTCTTTGTTATTGTGATGGAGGTGTTGAGCAGAATGATCTCAGCCTTGATTGTGAATGGTTTTGTGGTTGGTTTCTCGATAGGATCCCCGAATAGGGGACTTATTAACATTTCTCATTTGTTGATTGTAAATGACACTCTTTTATTTTGTGAGATAGATCATAACCAGGTTTGAGTATTGAAGGCCTTGCTCATTTGCTTCGAAGCAGCATTCGGGTTGAAAGTAAACTTGGACAAATCAGAGATAGTGCCTATTGGAGGGGTATATCGTATTAGACAATTGGCTAGTATTTTGGGATGCAAGATTGCCTCGCTACCTATGACTTACCTTTGACTTCCGTTGGGAGCCGCCTCGAGAGCGGTTTCATTATGGGACACAGGGATTGAGAAAGTAGAGTGGCAACTAATAGGATGGAAGAGATTGTACCTGTCAAAGGGTGGATGATTACCTTGATCAAGAGTACATTATCTAATCTACTGACTTTTTTTTATGTACCTTTTTTCCTATCGCAGCAAGTGTGGCACTTCGTCTTGAGAAACTTCAAAGGGACGACTTCTTGTGGGGTGGAGTGAGGGAGGAATTCAAATTTCACATCGTCAAGTGGGAAAAGGTATATAGCCATCTCTTGAATGGTGGTTTGGGCATTAGAAACATGAGATCTTTTAATCGGGCGTTACTTAGCAAATGGTTTTAGAGATACCATAAGGAATCTGAAGCTCTATGGAAGGTGGTGATTGAGAGCAAATATGAGGGTTTATGGGGGGTTGGTGTACAAAGGAAGTGAGAGGAGCGCATGGAGTGGGGTTGTGGAAACATATAAGAAGAGGGTGGAAGGCCTTCATTCGTCACACTAGATATTGTTTAGGAGAGGGAGCCAGAATTAAATTCTGGTTTGATACATGATGTGGCAACAGGGCTCTAAAGGATTCATTTTCTACATTATTCCAGTTCGCAAGTGACAAAATTTTTTCAGTGGCGAAAGTCATGGTGAGATCCGGGGAGCAAATCCAGTGGAACATCAGTTCTAGTAAGGCTACGCAAGATTGGGAAATGAGTAGCTTTGAAGCCTTTTTCAACCTTTTGTATTCCATAAAATTGAGCAACTCACATAATAGGTTGTGGTGGATACCCACAAGTAAAGGCTCCTTCTTGGTTTGCTCATTTTATAAGACCCTCACTCAAGAGCCTCATATTTAGTTTCCATGGAGAAGGTTTTGAAGACATAAGGCGCCAACCAAAGCAGCGTTTTTTGTGTGGACTGCCTCCTTGAATAAGATCCTCACAACCGATAATTTGAGGAAACATAGAGTGATCATTGCATATTGGTGTTATATGTATAGGAATGAGGGTGGATCTGTGGACCATCTCCTACTTTACTCTGAGACGACACAAGGGTTATGGAATGAGGTTCCTTGGAAAAGTAGACTTGACTTGGGTTATGCCTGAGACAGTAGTGGCAATTTTGGTCAACTTGACAAACTTGAGAGGTATCTAACAGATTAAAGTTGTGTGGAAGTTGATCCATATATGTATCATATGGTGTTTGTGGCAGGCGCAATGATTGGACGTTCGAGAACAGAGAGAGATCGATTGAGGAATTGAAAGCTTTCTTTACCATAACTCATTGTACTTAGGCCATTGCTGTTGATTTTAATAGCCTAGATCTTCATGATTTTCTTATCTCCATTGCCCCTATTTACCTAGGGCAAACTGTACATTGTATCAAGCTTTGCCTATTTTTCGATTTATAAAATTATTTTACTTATATAAAAAAAATATATATATATATATATATATATAAAGCAAAATCTTTTACAAAGTTCATAATCATAATTGAACAGATAAGCCAGACAATCATATGATACACTTCTTGCATCATAGGTAGCTAAGGAAGAGCCTCTAAGCTTTTAAAGAAGCAGATCTATCACGAGCAATGCATCTTGGCAAACATCGAAAAAGGGTGTGATCAGAGGAAGGTTTGAAGGATGAGAAAAACTCGGGATCTTGCTCGAGGGATTCCACGTAAATTTCTAAGGTAGAAACTATCTCATCAAAATGTGGTCGTTTATCTGGATTGCTTGACCAGCACCTGCTGACGAGATGACTAAATGCAGTAGGACATGTGGGTGGCAATGGTGGTCTTGCATTCTGCACAATGCCAAGCACATTCAATACATAAGAAACTAATGAAGCTTGCATACTAAAATGAAACATCAAAAGCTAATCTCTGCAATTTTTAATCTTGATAAGTCAATCTGTGCAATTCTTCATTTTAAAACTAGCAAAAAATGAACAGCTTTCGTGATGTTCAAAGAAATTATTTATCTTTAATTAGCTCAACTATGAAACCTTTTAAGTTCGAAGCCAGAAAAGAGCCTGATTTTTTCAGATGGTAAGAAAGGTACCTTTTCCCTGTGATTGATAATAATTCCCAAATATAGGTTTGCCTATACATGACCCCAAAATTACTGCTCAGGTAAATATAACCAGCGTATGGGGCTAAATATCCACAAAAATGTGAGCACTCAGCACAGATACCGCTGGACCACAAGGCTAATGGTCCAAAACAATGAGCGGCTAAGGACCTACAAAATTCTTTGGATTATGATTATTTACAACCACAGCACCATTGCCGGACTTTATGGCTGCAAACGTGGATTTTTCTACTTTCTAGGTCTTGTTGGAGTCATGGTCGGTAATTCTATGTAAAAATGTGTTCAGACCTTCAAAATTAAAAGTGAAGTGATCAAGCTCATTGATGCTTCTAGAAAAATGTGGATAACGCTATATCATATTTTATAGTAGTACTGCAGTTTGAGGTGGCATGTCCTGCATGGATAAGAACGACCAAAACAGTCAGTGTAATATCCGAGTCTTACTACGTGAGTCGTTACGTCATTTTATTTTAATCCCTAAGTTTAATATTTTCATGAAAAGATTTTATTATTATTTTGTATTTCAATTATTTATATTAAGTTGGGTGTGTTTTATTTTATGTGATTTATTAAAATAAGTTAAGAGCATATTTTATACCCTTAATATCTTTCCTTTTAAGTCCTTCACTTTGGATTAATTATAGTTTTGGCCCTTTAATTCTATGCCATTGGATGGGTAGGTGGGAGGATTATCTAATAATGTTTAATCTTGGACATCCAACCAAGGATAAGTTTTGACTACTTATCTTAATAGCTTCCGTTGGTTTAAAGAATGAAGCAATCAATACATTTCTCACCTACAAGTCCATATCTACCTAACTAAAGATAAACATTGACTACTTTAATCCAAAAGCTTCCGTTGGTTTAAGGCAAATGGTCTTGAAATCCTTATCTCTTCTTCAATCTAGCGACAACCCTCATTCTTCTCATTCTCTCTTTATTTTTTTTTACAACTCAAGAGAAAAACCAAGGTACTTATCCATTTCTTGAACCGTGAGAGCTTCCAACAAAGGAAGAAAGAAAACTTCTTTCCCCAATCCGTGTTCTATACTCTTTCTTACCACTTTGAAGTTGTTTTTAGTTGGAATTTCAAGTTGTTTCATCCATCAAGAAGTGAAGGAAATAAGGGTAAGAGGTTCCCAACTTATTTCTTAGTATAGATGATATATGGGTTTTGAAATACATAAACCATCCTATATATATATATATATATGTTCTGTTTTAAGTGATTAAACACATGAAAGTTGTTTTAATATTCTGTTTTTGTGTATATATATGTATATGTTCTGTTTTGAGTGATTAAACACATGAAAGTTGTTTTAATATTCTGTTTTTGTGTATATATATGTATATGTTCTGTTTTGAGTGATTAAACACATGAAAGTTGTTTTAATATTCTGTTTTGTATATGTATATATATATGTGCTCTGTTTTAAGTGATTTAAAATGCATAGATGGGGTTGTTTTAATGTTATGTTTTCTTCTATAAGAGGCTAGATGTATTAAGATTATTTTGGCTATATGTAATTTTATAAGTTGTTTTAAAAAGGGGTTGTTAAATGATTTAACTATAAACTTTGAGGTTAAGGGTTTGAATTACTTAATGGATTATCTTAATTATTTTCCTATGTTATGCCTTACTAAATAATATGTGTTAACTAGGTTAGTTATCTTCTTATATTACTTTTGTAAGGTTTTGTTGGGAGGGTAATCATTTGAAGTAACGTTAAGGATATAAAACGACGTTAGGTTTATAATATTGTAGTTTATCGTTAAGTGGATGCTTAAAGGATGTTGGATGAGTATTAACACACTTGTTATTTATTGGATTAGGATTCACTGAAGTTGAAGAGATTTCAACGGGTCAAGGTAAGTAGTTATGACCATGCGCCCACGCCAAGTCCTCTTGTGGAAGAATATTTCTCTATCTCTTTCCAAACGTTCCTCTAATTAAAGAATAAAGGAATTTATATTATGTACAAGCCTTTCTTGGTAGCCCCTGTTAAACACCCTATTAATTATAATTGTTTGTATGTGTATATAGTAATGCATGCACGTAGATTCTAAGTCATGGAATTTTCATACATGCTCCTTGAAATAATTAAGGTTCTATTTATATGTAAGCATGACATGAAATGCTAATTTCCAAAATAAATGCATATGCATTGAACTAAGAAAGATAATGAAAATGATTGATTTCAAAGAAAGAAAAGAATGGAATGAAGGTTAATATATGAAAATATGTAATGGCCATATGAAGGAAAGGGTACCAAAGAAATGGGCAGATTGCAATGCCGGGTAAGTAGTATTGGTAGTGCACCCAGTGCTGCTCCCTGACAGAAAGGGGTTCCTAACCTGTGGCCACGGGTGGAATCCAGGTCCAATAGGACCGCTAACCCCAAACACACGGGGCGTAATAGTGTGTTGGCCAAAAGAAAGTGAAAGATTAAATTTAGTGTATGCATGAAGATATGATATATATAAGTATGTATGAAAATAAGAAATAAAGATTTGGCATAAAAGTATGAAGTGAGTATATGCATGATAGTAAGAAGTAAGTGTATGCATGATGTTATAAAGAAAGTATATGCATTGAAGTATTGTCAGAGTTAGTATTGGTTTATGGATGCATGTTTTCAACAGAAAGAACTATATGTTTTTTTTAAGTTAACAGCATGATGTACTGCTTACTGAGTATTAGACTCATTTTGTGTTTATGTTTTTAAATGTCCAGGTACAGAGGAATCTGCTGAGGAGTTGGGTAGTGCTGAGGAGGGAGAGGCTGATGTTTAGTAGTCCCTGCATAGTTTGGTTCTTTATAATGTGTGTTTTATGGTGAGGTTATAGAAACTTATCATGTTTAAAGTTAGTAGGAACTGAGTTCCTTTTTATTTAAGGTTGTTATGTTAAATAAATGGATGACGGACTCTGCGAGTCCTTTGTAAAGAAATATAAAGGTACGTCTATTAGATATTTCTTTCAAAAAAAAAATATAATAATAATAATAATAATAATAACACTAATAACAATATGGGCATTCATTTAGAAATAAATTTATTGATATAATAGGAAAAAGAACAGGTACGGAATCACAGGCTCGCTCTTGATAGGGTGGGGTTGTGACAGCCAGTCCCTCGTGAACTGGAAAAAAAACTGAGGGAAAACATGTGACACCCCACCTTGCATGTGAGGAAGACATTGTTTTGGGATGCATCTTGAAGACAAAAGCTTGCAAAGGATGTAACCCATCATAATGATTCCTCAGTATTTTATGAGTTTCTTATACACTGCCCCCGCCCGCCCTCCCCTTTCCCCCTAAAAAAAACCAAGGTTATACATGTTTGTTTAGGTAAAAAATCAGCTGTAAGCACATAGCAAGCTTGCCAGAAAATTGTATCGTATTAATGATGTGTAGCTAAAATGTGGCACCATCTTAACTAAGTGTCCATTGTATAATTGCTGTCCCATAATTTGCAGCTTAAAAATATGGTTCCTTTCTGCAGACACCGTGGGTAAACTAGAAGCAAAGTCTATAACTCTGTCTTCATGCTTTTGGGAAAGCGGACTATAACTCAATGGTGCAAATGACATCCGACATTAATTGCTTTTAGAAGCCCTTTGTTCTTATTCATCTTCTTCACATTTCAAATCCTCCACACTATGTACTAGTGTAACATGTATATAATTAAATTTTATGCTCAGTTACCAACCAAAACCACTAAGAAATGGGGCCAGGGGGCCCCCCCGCTGCTTGGGGGGGGGGGGGGCGCCAGGGCAACCGAAAAGTCAAGAGAAAAATATTGGAATAATAACTTATTTAGGAGGACACTTTCAATTAAACAAATATTAAAGGGAACTAAAATGAAAAATTGAACAACATAAAAACACAGCAAATAAAATCTATTCTTACAACACACGTGCACAGAGAGAGAGAGAGAGAGAGAGAGAGAGAGAGAGAGAGATAGAGAGAAGCTAGCTGCTGAAGAAATTAGAACTCATTGATTCTTATAACCCAACATCCATTTATCACTTTTTCTCAAAGGTTTTCATTGATCACACAACAGGCCATAATCTTAATTATCATCAAATAAATTTTAACATAAATTCTCCCCATTCATTCTAGTTCTACGAACTAGAACAATATCGCACGCTAAATTACAGAGTATGGAATCTCAAGAATATACCAAATCTATCTCTTGATAAGATATTTATTTGGTAACCTTAAGAATATCAGATCAATATTATGAATTAGATAGGTTTTATCTCTTGTATACCATCTTGTGTACTTGTGCCTATCCTTATTAATACTACCATTTACTTACCAAAAAAACCTTTAAGAATATCAGATGATTCAGGGCATCCAGTATCATCTAACTTTATGCCAAATGAAGGGGAAATACAGAAGTCTATTCCAACAAAATTTTACAAAATGACATGTTAATAATGATTTAAGTGCACAAGGTATGAAATTTATGTGTGTGATTTACTCACTAGACAAAGAAAATAAGCTGCAGTGGAGGGTGGGTGATTTACTTGCTGGTATCTACTTCTCTCTCTCTCTCTCCCAAATTTCTTCTTCTCATTAATTATTATTTACTTTCAGAGAAACAAAAAAGGAAAAAAACAGCCTCAACTTTCAGGACCTTGGTTACTAACTTCTTATGATGTACAAATGTTAGAAAGCCTTCCATTTGAGACATATAAAAAGCTACATTGGATATATTTCAGGTCATCAGGTACATACCTTATGGGAGACTGCAAATGCAGCCTGTTCTGGAGTCATGTTGTCAAATGGAGTCAATGCAGTTAAAAGCTCCCATAGAACAATGCCAAAACTGTAAACATCGACTTTCTTTGTGTGGTGTTTTTCTTTTATCATTTCAGGAGCCATCCAACGGTAAGTGCCTGTGAAACCCTTTGCACTACCACACTGCGTCTCTAAGCATGAAATACCAAAATCTGCTACCTTCACACACATATCTTCATCGAGCAGCAGATTTTCTGATTTCAGATCTCTGTGAAGTATCCCTTGAGAATGAAGATATTTCATCCCACGTGCAATGTCAAGGGCTAGTTTCAGAACTAGGTTGACTGGAACAGAATGTGGCTCCTGGTGATGGAGGTACTTCCTCAATGAACCTCCAGCTAAATACTCAGTGATGATACAAAACACCGGAGGTTTCTTACAAGCTGCAACAAACTGCATGAAGACAGTAGAAAAGATACAGAGTGGTCAGAAAGACTGATCGGATTGTATACTAGTTGACAATATCATCTGTGTCAAAAATATATAGATTCACCACCTAAAACAAGCTGAACCCAAAAATCATTAAGAAATCCCCAATGCACTATAATATTTCATTAAATAATGAATAACTCTTTTCACAGGGAATCAGCATTTCAAATTTCTAGCCTCACTGCAGTAATTGTGACCCATTTCACTGCACTTTGATAGGGTCCCCACCCCTTCTCCAAATCCCCAACCTCAATAAGCACATAGCCATTGAATTGAAAACTCAAAGACTACTCTTAACAATTCCACCTTATTTGCCCTTCTCTTAGTTGCTGATAGCAAAAAATATAAAGGGTGCTGCCACTTGCCGTAATGAGCTCTGGTAATACCTCCTTCCCCATAATGGAATATGTTTGAAGTGATTCAAGCAAATAGTGATTTTAGCTCAACATCCCTGCTGCTGAGGAAAGAACTGACAAAATATAAATGAAAGAGCATGTAAGGAAGAATAGATAAACAGGTGGGTATAGAATTAAGCTTGCATTTCCCGACCTGCCCCTCTGAAAGCTGGATTGTGTCCAAAATCTTCGCGAAAATGAAAATCTTGACATAATTAGATGAAGTGTAAGTCCAATGGCGTTTGGTTCAAGCTAAAAGGGGAGCGGGGGAGGGAGTGATTGGACAAGGATCTCAATATTTCAAGTGAAATGGATATATATATATATATATATATATATATATTACGCAATATTCAATTCCAAGGTCAAACATAAGAAAAATTCTATACATCATACAAACATAATTGCAACAAAAGAGAATATATATAGCAAAAACGAAAAAGTTCATATCAAATATTTAATTATTGCAGAACCACAGCCTTAAAGATTCCAAACAATCCAAAATACAGGTAAGTATGTACGAACCCATTGAAGAAAACAGAGCTTACAGCGATGATATTCGGATGCCGCAACCGAAATAGCAAAGCAACCTCCGAAATGAACTGCTTCTCAAGCATGGCAGCCAAGTCCTTGTCCTCTTCCGGCTGGCTTATCAGCTTAATGGCCACATCCGTCTGCTTATATAAACCCCTATAAATCCTACTATGCCTCCCTGATGCAAACTTGCTGCCGACGAATAACTGCGACATATCTGCACTCCATTCCTCCTCTCCCTCCCCCTTTATCTCCGCCCCCGACGACACCAAGTACGTGGACCACGATACCGCCCGCCGGTACTCTCCGAGCGAAAGCCTCCTCCCAGATTTCCCGTTGGTGGACATCTGCTTAAACCAGGATAAGTTCTTCATGGGTCTGAGCGAAAACTCATCAAAACCACTTAAATCAGGTCCCCCTTAGCGTCTTGAACCAAATGTACATTCCAAAACGAAGTAAATCCCTTCTAAATGCTTAAGTTGAAGAAGACCCAGAAGGGAAAAAACTGAACTTGCTAGCTTCGAACAGTTCCATATCCCACTACATTGCGGAGTTTCCAGCATTCAAGCACCGATGAACAGAACTCAAGCCAGCAAATCATCCATTAAATTCAGAACTCTTGATTTTCTCAGATATACGACCACAAAAGATAAAAGTAAACAATTTTTCGGCAGATTTTTAAAAAAACATAAGAAGAAAAATGAAAAAAAACTACGGCCAAAATACGTAGGAGTATTTAACTTTCATTTACAAGTACGACAACTTGTTTCTAAAGCAAACGAAAGGGTGCACAATGGACGGAGAAACCACCACTTCGAACGAAACAACATAGCTGCAGGAAACACACGGTTTCTGATCTTCCAAAGCCAAAGCTATAACATATGATGATTGCACACACCCATAAACGCAGTTACACCCAAAGTTTAGAGCGCTTGAAGGTAAGAATGAAAACAAATGTGCGAGAGAGAGAGAGAGAGAGTCGGTTGGGTTGGGATGGTGTAGTTGGTGTGGTTCCTGGTGTGCAGTGAAAGCATATGCAGGAGAACTGGCGCCTCCTCTCTCTCTCTCTCTCTCTCTCTCTCTGCGTTAAAACTGAAAAACTCTTACCTTTCATAACGTGAGAAGATCCACTCCTGAGCAGACAAACCGGGTCTTGTTTGATAATGACCGCTACCTCTTTCTTTCCCGGTTTGCCCTTTTGTTCATTGCCATTACCTAAATTGTCATCCACTTTTTTTCAGCCTTTAACCCAAAGAATAAAGCCTCTGTGCCGCCTCAAATGTACGGTCCAGTTTGATTGTTAGATTTTTTTTATTTAATAATTAAAAAATAATTTTAAATGTATTGATATATATTTTTTTTATATAATGATTAAAAAAGTAATTAAAAATTAAAAATTAAAAAAAATAAAAAAAATTAATGCTAGGCGGTACATCCAATAATATGGTCAAGCGGCATAATAGCCTTACCCTTAATCCAAATATCCTCCCAAACTTGTCAAGGAATAGAAAAAAATAAAAAATAGTAGGGTTATATTTACATGTAATTTTACTTATAATTTTATACAAATTTAATTTTGTCAATTTAATTTTTAAATTTTATAATCTAACAATACGTCAGCACGTATTATCACATAAGTAAAAACTGTAAATGGAAATAATATGTTTAAGAAAAACAATATCCCTCAAATCCTTATCTGGATTTAAATAAAAATATACAACAATTTTCCATTTAACCTGCTTTTGTTTTTTTAGGTCAGCAATTTTCATGATAACTTAAATGTTTAATAATTCTTATGCTATTAAATGTTTGATGAGTCTCATAAAAAAGTTGTCTTGGTATGAAGTAATTGGAGAGTTAATTAAATGGGTATACCTTACTTAGCAAGCAATATAAATTAAATAGCATACTATTAATTATCCAATAATAATAAAACTCACATATTATAATTAAGGATTACGACTAAAAATGTGGTCCTTGTAATGCAAATCCAAAAGGGGTCTTCAATGGTTCCAACCACTTTGGAGGAGGTACATAAGAGAGATCTTCCATGCTGGCATTTTTATGGAAGAATTTGGCAAAAATTTTAAATATATTTAATTCTATAAATAAATAGATAGAATCCGTCAAAATGAGTAAATAATTAAATATTTTCCATTAATTTTTTATATTTTTACAAGTCCAAGATTTGACATGTTTTGTTAGCTTTTTCATCTTAAAACTTAAAATAAAAAAAAAATCAATTTCAATATCAATATCTTACAATCTCAAAAAGAAAATTCAATTTCACAAATTCTAATATAAAGTATGTTTTTAGAAAATCTAAAAATATTTGAAATATTCTTCAAACAAAGCATTTTCAGTAAAGTGTTTATATTGTATAATTTTATTTATAAATTAAATTTTAATATTTAAATAATATAAATAATATGTTGTTTAATAAAATAACTATTCTCACAAATTCCTGTTAATCTAAGACCACCTCTCAAAAAAGGGTAAAAAGGTCCAACGGCGGAAAGGAAGCGTTGGTTGAGGTTGCTGTTGCTGTTGTTGGTGTTGTCTTGTAAGGGTGGGTGGTTAAAAAAAAAAAAGGAGAGTAAAAGGACACAAAAGTGGGGCCCACGAGCACGGATGGTACTGTATCCGCATGTGTCGGTACATTTGCCGTATGGTCCTCTTCCGTATTACGGTCACCACTTTTCCATTCTCTCTCTCTCTCTCTCTCTCTCTCTCTCTCATCAGGAAATTAAGGAGTTGTTAGGATAAAGAGTTTATCTAATTCAATCTTATTTTATTTTATTATTATATTTTATCATGATTTTTAAATAAAATATAATAAATAATTCAATTTTTTTAAATTATAAAATAAAAATTCTATTAAATAATTATATTTTAATAATATTTTCTCTCACTTTAACTTAGCTCACTATTTTAACCTCCTTAATCTTATCTAATACAATCATTATAATTTTTTAAATTTATAAATAAAATATAATAAATAATTTAATTTTTTTAAATTTTAAAATAAAAATAATATATTTTTTTTAGAAAAAATTTTTTTTTGATTTGATTTAAAAATTAAGTAAAGATTTTAATAATTTAAAACTCAGGCTATAATATAAAAAATAAATGGTGATTTGAAAGGTTTAAGTGTAATTTCCTTTTAAAATAATATCAATCAACAGCATATATACTTTGTATATGGTTTTACTTCCAATCAAGTGAGGATTATAAGTACTTAATATTTAGGATTTGTTTGAAAATACAGATGGTCTCATCTCATATCAAGATTTTTCAGAATTTTATTCTCAAATATCACTCAAATATAAATAAATTTTAATTTTGAATAAATGCATACAACGAGCAAATTGATAACAACTAATGCAATATGTGATAGCCATATTTAATATTTATCGAGATATGATGAAAAATTAATAATTACTGTATGTTATCTATCTGTCTTATATGGATTAACATAGGACAATTTTTTAGGTATGATTTTGAGGCAACTTGATATATGCAATTTCTAAAGATAGAATAATAATGATGAGTTAGGAAGATGATGGTACAAAAACCATAATTATTTACCTAATAGAAAGCCAGCTGGATAGATAGAATTAAAGGTAGATGTGCCAACAACATTAAAAGGTGGAGTGTCCCCTCGTGCACCCTAACAGAAGGTACATCCTTTTGGCATTTCCTAATATCTTCCGTACATGTAGGCAATGTCTGTCATTTTTAACCTTATTTAAAAATATGAGATAAAACAAGCTATATTGGACACTATAATAATTGTTTATATATTTTTCATGAACACGAGTATTTTTTAGAAATTTTACAATAATAAAAAGATTTTATAAAAATAAACATATAAAATGATATAATTTCGTATATAATATATATTTTATATTTATTTTATAATAAAAATAATTTTACAATTTAATATATGTAGATATTTAAAAAACTAAAGAAGTTTCCTTTTCATGTTCATCATAAAATCAATAAAGTGCCACCTTACCATATAGGTATAAACTCAATATATATATATATAAATATACATATATTAGCTTAATATATGGCTTAATTCCTATCTGGATATGATTCTGAGATCAAGTTGGTGATTTATCTGAGTAGGTTGGGCTCACTAAAATAAAAGGGCTGCTGAAATTAAGCACAAAACATCTGGCCGGGGGGGGGGAGGAAGCTTAGCTTGCACATTTTTTCCTTTTACTATTATAAGCAAGCTTCTAAGACAAACTGGAAACCAATGATCATGTATAGTATTTTTAGGTGATGACTCCTTGTCATCATGGGTCCGACTCCAACCTATATATCGTCCGGTAGTTTTGTGAAAAAGTATACACGATTATGATACAAATCCAAAAAAGAATATCACTACAAGAAAAATGAATATTTATGACGAATTATTTACGAATAAAATGATTATTTATAACGAAAATAAACTCATTTTGATAAGAAATAGTAATTTTAATAAAAAATAATTGATAGCAAACAAGTAATTTTCTTATAGTGTATATATATATATATAAGATGGAATTTTTTTAGAGTTTTTGATCGAATTCTAAGATCTAAAGTATGAGATAGATAGACACATAAAATAAATTCTGTAACAATTAAATTTTTTACACTTGAAATTCTAGAGCTAAAAAAAATTCAAATGTTGTATATTAGTGTGTGTGTATATATATAGAGCGGTGCTACAGTCACCGCTAGTGGCTCCCGCTGGAGTCACCGTTAGGTAAAAAGTTTTTTTTATTTTTTTGTTTTTTTTCTCAAATAATTTTTTAATACTTTTAAATATTTTAAAAATATATAAAAAATTTATAATGATATTAAACATTTTTTTCTTAATCATTAAGAAAAAAAAAAAAAAAAAAATTTTTGACCAGCAGTGCCCTTAGAGTTTTTCACACACACACACACATATATATATATATATATATATATATATAGTTAGAGCATTCATGTGAACGAATCGGATATGATGATCAACTGTATTTTCTTTTATTTTATTTTATTTCAAAAGTTTTTAAAGCTTACATAGGTATTATAATTAAACCCAATAAAGGAAAAAGACATCATTTAAAGGCCATGCACATGCAACTGTACGTAATCTTGGATAAAATATCACGTGTGTTTATCCCGTAAAATCAGGCTCAATAATGGAGTCCCGACTCCCAAAGTTCTTTTCCTACGTGATACGTTCTCCCTGATATAAGGTGAGATAATATAAAAATTAAATAAAATATTATTAAAATATAAAATTTTAATTTTATTTTATTTAAAATTTAAATATTTAAAATTTTTATTATATTTTATATAAATTTTTTTTAAAAATATAATAATTAAATGAGATGAGATAAGATAATTTATATAATTAAAGAGATCGTAAAGTAATTTATTTATATATATAAATAAAAATATTATAAGAAAGTTTTATACCACACACTTTCATATAATTAATATGTGATTTATTATTTTTATCAATATATTTAAACACATATATATATATTTAAATATTAAAATAAATAATAATAAAAAATTACATATTAATTAAATAGATATGTATTATATAAGATTTCAATGTAAAATTTTTCATATATAAATGCTTGGTCTTTCTTTTAAGGGTCAGGCTACTATGCCGCCTGACCCTTATCGCTGGGTGGTACTTTTTTTTTCATTTTTTATTTCTCATTTTTTTAATCACTTTCTTAATCATTAAGTAAAAAAAAATACACTAATACACTTAAAATCACTTTCTTAATCACTAAGTAAAAAAAAAAAAAATTTTTACCCAGCAGTCAAACCGGGCGGTACAAATGAGGCCGCATATGGGCTTTTCTCTTCTTTTAAACCAGCTATAGCAACCTCGCCCACCCTACTCACCTATATCCACCCTACTCATGACCTATATCTATAGATTGAGCGGGTGAATTTGGAGGCCGTTTGCTCTTTTCCCCACTCAAACTAAAAGCCTAAATGGAAATTAGAGTTATTTTATACTTAAGTCAGTGTAATTTACATCACTTAAATGGTAATATTTAATTTATAAAATTTAAATATTAAAATTTATCTTATTAATCAAATTATACCATATAAGTACTTTATTGGATATATTCGTTATATCGGCTTAAGAATAGAATCTCTATTTGAAATTATGGTTTCTAATTCCAATTTCACAACAATCCAAATCCCATAATCAACAAAATTTCAATTCGAACTCCAAGTCAACGCACATTCAATTCCAGCTAAACCACTTGACTCTAACTTTGTAAATTTGTGCAATCATGAGAGTTAAGAGAACTTGTAGTAAGAGATGATCTTTTAATCCACAATGAAATAGAAACTGAGTATTAAGAGGCATAGATACAAAATCGTTGGTTTTTGAGAGAGAGAGAGAGAGAGAGAGATGAAGCTAGAGAAATAGAGGAAAAGTAGCCATCACAATCACAAAGGAGAAAGAGAGAACAATAAAGAAAGATGGAGACTATGGTGAGAGAGAGAAGAGAGAAAAAATAGAGGGAGAGTGAGGAGAGAGATAGAAAGAGAGCTTAAACTTCAACATACAAAATGAGATCAAGGAAACATCACGAAGAGGCGATAGTTGAGGGTAGAGGCAAAGCGCTGCATGCTGGTTGAGGATTAAGGGTTGTATGGTTGAAGAAAGAGAGGAGAGAAGTTGGAGAAGAATCTAGATTAATTGGTATTGTATATATTTTAGATATTGAAAATGCTTGTGTGACTAATAGCATTGATGGATAAAAGTGATTGATATTTTTTTTTATCTTATTTAAAAAGAAATAAAACATCAGTCGCTTTATTGGTCACTGCTATCCGGCAAGATAGCAGACCCAATATAAAAATATATATACCAGGTATCCAAGTTGAAATAATGGAATTTGGAGAAAATTATTCCTTGCTTTCATTACATAATGTTGGTCTATATATAGACTTTACAAAAAGAATCAAACAAATATTTTTTGGTTACATGACACAGCAGAGAATAACAAACACTATTTTCTCTGTTGTGCTTATTCTAGAACTTACGTCTGCTGTGTTGTGCATGTGTTAAGTGGACTGCTGTGTGACAAACTTGGTATTTTGAGTACATATTCTAATACGCCCCCTCGACTCCAAGAGGATGTCAACCACATTGAGACTTGACTTGAAATGATTAAATTTTTCAGCAACTAAAGGCTTGGTAAGGACATTAGCAAGTTGGTCCTTGGAGCTGCAAAATGAAATTCTGAGTGTTGGCCACAACTCGATCCCTCGTGAAGTGATAGTCTATATCTATGTGTTTGGTTTTGGAGTGATAAACCGGATTAGCACAAAGATAAGTTGCTCCAAGATTGTCACACCAAAGTGTGGGAGCTTGATCCAAGTGTAAATGGAGTTCTTTGAGTAATGTTTGGAGCCATATGAGTTCAGCTGCTGAAGATAATAAATACTTGTATTTAGCTTCAATAGATGACATTGCCTCTATTTTCTGTTTCTTGGAGCTCCAAGAGATGAGGTGCTTGCCAAGAAATATACAAAAGCCTTTTGTGGAACGTCGATCGTCGGGATAATCACCCTAATCTACATCAGAATAGGCTTGAAGGACAAAATTGGATTGAGAAACAAAGAATAGGCCATGATTTATTATACCCTTAAAATATTTGAGTATGTGTTTTAATGCACTCCAATGGGTGAGTTTTGATGAGTGCATGAACTGACAACTTTTGTTCACGGCATAGGCTATATCTGGTCTAGTTAAGGAGAGATATTGAAGACCTCCAACTAGACTTCGATATAATGTAGGGTCATCAAAGTCAGGGCTATCAAATTTGGACAATTTGAGTGAGGAGGCCATTGGAGAGGACATAGGCTTGGCTTGTAGCAAGTTGCTATGTGTGAGCAGATTTTTGATATATTTTCTTTGTGACAGCAACTTACCATCAGATGTATAATCTATTTCCAATCTAACAAAAAAAAAACAATCTGCCAAGGTCACGAACTGGGAAAGTAGTGCCTATGGCATGAATTAAATTGTCAATAACAGAGGACTTAGAGGCCATGATCACTATGTCATCAACATAGACAAACAAATATATTTTTGTATCACCATGACTAAGTATAAACAATGAAGGATCTACTTTAGATGCAAGAAAACTATACTCAGTGAGCCATGAGCTAAGTTGAGAAAACCATGCTCGTGGTGCTTGCTTGAGGCCATAGATGGCCTTGTTGAGTTTGCAGACATGTGTAGGATAAGTTGAGTTCACAAAACCTTGTGGTTACTGCATGAAAACATCGTAAGTAAGTGTACCATGCAAGAAGGCATTTTCAATATCTAATTGCCGTAAGGGAAAAATTGACAAACATTGGTTGTGCAAGATCTGAGAGACAACTGTGAGAGATGGGTGACCCATCTTGCGATACTATTGAGGGAGGGAAGCTTTCTCACTGTGGTGAGCAGAAGGAGATGAATGTTTGATGGAAGGAAATACGTAGAGGCCATCACAAGTTGGTCCTGTGAGGAGAGTTTGCTTCGTCTACGAGTTCTTCACAGTGAAATGAGTAGAGTGAAACTTAAAAAAGCAGTGATTATCAGTGTAAAAATGAATAACAGAGATGAGATTTTTCGTGATAGATGGAGCATGAAGCAGATTTCTAAGAATATATATACCAGGTATCCAAGTTGAAATAATGGAATTTGGAGAAAATTCTTCCTTGCTTTCATTACATAATGTTGGTCTATATATAGACTTTACAAAAAGAATCAAACCAATATTTGTTGATTACATGGCATGGCAGAGAATAAAAAAGACCATTTTATCTGTTGTGCTTATTCTAGAACTTACGTATGTTGTGTTGTGCATGTGTTAGTAGACTATTGTGTGACAAATTTGGTATTTTAAGTACATATTCTAATAATCCAAGTGGACATACATCCCGAGAAATGCTTGGGATCTTGATAATGGTCCTGGTATTTCTCTCGACATTTTTTTTTATTTAATGATTAAGTATGTGATTTTTTTTATTGATATTGTCCTTTTTATTTTATTTTTTAAAATGTTTAAGCGTATTTTAAAAATAAATGAATAAAAAAAGAAATTTTTTTACACTTATCGGTACCGCGGTGACTGTAGAGCCACTATGATATATCCCACCTGCCACCTACCAACCAGTAATAAAAATATATATACACAAAGCCAGCCTATGGTAACAACTGGATAACAATCATAACTGGGTTGCCAGATTGTTACCCACTTGATACCTAATGGGTTGAACAAGCTTATAATTCTTTTTCTCTTTCTGATGTTTTTTTTTTTTTTTTTTTTTTTTTTTGTGAAAGATATTTTTTCAGTTATTTTCAAGATCAATTTGTTTTCTGTTTTTTTTTTTTTTTTTTTTTAACTTTGATTTTAGCTTTAACCAGAAGACATTGATATATGTGTATGCCTAAGGACAAAATTTATTCTGTGACAAATGTTTTTTTTTTTTTTTAGTTTTGATAAAGTGACAAATGTTTTCTGTTTTGTCTGAAAGTGAAGCAAAGGGATTAAAATCTCATGTTTGTTAGGCTTAAGAGAAAAGGAGACAGCTGGTTAAGAATGTTTGTCATGTAGTTCACGTTTTGAGCATTTCCTTAATATTTATATGGGTGATGACTGATTAAGGTCACCACGTAAACCTTTTTTATTTATTTATTTAAATTTCATTCGAATAATAAATTAAATTTAAATGTTTTTATTTCAACATCAATATTGGTGGGCTCTGACGTGTCCAATATATATAATATATATTTATGTATTATTGCAATGAATTTATTGGTTGGTTCTGATGTGTCCAAGGCCCCATTCCAGAGGCGGAAAGATCATCAATCACCAACCATGTACCATGACACATCAGCAGTAGTTAACATGAAATAAATCAAGTCATTAACATGCTAGCTGTCAATCATTTCAATTTTTTTTTCTAGAAGCAAAATAAATTTATAAGAATTATGAAAAAAAAAGAAAAAAAAAAACTGTCTGGCGTGACTCCCGCCATCTGGAGTCAGTTCGGCCACCCCTGAGCTCACCCTGGCCACCCCTGAATTATTCTGTAATTTTTTTAAAATCTATTATTGAATTATGATAGAAATAAGTTTGATCGGGAATTATTTGGGGGTATGCGTGCCTTTTTAGAAAAGTTTAAGGCCTTTTTTGATTAATGAGATATTTTAAAAAAATTTCCTCAAACATAAAGTATTTTTAAAATTTTTTTATCTAATTATTATCTAAACATAAAATTCAATACAACATTTACAAACTTTCAAATAAAATTATACACATTTTTTTAAATTTCAAAACAAAAAATAATGTTAAAAAATTATATTCAAACAGTTTTTTAACTTTATAACATTTTCATTTAAAAAAATTATACTCATTATCCCCACACTACAAATAATTTTTAAATTTTTTTATTTTTCTCTTTTATCAAATGTGTAGCATATGGATGATGAGTAGAAAAATTCAATTAGTTTAGAAAGAATAAAAAATAAATAAATAAATAAATGTGATATGTAGAGTGTGAAATGTTGGAATGATGAGTAAATTTTTTTTTTTTTATAATATTATCAGTCTAAAAATACATGTCAACTTCAATAAATAATAAATATACAGAAATGCTAAAGCCATACGTGGAGATCTCGATAGGAGATCCTAATAGTATTTTTTTTTTTTTTTACTTATTGATTAAAGAAGTATTTTTTTAATGATGTTGTGATTTTTTTTTTAAAATTTTATAAGTACTAAAAAAATACATAAAAATATAAAACAAAAATTGCAGTGTCGAAATGATCCTCCATGTGTGGCTGTAGAGCCACTCATAAATATATTAGACACTACACGTTAAAAAGCAGCCCCACCTACATTGCTTACCTACCTACCTTTTATAACAATATTTATACAACTCAAAAACAATTTTTACATGCTTCACACAAACAAGCAGCATAGGTTACAAGCTAAAAAATGAAGTCCAATAAAATTAATAGTAAGGTTTAGGAATTCATCCATTCTGTTGGTAACCCACGTGGAACCTTGAAATTTTCCAGTGTTTGGTTACCCTTGTTAATCTTTTCTTGCAGAAACTAGGAAGTTAGACCAAGACATTTGTTTTTCAACACGATTTGGACAAAATTGGTTGCTTGGGTAAAATGCTTAAAAGCAAAGTTATTGCAGAAGGTAAAAACTGGAATGGTTTCATTACCATTGAACATTCAAATGAAATTAATACGTTTTTCTTTTTTTTGACTAATTTTAACGGGAACAAAAATCTATTGAATCTGTCTATACAACATAAAACCTATATGTGATATATCCTTCAATCATCCCCAACACAGGGAGATTGAAGGAACATGAAACCGGCCGTTCCAAGATTATATGGATTCACGGGTACAAAGGTTGTAACCAGATATAAGGGCACTAATGGCGAAAGCAGCAAAAGCTAGGAATGCCATACTGACAGATGCAGTAGCCATCTCTGTGAACTCATCTTTCCCCCAGTTTGATTGCCAATCGTCAACCCGGGTGGCTGCTGATGAGGATGATGATATGAGAAGATATGCTAGTACCTGCCAATCAAATTAACATATCCACAAGTACCATTTGGCTCAGGATGTAAACACAGAAGGTTCTCAAGCAAATGACAATAAGAGGTTATGACCCTCAATATTAATCATAAATTTGGAATGCCAAGGGATGGGAACGTTTGGAAACTAACATAGAGAACAGACCCAAGCTAAGTTATATTTTAGAGGTAATATCACTTAGCTTGGGGCTGACTGGTCTGAACACCTGTAGCACTTCCTAATGGTTTCAGCAGCTGACTTAATCTGCACCACCGCCTAAAGTCTTAGTCAACTCAAAACTTGCAAAGAACCAGTAATAAACAAACTAAAATATGACAAAATGCAAAGCTAACAGAAAAATTCCCCCAACAAGTCAAGGATATTGTCTGACCCGTATAATGTCCAAGGCTCATGCCTACATCATTACGATAGAAAGTACTGTTTCTAGAATGAGCTTGATACCCTATAGCCATTGTGGCATGCTGTAACCATGAAGTGAATAGACCTGGAAAACCTGAAACCCATAGGGTGAACCAACGCACAATACTCCAGGGGTTCCATTGTGTAGAAAACATGACAGAATTGACATGGAAATCATAGGCATAATAAAGGTAAGAAGACTAAAAGATACGGAAGTTGCAGAACTTGCCTGATCCATAAAGAAAACAAAATGACGCCGTAGATAGTGGCGAATCATATAATTTCCGGTCACCAGATGGTAGGTTAAATCGTATGCTTGGAAACTCGAATATACAAATGCGATGACATTAATAGATAAACAATACCTGCCAATGAATGAACTTTATCATCAGATCAAATCTCTAAAAAGAATAAAATTAAGGAGAGAAATCAACAGAGAAGGGGGGAACAAAGACTGAAAATATTCATAATCTTATATTTTTTTTTATTCAGATTAAAAAAGAATAAAAATCAGAGAATATTCAAGCAATTTCAAGAAAATTATCAGGATGCAGCGCATTTATATTGCTAAAATCATCAATCAGTCCTTTAGCCTCTTGGCATTTTTCTTTGAGGAACAATATATCAGAAAGTTAAGCATTAGGACACGTGTCATTGATTTTACGTAAGCTCAAAAGCATTATTTAATTAATTCCCTTAAGGGGAAATTCACTACAACTGAAACCAAATGAAGAGGGATTTCACTGGGTCACAGGCTGATTCACAGCAAGCGCACTGGAATGTTGGCATTTACTAAGCTGAGGAACAGACAAACCGATTTCTAAGGATGCTTTCGAAACTTCTTCATTAATAGACAAACTAACACTGAAGAGGAACAGACAAACCGATTTCTAAGGATGCTTTCGAAACTCCTTCATTAATAGACAAACTAACACTGAAGAAAAAAGGTGACCCGATGAAGCCTATCATATATACTGAGAAGCTGATAACATACATTAAGATCAAAGTCTCCAAATTTAAACCAAAACCATTAAGGAAACAATAAAGAGTGCCTATTTAGTGTGAATTAGTATCAAATTTCACTGCAAAAATAAGACATATACATATATATATGTATGAAAATCACATCGAGAGAGAGAGAGAGAGAGAGAGAGAGAGAGACCTGTATTCCTTGTAGCGGTCGAAGGAGTCGCCGCTCCAACCCTGGGTTTTATCGGCGGCCATAACTGCAAAGGAAATTAAGCAGAGCACAAACTCGCTCAGCCGAAACCCTAGCGCAGCCATCTTAAGCATCTCCTCACTCTTCGATCTCTTCAGAATCGACGCCACCGTTCCCGATTTCCGATCATCCCCACTGCCGACCGGTCCCACCTTCCACACCGACTGAGTCGGCTCTTCCCTGATCGCCCGATTCAAAACAACCCCCGGAGACGGAGAGTCCGCCGCCTGTGCGTTACTGTTCTTGCTCGCGCTCTCCGGCGGTTTCTGGCCGTTCGAGGGAGACTTCAGCGGCGAATACGGCGTGCACTTGTCGACGGCAACCATCGCCAGGGAGTTGTCCGAAGGTTTCACTGGAGAGTTTTGCAGTGACTCGAAGGTTTCACCGTACTCGGATGGCATCGGGGAGGGGGTGCCGCGGAGTGGAGAATGCGACGAGTCCGTGTGAGTGGACGACAAGTCAGAGTTCCTCGACGTTGATTTCTTTATGGTCGATTTGTGTTGCTGGTGGTGGTGGTTTTCCGTTTGAGTTTGGGCTTTGGCTTCAGCTTCCATTTCGCTTCTCCTTACTTTCCCGAATGTGTAACGGGGTAGAAAGATCTCTCTGTTTGGGACTCGGAAAAGAAACAAGGTGACGTTTAAAACTTTCATGTTCCGCTGTGGATACACGCCACGTGTCCCCACTACCTTCCCAGTAAATTTTCTTTCTACCTGTCGCTGGTGTCATTTCCTTTCCCAAAAATATTCGGTACCAAGAAATGATTTGTTATTTAACTAATTTATAAATCTTACATATCAGTCACATCCACGTTATTTGTAAAAGCTAAACCTTATTATAAAAAATTATTATTTTTCTAATGTAATCCATTTTTTATTTTTTTATTTATAAAAAGACTGTACGGAAGACTTGGATACTCTATAACTGATTTCCCAACCCTCTATCTCTCTTTACATAATTTAAACAAATAATTTAAATGATAAATGAATAATTAAGATGAATTCTCTGTGAAAAAGGGAATAATTTAAACAAATATTTCCTCTTAATTGGATTGTTTTCATTTGAATATGAATAAGAAAAAAAATGAATATGATAAAATGGTATTAGATTATTAACGGTATAATTTTGAACTCATATATTCAAAAAAGGCACCTCAATTTAATAGATTGCTTGTAAGGAATTTCCGCTAATCCAATTTGGAGAATTTTTATTTTTATTTATTTTTATAATTATTTTCTCTGAAACCTAGAAAAATCCAATGCAGAGATACATCCAAGCAACTAGGGGAAGCTTTGAGTGAGAAGACTTTTTATACGTGGGTTATGACACAAAATGAAATGGCCAAAATACAAAAAGAAAGTTACTAAAGTTCTATTGGTTGCTTTAAGAGTGGGGCATTCTTTTGTGACATAAAGCCCTAGAGAGCACAAATTCCTTCACAATCTTCTTTTTTTTTTTTGTTCCCTTCTCAGTTTTCTTTCGGTAGACAGATTCTACCACTATGTTGTGAATGGAAGAACAATCATAGGAAGGATCCTACAAAGATAATGGACCTTGCCTTTTGCCCACAAGAGTAATGTTATGTATAATTATTTTTGCGTATTCTTTGGTCACTCCACTGATATGATTGACTATATTAATTATTTTTTAATATGTAGCCAATCACATCACTAGAGTGCGTAAAAAAATGCACAAAATTGATTGCACATAAAATTTTGGTGCCCACAAAGACATTACTTTCACCAATGCCTCCCTACCTATAGATTTAAATAGTATATACCTAAAAGGAACAAGAAAAGCATATCTCCCTCTCTCCAATTTCTCACTTGCCTTGGTGTTTTAACTAACAGAAAGCAAAATCCCCACACCCTTCTCTTTTACTTTTTAAGGACTCCCATGATATATCATAATCTACCTTTTCATATGGAATAAACAACTGACATCTGTAAACTTGCGACTAATTTAATAGTTAATACACAAGTTCAAGAACAAAAGCGCATGTCATACGATTTTGGTACGACTCCTTCAGAAAAAACAAAAGCTTTTCATAGCATACAATAGGGGATATGCTAATGCTTTTACACAACTCGGACATCATTAAGAAATCTTCCTCTACAACACGAGGAGAGTGTTTTACCATAATTTGGTCGGTCAGCAAAATTGACATACAGCTCGAAAGAGAAGCTAAAAAAGAAGAGAGAGTAGAAAAAAGAAGGCTTAAACAGAAAAATTACCCCAAAAAAAGAAGGTAAATCTACCTTCTTTGCTCAAATATGACACAGATAGGAATCAATTTCAGCCTCAAATGCTGGATCCAATGGTCAGTCTGGTAGCTTTAATCTGTTGAAGAGCACAAGAAAACTCTGCTCAGGGACAACATAGAGGAAACCAAGATCTGCGCCTTTGACATACGGACCAATGCCCTGCACAAAGATATTAATAATAATAAAGAAAATTACATTACAGCTGAATATTCTAGTCACAATTAGTAATAAGGCTGTACTGAGAAGACATGCTAGTACAAATGGTTAACAGTCTCATTACCCTTCCATTTAGTTGGAGAAGTTCTCCATCAACCCATTTTGGATTTCGGAACCCAAATTCTGCAATTCTCCCTTGACCTTTGTAACTTGCAACCTGGTTAAATACGCAATGTTTGAGAAGTCCAGGGAGACTGAAATTTGAGGCAGCTTAAATGAGAGTGTAAGCAATGCTATGCGCAACAAGTTTCTTCAAGCACAGTAACAATTTTATAGGTGATGAAATATGAAATACATTTACATAAACCTACTTGTTCCCAAAGCACCAAATACATGGTTGAGGATCCCATGTGCTTAGCGTCAGAAACAATGAAAACTAAATACATGACGGAATAATTGCAATTATGATTACCACTCCTAATTCATCTGGATACATTGCACGGCTGGACAAGTGATTTCCTCTCCCAATTTTAGCACGAAATGTCACCTGGATGCCCCAAACTACACGGCTTAGTATTACGAAAGTGTGTTTATACATGCATTTGCATACAAGAAGGTAAACTAGCACCATCAAGGAGTTAAAAAAAGCCACAAACCTGGCCAGCAGGAACGTTTAGATCCCCAGTCAGCTTCACTGCCTCTACATATTCAAAAAACTCCACATCTGAAGACTTGTCTTCATCATCCCCAGCATTCCAGTGGCCAAATTTACGCCGCAATTGTACCACCTCAGTGCCATAAGGGCCGAATGCACCAACATACAGGCCTATCCATCAATCAAAAGATTACACCATCTAATGGACATCCTTACATTGAATTTTAAGGGATATCTAATAAAGAAAGAAAATGGATGGATTGGAAAACTCACCTGAGAAAGGATCTAAATCTCCTCTGGAAGTGGTAATCCGACTAAAAGTTGTATACTCAGATAATCTGCTGCGCTTTTGTGCTTGACGAACAGCAAGCTTGACAATTTCACGGACATTTCTAGAAACCTAAAATTAAGTTCAGAATAAAAATGCTTATTTGTCAAGAATAGCATGTCATTGCAACCAAAATTAATGGAGAGAAAAAAAACTAGGGGGACGTGATGATATCCAAATTTTAACATTGACAAAAACATATCCGGCTCTAAATACTAAAAACTGACATTTTAACAGTTAAACCCTAGAAAGATCTAAATACTAAAAATTGACATTTTAATAGTTAAACCCCTAGAAAGAAAAGTATGTGATTTCTATTAAATCAATGGAGTTTCAGTTTTTCCTTTGGATTTCAAAACCTCAATTATAAACATGAAGGGAAGTTCTTAATGCAGAAAACAACAATGCTTGCCAAGTAAAACGAAAAACATCCAAATGAAGTCATTCCAATATTTATTAGTAGTAAAACAAAAGAGTAATCGATTACAGAAATGCCCACACCTCAGTGGCAATGCTCTAAATCTCAACCTCACCTTTGAAGAAACTTTGTCTGTGCCCCAAAATGCCTTGGCAACATCAGGAGGCATAAGCTCAGAGACACCTTGAGCTGCTAGAGCTGCCACTTTGACTCTGGACGCTTTACTTTCTCCTGTATCATGATCTAAACTTCTCCCAGGAATATGTAGCACAAAAGAATCTCTCTCCATATCTCTAATTTCAGCAGGAACACGCACATACTCATCCTTGATAGGAGTATCCTCATTATGTACAATCCCACCAATAAAAAGCTTCATATCCAAATCCTTTTCATCTTCAGAGGCATCACTACCTCCTCCTAGGGTGACCCCATCAGGCTGAATCTCGTCCAAATTTCCAACTCCTTCTTCAGTATTCTCAGTAGATCCCATCTTCTCACTGTCTTCTTGCATCAACTGCTTCACAGAGTCACTATCCTCTACTACTTCTTCAGTAACATTGACATTCATGACTTTAACTTTCAATCCTGGAATTTTTTCTTTAAGAAAATTTATCACACTTTTAATCCCCTCCTCAGTCACTCCCTCAATGTTAGTTCCCTTCTCCTCAGTTCTCTCTGCCTTTCCTTCATTTTCCTGTATGTCCACTACAGATTCATCCTCAACTTCGGAAGTCGAAGGGTGAAGGTCTTTTGTGAGCTTGGATGGCAAACTGGAATTTGCTGAATTTCCTTTGGCTTGTTGCAAGCATACTACCTGTCAACAGATAATGTACCATACGCATTTCATATAAACCATAATAGAAACTTGGAATTCTGACAGATCCTAAGGAGCAAGACCCCTACCTAAGCCACATCAAGAGACTAACAGAGAAAGTGGGTGGGATGAAAAACAGTCTGCACAGATGCTATGCATTGTTCCTCCACATAAAAACTTGTCTTCTTTTAATTTAATTTAATATATTTGTTTTTAAATTGGACTGTACCTCAGGTTTTATAATACACTCATATTGAAGGAATACCGTGCATACAAATGATCATTCATAATTAACAGTATATAAACAATGCAGTGTCAAATTGTACCACCTGGTCCAGGTCAAAACTTGAAACTATTGGAGCCCAATCAAACTATAACAAAAAAATCCATACATCAACGAACAATAATCTAAAAGAAGAATCAGAACATAACCTGCATGACATATGTCTCATCAGTGTCTTTGACCACAAATATTTCAAATAATGGAGTTCCCGGAGCTGAAGTTACCAACTGTCTGCAACAATCAATAGACAAGACATTTACAAAAATAAATAAATAAATAAAGGAAAATACGAAGAAAAAGAAGGAAAAACCTTACCTTGGACTGTAACTCCTGCCTACGAATCTGCCAACACCAGGAGTTATCCGCACTAATCTGCCAAAGGGATCATCTGATTCTTTTGGGTAGCCCACCCACCAACCGACCTACATATATAGAGATGATGGTTTAGAGACAAATAAACATTTTATCCACAGAAACATGTCTCATTGTAAGGCTGCTGCTAGTATTCTAATAAGATAAATTAAACAGAACAACAACCTTGATATTAGACAGCTATTAAATTAATTAAAATTATTTCATTATTAAAAGTTAAAATATCTTTATTTAAAGGATGTTATGCTCAGCAAACTGCTCAATGTGAGAGCCCCTCTTTTTAACGAAATAATTATTGCAGAAAGTAGGAGCATCACACAACTCCATTAGTAGTACAGAAATCTCAGATGGGATACTAATGCATATTCTACATTAACTAAAAAATATAAAATTGTTTGCCATACATTTTATTACAGTTCGCAAGGTTTTTCACACATCTAGCAACAGTTCATGATAATTTTGCACTCCCAAAATTATCACATGATTTGACCACTAAAAAACACCATCCCCTTGCTCTAAAATAGTTGAAAGTCCCATCAATGCTATGTTGTCAGCCATCAACATTAATAAATGTAGAGAAAAACGAATTCAACTAACACAACATGCCATAGCCCACATTAAAATTAATGTCACGCAAAATAAGAAAATTTCTTCCCAATAATGGTCTCTGTTTCAGATTCTACTACATTTTCAACCTGTCACTTGAAACTAAAATTTTTTTTTTAAAAAAAAGAAAGAGCAAAAGACGAAAGAGCAAAAGAAGAAAGAAGATGCCTACTGAGGCCAAGGAAGATAATAACAGTAGCGGAAAAAAATTGCGAACCGGCTTGGTAGAAGTGGAATAGGGTGACTATTGAATTTAATATGTATTAGATGTGATAAAAATTACCAGTCCACTTCCTGTGTACCTACACAACCTCGAAGCATCCAGGTAACGCTCTTCTTCAATTGCATTCTGTAAACATACAACGGATCAGATCAATGGTCCAATTAAAATGTGTGCCAGTCCGCACATCTAGGAAGTCACATTTTGCTCTGACCTTTAACTGAGACATGATTTCAGCAACACAGTCCTTTGATGTAGCTTCTGCAATAGCCATTTTCAATTTTGCAGCTTCTTGGAAGTCTTCGTTCTCAATTGCATCTTCAAGTTGAAACTGCCAAACATGGAAATCCCTTCAGAACCATACAAAGACAGTAACTTGTATGTGCCAGTCTGACACTCAGCACTTTCATCTTTAATATAAGAAGTAGATATAAAATTTAGTTGGAAAATCAGGTCAGGATTAACAGCCGTTTTTACAGTGTAGACATGAACCATAGGCTCTGTAGTTCTCCAAAAATGAATCTCAGCATCATTAGAGACAGGAATTCGGGTCATTATGTAGAAAAATATTCCAAAGATGCCAGCCACTAGTTGGTGGTGACTCAAAACTTTTTCTGATACAGAAAAACATAACTACAAAACCATATATTCCATCTTAGTTTCGAGCTTTCAAAATGAAGGGATGGAAATTTCTCCAGTCCCCTCTTTCTCTTTTCTTTCTATTCCTTGGGAACCAAGCAAAGGAATATGTCAGAATCACTTTAAATTCCGTAACTGAAGTTCAATTCGCTTCTTTTTTTTTTCACAAAAACCAACTATGAAAAAAAAACTAGAGAACAGCTCTGAAGGCTATAGAAAGCCGAGGAATTCTACTAAATGATATATTGGTTTAAGTTGGTCCATGGAGAAAAAATATAACTATAAACACGAATCCTAGTTACAGAATTTTGGAACTGGGGGAGGGGGGAGGACCCTGCTGCCAAGATGTTTCTAAAACTGATTGGACAGGACTAGTGTCCAATAATTTCAGGTTATTGGTTCCCATGTCCACAAATTGTTTGCACCCTTTGGGCCTCAGAAAGAAGTCACACCGCATAAAACTCAGCTACATATCCTTACACTTTTGACCACTGAAAACAGGAAAAAAAAAACAGAAAAGAAGAAGAAGAAGAAGAAGAAGAAGAAGAAAAGAAAAGAAAAAAGGAAAGAAAGAAAGAAGAAAAACCGTTTAACTTTTGTCGTAGCAAAAGTGAAGGAAAGTAGCAACTTTTGTGCAATATTGCAATTTTCAAAACACTTGAACAACTTTAAAGTCTTCAAATTATTAGTTACCAAGTTTCTCGTGCTAATAAAAACCAAACAAAAAAACTTTCCGATACCCTATCTTATTAGCTCATGCTTACATGAGCTTGCTATTCAATCTTAAGCAGGGCATTATCCGTAAATTAGCTGAATGGGCGCACCATATCAGGACCCCGCTTAGAAAACATTATAATTAAACCACAAAAATGGAGAAAAAAATAAAAAAGTAATCCATGAGTCTCTAACAGTCTCACTGAAACAGAGTCACACAGAGGAGAAAGGGGTGGTACCTTGAGAACAGAGGCAAAGCTCTCGGCCTGTTCAATCTCAGAGAAATGGCGATTCCAGCGGTTCCAATCCCATTCCAAGGAAGAATTTCTGTTGCTGTTATTCGAGCAAAGGCAACGGGGGCCGGGGTTTTTGCGGCTCTTGTTGGAAGAAACACCATTCCTGGCCTGGAAAGAGCAACAGCCCCAACCCAGAACAAAATTCAGATTGGATTTAGATTTCTTGGATAGGAAATCCGAGCAACAGTAGAAGAAGGGTGGTCTCAATTGGGGAATTGGGATTGCTTGTCCCACCCTCCATGCATTACCCACGGCCACCATCTCTCTCTATCTATCTCTGTGAATCTGTTTCGAAGTGAAGGGGCTTTGATCTTTTAAGGATAGGAACGAGGGATAAGTTGAGAGCCCAAATAGTATATTCAGATCCGTTGGATCTGTGGGGTCCAGTTCAGATATGTTCGGGTGGATTGTCATTCAGAATTGGGCTGCGTTCCTCTTCAGCTTCTTACTCCTGTGCAAATTTTAAAGAAAATTTCTAAACATAAGTGCATATACCATACAATATATATTTTTTTAATTTTACTAAATATTTGGTATATAGATAATAAGTAAAATAATTTAATTATTTTGAAAATAATAAATCCAAAAAAAAAAATTTTAAAAATAAAAAAGTAAAGTGTGTGGTGTATGGTGTTTATGAATAACAAAACTCAATTTTAAATACCGTTTCGTGACCATTTCGGTTAAGGGGCTAAAATGAAATATTTTAAAATTGATATCGTTTTAGATAATATTTTAAGATAGTCTATGTATAGATAAACTAATTATATATATAAATTATATTTTAAAATAACATCAATGTAGATCTTAAAAAGTTAAAACACATATTTATAAAACTAAATAATACTTTTAAATTCTCTATCCAACTATTTAAAAGAATAATCATTTATCTTTATCACAAAAAGAGAAGTAGAGATTTGATTTTCAAACTTCGAGAAAAGAGAATTAACAAAATTTAAGAAAATAGTATTAGATGTGAGAATTAGATTGGAAATTTACGAAAAAGTCATGATTTTTATTTTAATTACAAAAATACATTAATTTCAGTTGAAATACTAAAAACCGTCAACATTAATCGAAATGCACCGCTATAGCTGATATTTAATCCAATATGAAATAGATCCCCCTCCTATGCCGATCACTATTCTAATATGATAAAATCCGGCCGACACAGTATTCAAAACCTTGCTCCTGTGCCCTCATCTATTTTTAATCTCATGTATTATATTTTCAGGGTATTTGGACCTATTAAAAAATAATGATTTTTTTTTATTTTACAATTTTTTGAAGGTGGGATGATTTTTATTTTTATTTTTGCAAAAACTTATACAGAACTTATCTATTTAAAAGTTGTACAAATCATTTATCTTCTTCAATTGATTTGATACATGCCAAATTAAACTTTTTGAGGTTTGCCCTCTAAAGAATACAACACAGTCCTCTCTTTACATATTTAACAAATAATTATCTGATTCACCTTACATTAGACTCATATATTAATGTTTTTGTCACATATAAATCGTTTTTACTAAACTTTTGGAAGTGGGGTTTGGAATTATTGACATTTAGAGAGTTGCAAACTTGCATGATATTGACCTTGCGCCTTATAATTAGTGGCTATTTGGGCATGTAAGAGTATTAGTAGTAGGCTCAAAAAAGTTTGGCTAAAATTTAGCTACGAAGTTCACTTTTATAAATTTAGTTATCTACTTTTCAATAACATCAAATAACAGATTTAATAAATTTATCATTATTTTATTAAAATATTTATTTTGATATTTTCATTTATTTTAATTCTAATTCTAATTTGAATATTTATTCATTATTAAAAAATTAGATATTAATTTTCTAACATTCGTATTATTCAAATGGATAAAATTTTCTAATAGTCTTTTTTTACAACGGTCATATTTTTTCAAGTAATATATGGTTGTATTAAAGTTTATTATTGTATTAAAGTTATAATTGTTTCCCTCAAGATGGAGTGTAGATATTAGAGATATACCTAACTAGGACAACAAATCAGTAAAAGGACAAAAAAAAAGAGGTTTGGTTAGCAACTTGATGTTATGAAGCAACATGTAATGTCAAAATGACCCTAGCTTGTAATTTACAAAATGTGGACAGGTTCTAATTAAATGAAGCATAAATTGTGAGATTCTTCAAGCCAAGATTATTAGGTTTGGGTAAATGATGTCTGGATGATAACAGAATAAAAGGGAGTATCAATGCTGTTCTAGTTGTATTATATTCCCATTACAACTACGAGTAAATAATAATTTGCAACATTCATATGGTCTACTTATCAACACTCATCAACTCGGAAAGCTAAATTATTCATGCTATACCAAGCAAGCAAACATTTGTTGATCTGACTTAACCCAGTTAAATTTATATGTGAACTACTATCTGAATTATAGATGGATACTACCAGAACTTGACCTAAGACTTGATCAAATCAACAAGTCCCACCATATAATAAGGAATAAAATATTACCCTGGTGCTTACACCTTGCTTGATCTATATCGAATAGTTTAGAAGAAAATGCAATCCTTTTTAGCTCTTTAATCAAATGATCCTATTCTAATAGTTAGTTTACTTGGAGGGATAGGGAATTTTTTATGCTAAAATATTATTTTGGGCAGTGGTCGGATTCAATAAATTTGATCAAAAACTAAAATTATTATAATTTTATTGAATTTATTGTAGTTCCTTTTTATGTTTTCTAATTAAATTTTAATTTTATTTAGTGCTCCAATAGTGGAGAAACTTGACTTCGAAGCGCAGGCAAAGCAATAAGAAACTCATGATGATCTCTTTTGTTTTACTCAACGAGTGGTTGAAAGTTATCTATCTGAGATCTTCTCCCCCAAGTCTTCTTATCAACCTGGCTTTAGAATTGACGGCTGGTCCCACATAACTTCGGTCCATCTATCGCCACTCCTGAAGAATTCCATTAGGATATGCTAGAAACAAGACGTCCGAAACAAACGAGTACTTGATATTTGGACCATAAAAAAATATCGCTTGGGAATTTTAAGGATACACGCACATTATCCTGGCACAGGATGCTATATTCCAATTCGTAGAATCGAAATAAGATGTCATAACCCATGCAGAAGTTCGAACCTTTGCACTCTGTGTGTGTGTGTGTGTGTGTGTGTGTGTGTATATATAGAGCCAATTCAAAGACAAGAAGCCATAATTATCACCAATTTCATTCTTTTATTTGTGTGTGAAGTGAAATATAGGGTTAGATATCCATAAAAGCAGCAGGGAGCAGCGTCGGCCGACTGCAGTCGTATAGAGTTTTGATTTGATGCTTCTGCTAAGAGACAACACACCTTCTTATTAAATAGTCAGAGTAAATAGAGTAACCTTCTTATTAAAAGGAAACTTATATGCATCACACACCTGCAATTCTAATCTCCATCCGTGAACAAAAAAGTTAAAAAACATAAAATAGAAAGAAAGTATTGTTTACAGTTTTTATGTCCATGGAGTCCATATACTTGGATCAATCAAAAAAGGTTCTTCATTACAATGACAAACCATTACTAGACCTTACTAAGTGATGGCCACATATGGACAAGTATCATTTAGCTTGTCTTAGCACAGGGTTAGGAAATTCAGTAAAAATTTGGGTAAAATAAAGCAACGGTCTTAGTGCTGTGTTGGGGTGGACTGACCAACAACCGTTCCTTCAACTGAGGGGGCTGGCTCGGGGCTTGATGGGTCCAGAGTTGCTACAGCCAATCCCCCATTCTCTACAGTTTCCAAAGAAGTATCATCATCATAAGCTGCCCCTGCATTTCCAGTACGCACTGGACGGAGAAGACCCTGCAATCTCAACAGATAGCTCTGGCTGGAAGGTTCTCTTACGTATCTATTTGTTGTCATGACACTGGCAGATGTCCGTTCAGTATCAGCACGAAGATTTGATAAAGCACTAAGGTCAAGATTAGGGAAAACTGAGCAACGACACCGAGGACATTTCACATTCAGTCGAAGCCACTCGTCAATACATTCTACATGGAAATTGTGAGCACACGGCAGGCCACGAACCTGCAACAATTTAGTAGAAACTTGTGTTCAACTGCACTTGTTATAATCAGACCACCAATAGACAGAGATATTTGCCAAAGTACACTTCACACCGCCAGACATTTAACACCCTCAAACAACCAAAACGTTGCAATTTGCATCATTGGTTAAGATTTGACCATTTGAAACCATTAAGATTGTGTCACATCATCTGATTTCATCCATCTAAACGATCATAACTGGACAAAGATGCTATTTGTTAATTTTTCATAGTTAGAGGTTGCAATGTGTCAATGTTGGTAGTTTTAAGTGTGAAACGCCTGATAGTTAAGAGGGTGAAAATTACCTTTGTCAAACAATTTTTGCTTGTTTGGAACTGAAAAGGTATTGAATTATGTTTTTTATTTTTATTTTTTAATAGGAAAAGAAGGTATTGAAGAATGAAAGGACACCTTCATTGTAAAGATCCAGAACATGCCCAAAAAAAGACGGTAGTTTACATAGCTCAGGAATCAAGCATTAAACAATCTGATTGTGCAAAAATAAACCTAAATGACTGAAAAACCCATCTCCAGTAACTTTCATATGGTCCCACATACAGCCAAATGACAAGAAAGGAACTCAAACCAACCATGTCCATATAGTTTGAATATGAAATATTTTTTTTTTTTTTTTATAAGTAGTTTGAATATGAATTCATTAATATGAATAGATAGGTTTTTCTATGAGTAATGCTCTTTTCACAAGGTTTCTTTCACAATTTATCATCTCCACCATTGAGTTTGAGAATCACCTACAGTTTAGACAACTGTGACAGAAAGGGTGTCCACGATACATCGTGAATGGATTGTGAAATAAATCTTGAGAAAACGGACTAACTATTTTGCCTCACCACGACAACTACAGTAGTGTAACTGAATTGTTTGAAAGGATGAATAAAAAGCAGACAGGAACACAAAATTACCTCATTCCCTACGTGGAACTCTTCTAAGCAAATGGGACATTCACTGCAATCTGTTGGAACAGCCTTTAGCCTGAACTTTGGTAGTTCCTGAATAAGTGCTTCCACTGCTTCTCTCTGTGACACCCCCCACCCATTAAAATAAAGAACCCAAACTTCAGGATTCAGAACTGGATAATATTAGTAATAAAATTGGTAGATGCAACATGGCTTTCACATCGGAAGAGAACTAGAAGTATTATGAGAGCATTATAAACAGCACAGACTAAAAACAGACCAACAGAGAGTAGTAACCAACGCATTCTTGAATAAATCAAATACAAGTCCACCAAATCCCTAGCATAGTTTGTGCAAAAAATACCTATGACCACATGCACATACTGCATTATTATGAATACGTATAAGCAAAACACATAGAGCATCAGTAACGCCCTTGAGGCTGTGTTTGTTGTGGCAGTATACGTTTTTTGGGGGGAGAACAATTTCTTTTATGTGTTTGGTAGGGGTGGAGATTCAAGGTCATAGGAAAATTTTACGTTGTTGAACAGGACATTTAAGCTTTGATATGGAAAATGGCTTATCCGTCTTAAGAAACCTAAGGCCATTTTCCAGACCTCTCTCCTGAAGTTTGAATCCCACAACTAAGCTTGTTGACCTATGCACAGCAACCCAACAACCACCTCCATTCGCCCACCACCCAACACTCCACCTAAACTACACCCTACCAGCCACCACCACACTACCTACACAACTCTCTACCGCCTGCCATCCCTCTTACTTATTGCAACAACCCTGCTTGGAATCATCCAACTCATCCTCGTCCTCCCTTTTTCTCTCACTTCTCTAACTCTATGTGCTCCATCACTTTCCACCTCACCCATGACAAAACTTCCAACTCCATCGAGATGGGGTTTGAGACTCAGGGAAAGTTTGGATACAAAAAGCATTTTAACTCATCTCATCTAATCATTACATCTTTCCCAAATTCCCACACAAATTTTTTTTTTGATAAGTGAACAAAGAAATGCAATGTGAAAATAAACAATATTTTCAAATCCCACACAAAAATTCAATAAATAATTCAACTTTTTCAAATCCCAAAACAATTCAACTTTTCCAAATTTCCACACAAAATATAATAAATAATTCAACTTTTTCAAATCTCAAAACAATAATAATATTATAATATTATTTTATTCAACTTCATCTCAACTCACTATCCAAATCTTCCCTAAGGCCTCGTTTGGTTACACAAAACATCTCATCTCATTTAATCATTACAACTTTTCTAAACTCCCACACCAAGTACAATAAACACTTCAACTTTTTTAAATTCCAAAACAAAAATAATATTCTAATAATATTTTATTCAACTTTCATCTCATCTCAACTCATTTTTGTATCCAAACGAGGCCTTAATGGTTACAGTTAGGATTGGAGCCAATTTTGACTTTTGGTGAAGATTGTAAAGCCAAAAAATTGGTGACACCATGGTTTTTGATGGTTTTGATTTTGTAAATACTTTGCATAAAAACAGCAGCCAAAAAGATTTTCAAGACATTTTGTAGAATCTCCACCAAGCAATGGAAAAAAGAAAATCTAAATTTTTTTTTACCAAAAATATATTTTCCTCATTTTGTAGAATCGTCACAAACACTGCCTTAATGCTTCCTTAATTTTCTGAACAGCCCTAATTTGAATGTCAGTTAAGCCTTGAACTCATCTAAATAGCTGTCAGGGTCCTGCAAAGTTTTAACCTCATACTAGCCAGGGAATGTGGAATAGAAGGGTATCGGTTAAAAGGCTAAAAGTTAGAGGCAACTGAATGCTTACCTGTGCTGGAGTCAAGTAAAGTGCAGGATGGTATGCAGCAGCATCTTGGCCCATGCCTCTTGCTTCCTGACCAGCAGCTTCAAATGCCCAATCTGGTACACGGATCATGTCCACCAGAACCTGGGACAAGGATGGATATCCTCTTTATATTTGCTTAGTCTTATTTATTCCAACAAACATAGCAATGTACAAATAAATGAACTACGAACTAGACTCTATATCAACTGCAGGCATGGTATATTGGTTTAATAGATTGAACAGAACTTATCAACCGTATTTTGTTCATATCAATATTATCCAGGCATGCCAAATAGGCTGCACTGCATTGGACTTCCTTGTAGGAGTTTAATAGAGGTTTCTAAAGGAAATACCAGGCTTAGGCACATGATAATGGTTATACTTCATGTCCAAATAAATCACTACCGGATAAAAGGTTTAAATTTTATCTTTTCTCTCTTTTCCTTTCACATCAAACTAATCATTATTTCTAAGTTGTTCCATTACTTCAGTAAAAACATTCTATTCTAATACTAATTTTAAAAGTAAAAGGAAATCAGGATTCCTGCTTCCAGGAGGTAAATAGTTGATTCATAATCATTGATGGAAAAAGCATACAAAGATTACTGAACAAGAAAATGTTGCAACAAACTGTTCAAGATCCAAGAAATTCAAGAGTTTACCCCATATTCAGATAGAGGAATCCCCTGTTGAGCACGTAGTAAGTGTGCTTGTCTTCGTGTCAACCACTGCAATAGTGATGTTCAATAAACAAGGATCAGAACAGCACAAGCTGAAAGTAAGAAACATCAAGGACTATATGACAAAATAGCCACGCGATAGGCCAGACAAAATATGAGAAGAAAGGTCTCACAAATAACATAAAGCCAAATCATATTTATATCTGAAAAATGTGCAAGTTAAAAGAACAACACTAACCTTCCCCAAAGACATGCAAGCAATGCAAAAAAGTCCACAGTAGCTAAAAAGCAACCAAATAAGGAAACCCCATTTCTGACCTTCTTCAGGCAACTGCAAGCATTTTAATGTTTTAGCTCCATGATCAAGCCATTAAAATAAGATGATACCTTTAATAACAGCAGAATTCAATGGCATAAAGCATGAGGTTATAAAATAGCTTACACAATCTTTTGCACTTCTGAACCATAGGGTACCAATTACAGTCCAAGCCCAGAGGAATGGATAAAGTAGCAGAGACAGAATTGAAAGCACCACTACTCTTCCACAGAAACGAGCATATCTGTGTTGCCACCCAAAGTCCCTAAAAGCACATAAATTTGACAAGGGAAAAAATGTCTTATTTAAGATCTAACTATACAAAGCACTGTCAGAAAACTGACAAAAAAATACAAAGAACCACCATAGAGCCACTCTAAAAGAAAACAAGAGAACAACATAAAACAATGGAGTGATGAGATCTGAGTTTTCAGGAAGGGAAATATGTTTATGTAAAAATAGAGTATCATAGGTTTCTAGATTATTAAACATAATATCAATAAAACTTCTGTCAATGATTACAATTTATGAACTCACTAATAACCGAAACCTAAATTGGCTAACGGCATGCTGTACATACCAGCACTCCCCTTATGATTACTGACACACAAAAAAAGGCGGTAAAATGCAACCATGATTGCAAAGATTAATCCTCGCATTCTTCCAAATGGAAAACTCTGAATGCAAAAATTTAAAGAGAAAGCAAATATCTGGAGTAGACAATGCAATTTTGCATTCATATGTATTTGATTAGTCCACGTCATGGAGTATTCAATCCCTTTTAGTGCAGATTTAAACTCGAAATTTATTTTAAATGCAGAATAACACAACAGTAGGCCCAAATGCAGCCACAGTAAAACACTTGACTGATACTGACCAAACAAAGCTCCCTTTCAACCATATCACATCAACAACACCAATCTTTCATTCCAAGTAGCAAACATCTAGGATAACATTTTTGTTCCAGCAATTTACTTTTTAGGCTGCATTTGGGTGCTGAAGTGATTTCAAATTATTTGAGCTGATCTGTGAATAGTAATATTATGCTTGAATGTATGAAGTAGGTTGATATATGTTTTAACTTTTTATGGGAAGTTGAAAAAGTAGTGGGTCCCATCAATGATTGTTTTGAGATAGGTTGAGATGGGTTTGACACCCAAAAATAGCCTTAGAGCTCGTTTGGTTACTTAGTTCAGATTAGATGAGATGGGATATTTTATTGAAAGTTGAATAAAATATTGTTACAATATAATTTTTTAATATAATTTTTATTTTAAGATTTGAAAAAGTTGAATTGTTTATTATATTTTGTATGGGAGTTTTGGAAAGTTGTAATGATTATATGAGATGAGATGAAATGATTTGGTTTTGTGTAACCAAACCAGCCCTTAGTCTTTCCCTTATCCTTATAGCAGGCTCAACCTCCGCCCATGTCAACTATCATCACCTTTCTTTCATCCTATTACTGAATAATAATATCCCAACTAGCACTCAGTGGCAAACATAAATAATTGTAGATATCAATGTACACACCAATCACTGCATGTCCATTTCAACCACCCATCATGATAAAATTAAAATTAGAAGGTCACAAATTTAATAGATTATCATAAGATCGTAACGACATCAACAGCAACATTATGAGTAAAAGAGAGGACTTACAAACCCATTCCAGCAGCAAATCCATTATCTACAAACATCAACAGGCGAAAAACAAACACTGTGGTGTAATCAACCTGAAGCAATCAGAAAACACATAGCTCAGAAGATAAAAGGGAATAAAAGCATGTTATTAGAATCAAATTGCTAAAAATTCAGAAAACCCACCACAATCCATATGTGCAACGGGAATGTACAAGAATGGTACCGCTTCCAATTAATCGCAACAATTACTCTATAAGCAACAGTGTTAAAGAGAACTTATTGAAAAAACGGCGTCTTTTAACATTTTCACGTTTTTTCGGTTTGCAGAAAACGTTAAATATACTGAAATAAAGAACATAAATACATTAATATCTACGAGACTATCTATTTCTCAGTATTTAAAAAATAAAACACCAATTGCTCTGACTCAGACGCAATCAAAACCTAACTTAAATCCTAATCACGAACATAAAAGGATACACACTAGTCGCGAGCATGGACAAGAAGAACCCGTCATACCTGCAAAACCCCAATTTCACATCAAAATAAGTTAAGTAATCAAATCGATCAGGATAGGTGCACACACGTATACATACAGACAGTCAACATATATATACATGCATCCATATATATTATACGTATGAATGTTTATGTTGGGAGCGAGGCTGAAACTAACCACTTGAAATCGACGCCTCTCATGGCCATGGAGTGGGAACAGAAGCGAAAGCCCTAAAGTGACGCACAAGATTCAGCTATCGTCATTTGAGGATGGAAATGCTTGAATCCGAGAGCGAAATCGAGATCCGATCTCTCATAAACCAGCTCAAATCGGCTCGAACCATCAAAAGCAGAAACTCAGCTAAGAAAGATCAAAGAAAGAGAGCGTACGGAGGGAACGAAGTTCCGTCCCAAGCGAGAGGAAGCTGAGGTAGTGAGGTGAAAGTACGCCCGAGGAATGACTCATATGGGACGGTTTTTATAACGCAGTTAATTCACGGCGTCAACTGATCCCTTTGTTTTTTTTAAAAAAATTTTTAGAACAGAAAACTCGTCGGTTAGAACAGTTGCAACTGGCAGTTATCAGATGGAGTAGTCAATAATTATCCTATGCCAATAAAAAGTTATTTAATACAATACTTACGTATCAACTCTTCAAATTTCAAGAGTTTGTTTATCAAACCATACGAGGCTTGGTTTGCAAATGGAATAATCATGTTGGAACTTCTACTTTAAAATTATCTTTTGTCATTATTATTAATTTAAACGTGTTTGTCTTGTCTTATCACATTATTTTAAATAGTATATTTTTAAAGTTAAATCACTATATATGATATTCATTGATAGAGAAATTTAATTTTTATTAGAGTAGTGCTACTACATCCATGCACGAGCTTGGTCACGAGAAGAGTAATTTTTTTTTTCATTCATTTTTTTTTATATTCTTAAATATTTTTTTAAAAATAAAAAAATTCACAATATCGCAAAAAAATACTTATTTAATCACTAAATAACTAGAGAGAGAGAGAGAATCGGGACACACATTCGGTGGGTTTAGTATTTCTGTTTTTATTAATTTAAGAGTCATTATTGATGAGATACTTGGAGGCAAATCTTGTAGTATACATATCAAAGGGTTAAAGAAAAATATAAGGCTTGCAGGTGAAGGTGCAGCAGGTATGCTTCTTCCCTTTTTAGCAGCTTGTGTCATTTTCTCGTTTGGCTGCTTCCGAGCAAGACGACCGGAATGGAATCTAAAGGTTTATAAGGATGATAATAAAGAAGAAAGACAAGATAATGTCAGTCCTTGGGAAGCTTCATTGTCTGTTGGGATTTGGGAATGACTTTGAGCCCTTTTTCTAATAAATAAAAATAAATAACATGAGGACGAATAAAGTGAGGTTTTGGACTAAAAGCAAGTGAAGAGCTTAAGGGGGAATCCATGGCTGACGTGCTTGAACCAGATTTGTTTTATGCTCTGCATTCATGTTTGTCATGAAAAGAGCAGTGAGCACATAACTCTCTCGTTCCCTAGACACCGACTGCCTTGGACAAGTTGCATTTGAGAGTACAATACATCTCAGATTGGACATGTGGGTTTGGAATGAATTCCAACTCACTGTTCTCTGTTTCTTCTTCTCTCTCCCTCTCACTTTCCGAACCCATAATAAGGAAGAGTGTTCTTCACATAATGTCTGTCTAAACAAGCAATGAGGTTCAGAATATGTGTCAATCAAGCCTTATAACCAAATCCCAAGCCTGCCAACCGATTGTATATCCAGTTCCATCAAGTTTTTCATGCCAAGATCCATGGCTTATATTCAGAATGGTCTCTAAAGGAGCATTGCCAAAAACCAGTAACAATCAGTGCCCAAAATCTGAAAGATCCATGACTAGAGTAGAACAAACTGATACTGTATGATTTGCTTCTGATTTAGAAAGGGAAATCTTGATAACACATAGCGGATGATCTAGTTTACCACAAAAGAAAAATCATTACAGAAAGGTCAGATGATTTGCTGACATGTTTCAATCCATTCACATATATATATGCTACCAAAGAAAAAGTTAACATGTTTTGTAGATACAAATGCAAAAAATGCAGTGTCCAGAAACTAAAATACACGGACACGCAGACACATGTTGCTTTCATGTTGGTCCTAAATGCTTGGAAGAAGATGCCGTCCCGCATATAGGCGAGGCATTTTTTCGCATGAAGGCAAGGGGGCAAATAACAGTGAAAAAGAGAAATTATGCTTCATAAAGGTAAGTGAATAATGGCCCTTACAATTTCAGGATATGAAAATAACAATAAGAAGCCTACTTTGAGGCCAGATTCCAACTTCTTTGTATCCATGACCCACCAATCAACAAGCATCTAGGAAGCTCTAAGCAATCAACACTTTTTAAATTAATCAAATCAGAAAATTGATATATTATCAAAAGGCAATGGAAGACTTTTGAAATGAAGTTAACCATCTCCCACCTAGAACCTTCTTCTCCCGCAGGTTTAACTGTGACCTTACTGTATCAGTTGGGTACAAAAACCATCGGACTCATGTAGGGATGACAACATGTGATATAACTAGTGAACTCAATACATATACAACACGAATCTGCGAGTTCTGGTTTGATATTAACGGGTTCGGGTCAAAACGAATTGACCCGTTAAGACAATTTATAAATGGGTCAATAACAGGTCAACCTGATTAACATGAAATCAACTCATTTTGATCCGTTTTGACTTTATTTCAAAATTAAAACTTTATTATTGTTAAGTTGTAATATTTTTTATTTTTCCTTATATTTATATTTTTATTGTTTTTATTATTGGAATTGTAATCTTAGACCTATGCTCATATATGTTATTGTATGGTTTGTAATATTAGTTTTATTATATGTTAAAATTTGAAAAAAAAAAATATATATATTTAGATGTTGGGTTATTAATAAATATAAATTTGTATTTTTATGTAAAATTATGTTAATCAGGTCAAATGAATTATGTGTTTTAGTTTAACACATTTACATGAAACAGATGGATTTAAATGTATCGTGTCGTGTGAATATATTTCTAATTAATTATTAAATTGGTGATACGATATGACCCATTATCTAAATTGGTTGGGTTAGGGCTTAGAAGTTTGACACGTTTAGTTTAATAGATTGGGTTCGAATTGACTTATATAATTGAATATTTATGACTTGACACAAAACTAACATGACTTGACAATACGATTTGCCACCCCTAGACTCATGCTTCCTTTAGTTTAGAAGTATTTGCAATTGGCAACATCATAGGAATAACTTGACAATTCGCATGCATGAAGATGTTTGAAGAGTTATAGATGCAAATTATCCTATTCCCTTAGATTTGCAGAAATTCACACTTTTCAACTAACATGGTTTTATACTTTACACGCCAAATTAAGCTCTCGTTTGGATGTTGAGATGAGATGAAAAATCTGTTAATAGTAGTGAAAGGATTTGAGTTAAGATATTTTATGGAATTTTAAAAAATAAGAGAGAAAATGTTGAATAAAAATATTATATAGTTAAAATATTGTTAGAATATAATTTTTTAATATAATTTTTGTTTTGAGATTTGAAGAATTTGAATTGTCTTTTGCGTTTAGAAGTTTAAAAAAATTGTAATGATTAGATAATATTATATGAAAAAATTAAAAATTAAAAATTGAAAAATGTTTGTATTTAAAATCTCATCTCATCCCAACATCTAAACGGGGCCTTAATATCCACCACCAATCACTACAATGCCTCCTAGAGTGGGTAAAAAGGCCCAACCCAAGAGTCTGAGACCCCATGATCTAAAGGAGGCCCATCGATCTGATAAAGCAAAGATTGCAGCTAGTGGTGGGCTTGTCCCACAAAGAGGGAGGCCTATTTGACCCGGCCCAAGAGTAATGAGACGCCGACATAAGTGGCTGGGGATAATATAAGCTGACTTGTTAGTCACCTTGAATTATCGCCAGCACGTGGTTACCAAGAAACCTGTGGAAAAAGCTATAACCATAACTCCTACACTGAGGAAGGAAAAGTGGGCGTTGTTGTAGCAGGCTAAGGGGCTGCTGATATGATGGCCGTGAAGCAGTAGCTATGAGAATGTGCCGAAAGAACAACCATAGCTCTCCTCCCGATGAGAGAGATCAGAGAGACTCGTCGAACTTGACTAAGGGAGCGCGAGATGTGAGTCAGAGCTCAACACCACATTGGTCATTTTGCTTAGGTTATCACGCCCCCTAATTGATTCACGTTATGCACGATGGGACAGCTCCTTGGGATGAAAGCAACATAACTCCAAACTACCTAGTATAAAAGCCTGATCAAGGTATGATCAAACTCATGAAATTCTAAGGCAAAATAAACATTTCCTAGAAGGAAAACTAACTTAAGCATCGGAGGGTCCCTTGACTGCCTTCAAGCTCCCTTCTTTATTTGTATTTTCACAAGTCTCTTGGGCCACCTCCTAGCTGCCCAAGGAGTCCTCCCAGTACGTACAAAATACGTTCAAAACACCTCATTTTCCATTACATAGCACTACACCTATTTTTCCCATAAAGCCTAATTGAATTCCAATTCTTCGCCAACTAACTAGTGATATTTTTTTTACCGCATTTGCCCTTCCCATAAAAGTCACTTTGAACTTTGAAGCTTCTTTTTTGGTTTGCTATCACTTTGAAGCTTCTTAAGTAGGCAGAGTCGAAAGAGAGTCTCTTGCGTCATTAGAGACCCATAGGGACTAATTCTGATTTTCCAAGTTAACTTTTAGCCTTGAGACAACCTCAAAGCATAGAAACAAGCATCTCATATGACATGAGTGCTCTTGGTAAGCCTCGCCAAAAGATCAGCGTGTAGCCCTCATTCAAAAAGATGGAACACTGGATGCTGAAGTGATCTCAGATGATTTGAGTTGATTTGTGAATAGTAATATTTTATAAGTCCCATTAAGATATATTTGAATGTAAATATGTTGATATATATGTTTGAATGTACCGAATAAGTTGAGATGAATTTAAATTTTTATGGAAAGTTTAAAAAGTAGTGGGTCCATGAATGATTGGTTTGAAATAAGTTGAGCTCACTCCAACAACCAAACACAGTTCATTCATATTCCTATGCTTCATTGAGAAGCCTCATTAGAGCCCCACGTCCACCGTAACACATAACATCCGACTTAAAGCTTCCATAACCAATATAAAGATAATGGAGATAATGGGTCTCATTGTGGCAATCTATGAGAACTATCCAACATACTTAATGGTGCACCATTTATCTAGGCAAAGAATCTCACATAAGATACACAATGGGCTATCTACTTGCACATATTCCCCCAAAACTAATCAAAAGCTCCAATTGGCATGGTCATAAGCCTTCTCTAAATCTAATTTAAATAATGCCCTAGGGGTCCCCGAACGGATCCTGCCATGTAGACATTCACTGGTAGTTGGCACAATCTAAAGTTCACTGGCCTCCTCCTAACGAAAGCATTATGGGTTTCGAAATCACCTTTTTGAATGCTGTCTTCCACTAGGAATTGGCACTGATTTTGTAGACGCCACCCAACAAGCTAAGAGGATGGAAATCCTGAAGGATTGTTGAGAAAAGCTGTGTCTCATGATGGACCAGAGCGCATCTTGTATTTATAGGAGTGTATTACACATTTACTTACAGAAAAGGAAGGAACTTATTAGGAGTAAAAACAGAGCTGTACATGCCAAGAATAAAAAGATTACAAGCTAAAAATAAGGGATGCAGCAGATCTTCAGGAAGTGTGTTGGCGTGTGCTGTCATCTTGAGAAGAATGGTTATTAAATCCTTGGTCTCCACAGCCCCTGCTTTCTTTGAAATGGACGTAATAAAAGTTTTTTTTTTTTTTTTTTTAATTTCTAACTTACCCCGCATATGAGATTCATGGGAAACACTCATTAGATCTTCCTTGAGTATCTCTCAACACTTTTAAAAGAAAGAAATAAAAAAGCAGTCAAAACCAGTGTCTTGGTTTTGCTCTATATATGTCTCTATTCCTTGCTCCAATGGTATCAGAAGCTCCAAAAGTAGCAGTTTGGATCTCAATTATTTGTAGAATTTACTTCATTGTCACAAGCCTGCATTCTCTATCACTCCTTTGAACTTTATCGGGTACAGCCAAATTGAAGGTGAATCTAGCTTCCAAAATTTGAAAGGTTTGCGAAGGTTTAATTTTATTCATTGTTCTGGGTGTGGGCAAATCATCTCTGGAAAATCTTACTCAATCCATTGTGGTGGCTTGCACTCAATCACTCCTCGGAGCTTTCTCAGGTACACTCAAATTTTATACATTTTTTCAGCACTAGCTTATTGAACTCAGAAGGTTTTAAAAGGGTTCATCTTATTATGGTGGCTTCTTTTATTCTTATTTTTCTTATATTTGGTCAAATCATTGATTTTTGTGTTGTGTGTGTTTCGGTCTTTTATTCACAAGGCTTGCTACTTCTGAATACTTTTTTTTATTGATACGAATAAAATGGACATAACCCGCTGTACACAGGAGGTTACAAAAAACACCTAAATACATTCTAGGATCGACAAACTACTTCTGAATACTTGTGCGAAATAAAAGTCTACCTTTCCATAATATGGCTGCCCTTGAATAATTAACCCTTTTTTTGGTGTTTTGGGTTTGGGGGGGGGGGGGGGGGGGGTGGGTGTGGGGGTTTGTGGGGAGGGAGGACGGAAACTTGAATAATTAACTAAGGATGTGCTAATTTTGTAAAAGTCAATGGCTGGAAAGAAAATCATGGTGCATGTATGGTTGTTTGTGCAGTGAAATTAAAGATGCATACCCAAACTGACTTCTCATATGAAGTGAATTGTACCTGATGTTCCCCAGCTTTATTATAACTTTGATCATAGATTTTCATAGAACCCAACTTAAGATGCCCTCCCTTGTACCATAATTATAGGCGCCATGGTTTGGGCACCTTCAACCTGCATGTATTGCAACCTGAGTTGCTATATTCAGTGCTGAACTCTTGCCCGGGTTGGACAGTACCCCAGATTGACTGTCTCCAGAAGTGATGGCGTACAACCAATAGAAAACAAGTAGATGATCTGAAACAAGTAGACAATCTGCCACATCCATTACTTCCGCTTGAGTACATTAATTACGACAAAAGGGAAAAATTAGTTACAATTTGGGGGATTCAAACATTTATATAAGGCAGAGGCAGGTTGCTTGTAAGTAGGGATGCTACTGGCGTCAACAAATCGGACTTCACCTGGAGCAAAAGAAAGATCCCTATGCCTGAAATTGAAAAAAATAAAAATGAACAAAAGTAATGACTCATTCTCCTTTTAACTTAAAAGAATTTGACAGAGTGAATTCTCTGTGGTTCACATAATGGATTTAAGACCATCTCGTTACCTTCGTAGGTCAAGTCCAACCAAACCAGCTTGTAGAATTGTCAAGTTATCAGAGTCTGGTGAGACGATAATGACAGTGTCACCAGAATACTGGGTCTCAAGAATTGACATGAGTTGTGTTACGCGAACAAACACATCTGCAACACTCTCGTTCGGGGTTCCATCGTCAATAGGAGGAGGTTTTATTCTAGTAGAGATACTATCTGATGCATATACCTGAAGCATTTTCAAGCCAACACATTTAGCATCATTAAGGATACTGATGTATATGCTTCTTACGCTCAATGAGAGGAAAGAAGGAATAAAGCTGTTTTAAGAAGATAATCAATTCAAATCCCAAGAAAGAGGAAAGGCAAAGTCCTACTTCAGAGACAGAGTCCAAGTTTTTGCCTTCATAAGCTCCCAATCCGCGTGCATCAAGAAAGCTGTACTCTGGTACAATATAACTGAAACCCAAGATATAAATAAGCAAGCTAACTTTGTTGCCAAACAGGTAACAATTAAATAAGGACTGAACCAGGTGCCAAAGCGGATAGGGTAATACTAGAATACCAAAACTCTGGTAGCCCTCTGCTACCCTTTTCACTTAGGGAAAAACAAAAGTAAGAAAAAAGAGTTGCCATGAAATAAATAAACAGCATTGCAATTATCTTCCCAAACTGGTCTGCAAAATCTTAAATCTGTATCTCCCCGAAAATTGTAAACCCCAAGTTGAAAAAACTTCTCATCTTTGATAACGATGAAATGGTGAAAGCAAGACTGATCAAAGACTGTTCTGAGTTTAGAAGTTCAACTATTTTTTTGATCGGTAAATACGAATTTTATTGAAAAGGCGAAGCCAATTACATGCTGTGGCGGTAAAGCCACTTTTGTGGACTTTTATGGGTCAAATTTTTCAGCAAAGGGATAAAGATGAATGATGGCTCATTTGACAGCTTATATCAAGCTGGAACAGCTTGATTTCACACTGCCGTAACAGCTTGATTTCACACTCCAAAAACCGCCATCTAGCTTCTATATATATATACATGTTTAGTTCTTCAAAATCCATCCCATTTTTGAGAAGCAAAAATATAGAGAAAGAGAGAGAGTTTTTAGAGAGAAAAATAGTAAGGTTTCTCCTAAATATTGTCTTTCCTTTTATAAGAGAGAGTGTATTTTTCTCCTTTTATAAGAGAGGGTATTGTCAATTGTGCTCTCCTTATTTAAGAGAGAAATTCTTCTAATCCTTTTGCTATAGTGAAATCCTTCTACAATTTTTCCACACAAAATACTTTGGTGTCCATTAATTTTTTTTTCTTTCATTCTTTCTCATTTCTACTTCAGTTGTAATTGTATGCCCCGTACCACAACATCCTAACAGTGGTATCAGAGCATCAGGTTTATAGCCAATTTTCGTGCTACAGTTAGATCCAGTTAGTGGAAAGGAGGCATCTTCAATAATGGCGATGAAGTACGAAATAGAGAAGTTCAATGGGAGTAATTTCTCATTGTGGAAAATGAGAATAAAAGCAGTTTTGAGGAAAGATAATTGCTTGGTGGCAATTGGAGATAGGTCCGATGAGATCACTGACGATGGCAAGTGGAACAAGATGGATGGCAATGCTATTGCTAATCTACACCTAGCACTTGCCGATGGAGTATTGTCAAGTGTGGCGGAGAAAAAGACAGCAAAAGAGATATGGGATACTCTGACAAAATTGTACGAGGCCAAATCACTACACAACAAAATTTTCTTGAGGAGAAAACTTTACACCCTTCGGATGATGGAGTCAACTATGGTGACAGACCACATCAACACCCTCAACACTTTATTTTCACAACTCACAGCAATGGGGCATAACATAGAGACAGGTGAACGTGCTGAAATTCTACTTCAAAGTCTACCTGATTCTTATGATCAACTCATCATCAACTTAACCAACAACATTGAAGTTCAAGTCTTCGATGATATTGCAGCTGCGGTTCTTGAAGAAGAAAGTCGGCGCAAAAGTAAAGAAGATAGACCAGGAGGTTCACAACAAGCTGACACTTTGGTAATGACGAGAGGAAGATCAACGGAACATGGCCCCAGTAGGAGTCAAAATCAGAGTAGATCAAAATCCAGAAGTAAGAAGAATGTCAAGTGTCATCACTGTGGCAAGAAAGGGCACTACAAAAGGGAGTGTTGGCATCTCAAAAAGAACGAAGAAGCCAAAGGAAAAGGCCCTGAGTTGTCAAAAGCTCAAGGTTGTGTAGCAAGCACCTCAGATGATGGTGAAATTTTATACAGTGAGGTAACAACAGTTATTGAAGGCAGAAGAAGCTTCGCTGATGTCTGCCTTATTGACTCAGGAGCAACATGGCATATGATCCCCCGGAGAGAATGGTTCCATCAATATGAACCTATCTCAAGAGGATCTGTGTTCATGGGAGACGATCATGCCTTGGAGATTGCTGGTATTGGTACCATCAAATTGAAGATGTGTGATGGTACGGTTCGCACCATCCAAGAGGTACGACATGTGAAAGGCCTGAAGAAAAATCTATTGTCTTTAGGACAATTAGATAATAGTGGGTGTAAAACCCATATTCAAGATGGGGTCATGAAAATAGTTAAAGGCGCGCTTGTAATGATGAAAGCAGAAAAGATAGCTGCAAATTTGTACATGCTTAAAGGAGAAACACAACAAGAAGGAGAAGCATCCACTGCGTTGGCAAGTTCGGCAGAAGAATTAACAATGATGTGGCACCGTAAGCTTGGCCACATGTCGGAACGAGGTTTGAAGATTCTTGCTGAACAAAAGCTTCTTCCAGGGCTCAAAAAGGTTTCATTACCCTTTTGTGAGCACTGTGTTACTAGTAAGCAGCACAGATTGAAATTCAGTAGCTCCTCTGCTAGAAGCAAAGCTATCTTAGAACTAATCCATTCTGATGTTTGGCAAGCACCAGTTTTGTCCCTAGGAGGAGCAAAATACTTTGTGTCATTTATTGATGATTACTCCAGGAGATGTTGGGTGTATCCAATAAAAAATAAGGCAGATGTATTTCCAGTTTTCAAAATATTCAAAGCGCGGGTTGAGCTTGAATCTGAAAAGAAGATCAAGTGTTTAAGGACAGACAATGGAGGAGAATATACTGGTATTGAATTTGATAGCTTCTGTCAACAAGAAGGTATCAAAAGGCAGCTCACAGTGGCATACACTCCACAACAAAATGGAGTAGCAGAGCGGATGAACAGAACCTTGTTAGAACGAACAAGAGCGATGTTGAAGACTGCGGGGATGGCCAAGTCATTTTGGGCAGAAGCAGTCAAGACTGCCTGTTATGTGATCAATCGGTCACCATCAACTGCAATTGATCTGAAAACGCCAATGGAGATGTGGACTGATAAGCCAGCTGATTATTCTCACTTACATACATTCGGAAGTCCCGTTTATGTTATGTACAACGCCCAAGAAACATCAAAGCTGGATCCAAAATCCAGAAAATGTATTTTCTTAGGGTATGCTGATGGAGTCAAGGGGTATCGCCTATGGGATCCCACTGCCCGTAAGGTGCTAATCAGCAGGGATGTTGTATTTGTAGAAGATAAGGTACAAGAAAAAGAAAATGATAGCACTTCAAAAGAGAAACCAGAGACTACTACAGTTCAAGTTGAAGAAAGACAAGAACTAGAAGTTCCAGATTCTTCTGAAGCAACATCAGAGCACGAAGAACAAGAACAATCTGAGTGTGCAATTCCACAAGTTCGATGGTCAACTCGGGAGAGAAGAGAACCAGCTTGGCACTCAGAGTACATCATGGAGGGAAATGTCGCATACTGTCTACTAACAGAGGATGGAGAGCCGTCAGCTTTCCATGAGGCTACAAAAAGCCAGGAAGCTTCTCTGTGGATTGTAGCAATGGAAGATGAAATTGAAGCTCTCCATAAAAACGAAACATGGGATCTTGTTCCATTACCACAAAGAAGGAAGGCCATCGGAAACAAATGGGTTTACAAGATCAAACGAGAGGAATGACCAAGTGGAGCAGTATCATGCTAATTGGTGGTGAAAGGATTCGTTCAGAAAGAAGGCATGACTTCAACGAAATATTCTCTCTTGTTGTTCAGACTCACACACGTTCGAGAGTCCTGACAATGTGTGCTACATTTGACTTGTACTTAGAGCAATTGGACTGAAAACGCATTTCTTCATGGAGAATTGAAGAAGAGATTTACATGCTCCAACCAGAAGGTTTGAAGAAAAAGGAAAAGAGAACTTGGTTTGCAGTTGAACAAATCTCTATACGGTCTCAAAAGGCGCCGAGATGTTGGTATAAGAGATTTGATTCCTTTTCATGAGCCTTGGATACAACAGACATAGCTCAATCCTTGTGTTTACTACAAGAGATTTGGTGATTGTAATTTCATTATTCTGTTGTTGTATGTTGACGACATGTTGGTAGCAGGCCCCAACAAAGATCGTATTACAGACTTAAAGGCACAATTGGCTAGGGAATTTGAAATGAAGACTTGGGACCAGCAAACAAGATTCTAGGGATGCAAATTTACGAGACAGAAATAATAGGAAGATTGGCTTTCTCAGAAAAATTATTTGAAGAAAATCTTGCGGCGCTTTAACATGCAAGATTGTAAGCCAATTTCTACCCCTCTTCCTATTAATTTCAAGTTATCCTCAAGTATGAGTCCTAGCAATGAAGCAGAGAGGATGGAAATGTCTCGAGTACCTATGCATCAGCAGTGGGTAGCTTAATGTTCGCTATGGTTTGTACAAGACCAGACATTGCACAAGCAGTGGGAGTGGTTAGTCGATACATGGGAATCCTGGTAAAGAGCATTGGAGTGCTGTAAAGAGGATCCTGAGATATGTCAAGGGTACCTCAAATGTCGCATTATGTTATAAAGGATCAGACTTTACTGTTAGAAGCTATGTTGATTCAAATTATGCAGGTGATCTTGACAAGAGCAAGTTCACCTCAGGTTATGTGTTTACTCTTGCTGAAGGAGCTGTAAGTTGGGTTTCAAAATTGCAGTCTATCGTGGCTACTTCTATGACGGAGGCAGAATATGTCGTAGCTACACAAGCTAGCAAAGAGGCAATATGGTTGCAAATGCTACTAGGAAGAGCTCGGACACATACAAGAGAAGATTGCTCTATTTTGTGATAGTCAAAGCGCTTTGCATTTGGCAAAGAATCCACATTTCATTCAAAGACAAAGCACATACGAGTTCAATATCATTTCGTTCGTGAGAAGGTGGAAGAAGAAGTGTGGATATACAAAAAATCCATACAAAAGACAACCTAGCAGATATATTAACAAAGCCAATTAATAATGACAAGTTTATCTGGTGTGATCCTCCTTAGGCCTAGCAGATATGTAAGCGGCATGAAGATGGAAAGTGTAGAAAAGATAGAAGGATTACAAAAGTGACTTTAAGTGGGAGATATGTGGCGGTAAAGCCACTTTTGTGGACTTTTATGGGTCAAATTTTTCAGCAAAGGGATAAAGATGAATGATGGCTCATTTGACAGCTTATATCAAGCTGGAACAGCTTGATTTCACACTCCAAAAACCGCCATCTAGCTTCTATATATATATACATGTTTAGTTCTTCAAAATCCATCCCATTTTTGAGAAGCAAAAATATAGAGAAAGAGAGAGAGTTTTTAGAGAGAAAAATAGTAAGGTTTCTCCTAAATATTGTCTTTCCTTTTATAAGAGAGAGTGTATTTTTCTCCTTTTATAAGAGAGGGTATTGTCAATTGTGCTCTCCTTATTTAAGAGAGAAATTCTTCTAATCCTTTTGTTATAGTGAAATCCTTCTACAATTTTTCCGCACAAAATACTTTGGTGTCCATTAATTTTTTTTGCTTTCATTCTTTCTCATTTCTACTTCAGTTGTAATTGTATGCCCCGTACCACAACATCCTAACACACGCGACATGAGAAAATATAAAAGAAATGATTTATGCAAGCCCCAAATATAACCCTTTTCTTTTTTAAAATATTACGATCAACTAAATGGAATATCAAAGTTCATCATATCATATAGAGCACCATTCCACTCCAAAATCTTCTTTTTATACATTATAAAAAATCACATTCTGTTTTCTCTAAACCAATGAATCTATTGAAAACAAATTCACGCACCTTCGGCTGACCCGATTAATCGATGCTATAATCTCAGCAGCCTGATAAGCCCTCTGAGTAATAGAAGGCCAAATCCAACATCCATTTTCACAAGCCCCCATTGCCTTCAGTTCAAAAGCAGCCCTCAGAGTCTGCTTCTTCCCCTTTTCCGACAACCCGCTATCCACTGAAGTCTTTGCAACTGGGTTTGTATTAATGATTCCCAAGCTCTCATACTCAGACTCCCCAGCCCTCACAAGAAAATACCTTCCCACCAACAAAATAAGAAACAATAACAGCAATACTGTTGCTCAGTTTGTTGCTAGGAAAATGTACGAAAGTACAAAACATCTATAAAAAATTTCCATCCCATATAAACACCGTATGGAACCAGGTAAAGCCAAGGCCTTTACCCGACTCTATTTCATTTCTGAAATCAAATGCACGCACGAACCATAACCCACAAACACTGTTGTTTAGTCAATTTCCTCAGCAATTAAGAATAGCTAGATAGAAAGAAATAGTTTATGGGTTTCTTCAGTTACCTATTGCTGAGACGAAATGGAGGCATCTGGAAGAGGCCACGGGCATCTGCGACTGGTACAAACACTGGGAGTAGAGGGTTGAGCTGAGGAGGTGTGAAAGGGGTGACGGAGATGGAGATGGAAATGGTGACCGCAGTGAGCAGGTGCCGGCGACCGATGGGGACGTAGGGAATATTGTGGGGTTTAGGGATCGATGATGGAGGAAGAGATGAACGTAGTGAGAGAAGAGGGGTTGTAATGGAGGAGGAAGATATTATACGCATTTTGGCGGGTCCTTGGTAAGCTTCCAACTACCGAGAACATCTTTGGATACCTCTCTAATTTGTGACAACAGACTATCGAAAAGAAAAAGGAAAAAAAAGAAAAAGAAAAAGAGTATTTATCTAAATATCACACTTGAAGTCGGATGGCTTGTGGTTTAAAGTGTATCTTGTTGTGAAAATGTTTACTGACAAATAAAAGTAAAGCAGAAAAAAAATCAATCACACGAAATAAATTTATGATGTTTGGCAAAATGCTTACATTTATAAAATTGTAAAAGATTTTTATCGTGCTGAAGTATAATCCTATACACTTTTGGGAGAAATAAACAATGCTCCGTTGGCTATACTATTTATAATAAGCACATTTATACGATTTTATATGGAAAATATTAATTTTTACTTTTATGCAATATTTACTCGAGCGGAGTATCGAACGCACATCAAGTGAACTTGCTGTCCAATATTTGCTTGAGTTACATGTCGAGCGAGCTAGATTTACACTTGGGTTTGTCTAAGTGTATGTTGTTTTGAAGACCATGATAGACAAATAAAATTAAAGAAGAAAATAAACAAAAAATCAAGCACCCTACACAAATTTACGCAGTTTGATAACATGCTTACATCCATGCAGCTGCAAATAATTTTATTATGCTGAGATATAACCCTATACACTTTGGGGCGAAATAAACAATGTTTAGTTGGCCACACAATTCATAATAAGCATATATATAGGGTTGCACGGCGGAAGCTTTAATTTTAACTTTTATGATATATTCGTTCGAGTAGAGTGTCGAGCATCCATCGAGTGAAATCTCTATCCGATGTTCACTTGAGTGACATGTCAAGCAAGCCTCGAGCAACATGTCGAGCGAACCTCGAGTGAAGTCTCTGTTTGATCTTCGCTTAAGTGACCTGTTGAGCGAACTTTCTACTTGATGCTTCATGACTCAAAACAGTGCCAAAACTTTTCCTAAGGGTAATAAGCATTGAGCGAACTTTCGCTTCAACTTGGGTTGATACGCTCCATGTCACAACCGTCATTGAAAATCTACCCAAAAATCGTAATGAATCTCTATCGAGTTAAGTCATCAAATCAAACTGCAACAAAAATAAACCAAGTCCCACAAACCCAACATGTGTTTGTCAGTCAAGTTATACCGATAGCCAAAACTAATTATCAACCTTATGGTTGTCAAATTTTCCAATTAGTACCGATGTTGATTGACTATTGTTAGCATAAGATTGGTTGGATATAAGGATTGGATGAGTCTCTTTTGTATAGGAAAAATATTGAATCTTCTTAGATTAAAACCTCCTCTAGTAGTTATTACTTGAACTCAAGCGTTTTAAACTAAAAAAGAAAGATATATACATAAAGTGAGCCATATAATATATATTGTTGTCTAATTTAAGTATTTCAAATAAGAAAAATTATATTTGCAGTCCTAGAATATACAAGTCTCATATATTTCTTTTAAAAAAAGTGACAATATATATATATTTTTTTATGTGTCCAAGATTTATCAATTTTTATATAAAATGAGTGCTCACAGCTTGCACACCCTAAGATTATATTTAGCATTGCTCTTCAAGTAATATTAATAAAAGTAAATGTGTCTATCTCTCTTCGACCTATTTGAGAACCTCAATTAATTCAAATAAGATCTTGAGAGGATATTTTTTAGTCTTCTTAATCTTCTCACTTACAAAGATGCTATAACTTTTTTTCTTTTTCCAAGCAAGTATATCATATATATATATATATATATATTAAATAGTTACAAGATATAAAATTCAAAAAGGTGGGAGGCTTCAACAATCATCCTAATGACTTGGCTCTCACCCATTTTCTACAAGGGGAAGTCGTCTGAAGCAGTTTTGTTACAGTCTGATTCTCGTACTGCGATACTATGACTAAAGTTGTAGTAGATTGTTTTGTGCTACACTTTGCTGATCGGGTTTAGTCGAAAGAAACTCTCACTTCCTCTTTCTTCTAATATTTTATTAGGAGAAATGAAAACATAGGAAAGTAACATTTAGAAGATGGTTTGATACACCAACGGACATCGATGGCTGTGGAGATACGTGGGGATCATGCGCCACTATTGGTGAGACTCGAGAGGATGATGGTTGGAATTGCAAGATCTGAGCCAGCTGATCTCATTTATGTCACACGTGGTGGCACAATGCGCACTATGGTGTGGTGGCACATGAATCTCATGCATAGCATTGGCCGCATGGGAGACTCACGAGCAACTCATAAGGTTGAAATTTTTCTAGGAGTCGAAGGATCAGTAGTTGGGGAGTCTAGTGGCACAGCATGTGGGGGTTTTGAGTGGTCGAACGGCAATAGATCAACCGATCTCCATGCTATTTCTTGGAAAAAAAAATTGAAAAAGAAAATGGGCAACTCCAAAAAGTAGGAGGGAAGGAGGATTCGAAGCTCCACCTCCTTGGATTGCCCCTGGATGATGGTGGAAAGGTCTTAAATAGATGGGTTTTGGGAGAGAACTCTAAAGGGAGAGAGAGAGAGAGAGAGAGAGGGAAAAGCAAAAATACAAAGATGCTGTAACTGTGAATCACACTCGGAGGATTCCTTTGCACATTGTAATGCCATCAGTCCATAGTCAAATATCAATTCGCTCATATTCCACTGTAGCAAACCAGATCACTTACTTTAGCCTAAGCAGTCAGAATTGAAGTTCAACTTCATTTCTAACACTAGCAGTTTGCCCACCTATTAATACCATAAAGCACAATCCCAACTTTGCCTATATTAACAAGATTAACCATCAAACTCTCACCTGGGGGAACCCAAGGACTAGGGATGTGAATTTGCCTGCAACTTGAGTATATTTACCATGAGTAATGTTACGTGCAGTCGAAAAATGTGTAAATATCGCGCAATCATTTTGACAAAGAGTAGGGTCCACGATTAAAAAGTTAATTTTTTTTCATGTAGATCCTTTATTAATTTACTTTTCTCAAAAAGACTGTACAGCACTTATATAATCATGTTGTAAATATCATTTCTCATTTACCATATACTGTAGAGTGTGGACCAAACAAGTTTGGGCCTGAGTCAAGCTTTTTGCGCTTTTATATGTGCGTGCATCTTTTGCCTTTCTTGAACAACGGTTCTTTTACTTTTTATCATTTCTTCTGAGTTCCGAGCCTTATTATTGTTCTTTTCGTACCCAAAGCAATTGCCTCTTGCTGGCTTAACAAGCAAGCATTAGGTTTCTTGCCAGAGTCGGTGCCGGTGGGATCCTTCCTTGATAGCCGAGACTTTTAACCGCACTCTGCACTAGTACTCCAAGTGGGTGGGGCACTTGAGTCAAAAGGGAAGCATTTCTAACTTTGGGATTATTATAAATCGAAGCTCTAGATATTATCAAAATACCATGAATTCCCCACATTATTTTGGACTTCTACAACGGTCTTACTCTTTTGGGTTTTCGTGTCCAGCCCTTTAAAACATGTACAAAAACTCTTGACTTCTGAGATGATGCTCTGGTTCACTGCAAAACAACTGCTGTCTTCCCACTGGTTAAAGATTACTACCTTATCATTTTGGCCATGATTATTGTATTAATATCTTTACTACTACACAGAGAGAATCCTTGATACTTGTTCTATATAATATTGCACCATATCTCAGTTCTTTACAAGAATGCCTGTGTCCCATTTGCAAATTAAGCATAATATATTAATGTTTGAAATCTCTACCTGAAGGCAGACTTGATCAAAAGCATGATATCTTGGCTTTTTCTTTCTTGCTTTTATGTTAACTCATACTGTCCAGAGTTTACAAACATTAATATATCCTGGCATTTGGGGAAAAAGAATTAACAACTCCTGCTTACTTTCTTAGGCTAAACAATTCCCAAAAGCAAAAGAAAACAAAGATTTGGAAAAAGACAGGCGGCCATCTCTATTTATGCTCTGAGTAGTCCAAGTACTCTCTGATCTGTGCATCTCTCCCAATGGACAGACAAATCAATAGGACGAATTTCCTCTTGCTCCTCTTGGTGTTATTGGTCTCATCTTTCAATGTAAGTGCACCTTTCTGGTCTCTTCTTGTTTTGGCTTAACATCACACAAATCTCTTTTAATTTATAACACTCTCTTCTACCTTCTTGGGCATTTTTGCTATATTTGCAGGTTTTTCAAGCCAAGATCTCGGAAACTAGTACTGAAATCATACCAAGCTTTTCAGAAGTACTCCAAGCTAACCCATTCACGCCCAGAGCCTCCTTGATCCGCTACTGGAGCAAGCGCATCTCCAACAACCTCCCAAAACCACTCTTCCTTCTGTCTAAAGCCTCCCCTCTCAATGCCATCAACTCCGCCATTCTCACCAAACTCGCCACCCAAAACTCCCTCTCTGCACACCTCGAATCCTTCTGCTCCTTAGCCAACTTGTACTGTTCCTTCGACTCCTCTAGCACAGTGCTGAACAATAAGCATGACAAAGACGCAAACTTCGCCGTCTACTCCAACAAAGGCTTCGCCAACTACGGCTCTTCCCGTCGAGGTGGCGTCGACTCTTTCAAGAACTACTCCGACGGGCTGAACAACCCCGGCGACTCGTTCAAGAAGTACAGCGGAGCCTCCACCTCTCACAGCGAAGCATTCGCCAACTACGCAAACAACGCAAACGTTGCTGACTCCAACTTCACCAGCTACGGTTCAGGAGCCAACGGCGGCTCCGGGGAGTTTAAGAACTACGACAAAGTCGTCAACGTTCCGAATCTCCGATTCACAAACTATGACTCCGACGCTAACAACCACATACTTTCTTTCTCAAGCTATAGCGAAGATACCAACTCGGGTTCCGAAGCATTTACAGCCTACGGCAAGAATGCAAACAGTGGCCCTAGCGAGTTCAACAGCTACGGCGACAACTCCAACATAATTGCTTCGGGTTTCACTGGCTATGGCGAGTTGGGTAATGGTGCAAATGACTCGTTCAGAGCGTACGGTCAGTCAGGGAATAACCCACGCAACAATTTCAAGAGCTATGGCATGGGAGGAAACTCTGGGATAGATAGCTTCTCAAGATACAGAAATGGAGCAAATGTGGGCGACGATTCTTTTCAATCTTATGCCAGGAATTCCAACTCCGGCAAAGTGAGATTTGCGAGCTATGGAAGATCGTTCAATCACGGTAACGACACGTTCAAAGAGTACGGTAAAGGGTCGACAGGTCTGACCAATGTTGACTTCAAATCTTACAGCATGGATCGGACATTCAAAGATTATACCGTTAAGGGTGTCACCTTCTCTGAGTACAACAATTTCAGCACAGTATCAGAGGGTTCTTTACGGGAGGGTGGCAGTCATGTAAATAGATGGGTAGAACCGGGCAAGTTTTTCCGGGAATCTGACTTGAAGCAGGGGAATGCCATGGTTATGCCCAACATTAGGGACCGAATGCCCAGAAGATCGTTTTTACCCCCAGGTATTTTGTCAAAATTACCCTTCTCTACTACACGCTTGTCCGAGCTCAAGGAAATCTTCCACGCGCGAGAGGATTCGACCATGGAGAGCGTGCTAACCAACGCGCTGGCGGAGTGCGAGAAGGCTCCTAGCCGGGGCGAGACCAAGCGGTGTGTGGGCTCGGCGGAGGACATGGTAGACTTTGCTGTCTCGGTCTTGGGCCACGACGTGACGGTGAGAACCACAAAAAATGTGAGTGGGTCAAAGCAAAAGGTGATTATTGGGAAGGTCAAAGGCATCAACGGTGGAGAAGTGACCAAATCAGTCTCATGCCATCAAAGCTTGTACCCATACCTATTGTATTATTGTCACTCTGTACCCAAAGTTAGGGTGTACGAGGCTGATATTCTTGACGTGGAGAGCAAGACCAAGATCAACCAAGGCATTGCCATATGTCATATTGACACGTCAGCTTGGGGGTCAGAGCACGGTGCCTTCGTGGCACTAGGTTCCATGCCGGGGAAGATTGAAGTTTGTCATTGGATCTTCGAAAACGATATGACGTGGACCATTGCTGATTGAGGATCACCAATTGCTTAGCTAATTTCATATTTTATTATATATAAAAAATTTATCATAGCGTTGAGATATCGCATTAGAGTTTTGGTGTGATCTGGGATTCACTGGAAGGAAATTGTTTATTTACGATCAATTAATTCCAACGAAATGATTATTTTTAACTAAAATTAATTGTAATAATTTTTTAATTATAATAAATTGATCACAAAAATTCATTTTTCTTATAGTATTTTGAGGACCAATAACATGTTTTTTTTTTCTTTTTTTTTGTTCATTTTTAGGCTCTTTTTCACTCAATAATTTAGTGTATCAAGTTGGGTGGATTCATTAATTGCATCTTTAATATAGATTTCTCAGATGGTATTACTTCAATAAATACTTATTAATTCCAATAAAATCATTGATCCAAGAGGTATTGATTGGATTGGATTTTCATTTAAGGTAGAACCATGAACTTTTAATTTGACATGATCGATCAAAGGCGGATCCCTTCAAAGGTCATCAACCTGGATCTCTTTATAAGCAAACTTACCATAAACATCCTAAATGTTATCGTCATATTAATTTAGAGAAGATTTGAGGAGTGAGATGAGATAAATTTTTTATTAATAATAATAATATAATTTGTGAATAGTAGTGAGATAGTTTGAATTGGATCTTTTTTAATACTTTTAAAAAAATGTGAGAGAAAAAATTGAATAAAAAATATTATAGAATTAAATTATTGTAAGAATATAATTTTATAATATTATTTTTGTTTAGATATTTGAAAAGGTTGGAATTATTTTTTATTTTTTACTTGAAAGTATAAAAAAATTGTAATGATTTGTTAGAAAAAATTATAATAATTAATTAATTTAAATTAAGTTTGGATAGAAATTTTGTGTCTTATATGAGACCCCAAACCTGCTCTTACTCTCTTAATGGAAAAATTATCATTCCCAAGGTGACAAATTAGAAGCGAAGCATGTGTAAAATCAGAATATTGATTTGTACAATTTTAAATTGACAATTCTCACACAATTCTTTTTTAAAATATAAAAAAATAAAAAAAAGGTGAATTTTACTATAAAAAATAAAAAAAATAAAAACATCATTTTTTACTGGGTAAGGAAAAAGGCAGAAAGTTAAGGTAATTATGGTCTGATTTGGTCTAAAAAGTGACAAATTAGCTAAACAAAGAAAGCAACCAATGGCTTACATAAAGACTTGGCAAAAAAGCAAAGCTTTTGACGAAAAGAACATCACCTCAAAAAAAAAAAATGATTGACACTTAAAACCTTTAAACCTAATAATCATTTAATCTTAGTGAAAACTTCTTTTCCCATTTTACTCTCCCATTTATCTTCTCTTTTTTTTTTTTTTTTCTTTATAGCTCTATTAACCCTTTTTTATTTTTATTTATTCATATCTTATAATGAAAAAAAATAACATTTCTCTCATGTTATGAACCAAGTTGTACTGCTATGAACTTTATACTTATTTTATTTATTAGTATTAATAAATAATATATTAATATTTAGATGAACTTACTTTAATATTTATAGACAATATTATAATTTATTTTGTTTATAAAAAGAAATGTCACACCAAAACCAAACTTGTATGGTAGAATTGTCTAAGTCATCGAAAGTGGTAAAGAACAAAGTATAAAAGTGTGCGTTACAGTCAAAAGAAAAATGAGAGACTACAGTACGCACACTTGCAGCTTTGAGTGCAGCTAAAGCATTAATCCTGCATCAAAGTGCTGACGCTTGTAGTGCTAGAACTTGATGGCTGTCCATAGAGTGTCTATTCTCTATAGATAAAGAGATAGCTGTTAAGCTTTTCTTTGCACTTGAATAGACGAGAATGTCCTACAGAGCGTAGTCTTGCCACTGCAGCGTTTTGGTTACCTACATTTTATTTTTTGGGATTATGCCCTTTTACTTTCGCGATGCGTGTACGCTTCATTGGTGTTTTCACTTCAGTCGTTCCTTCGATCACCTCCACTCAAGATTGGGCGCACCTGGTTCAAGGAAAAGGAACTGTGTAAGGTGTTGGAATTAACTGGTTATCAACGACTAAGTTAAACTGAATTAGCGGAAGCAAATCATAAAAAAAATTCAACAATTATCAAAGAACACTAAGATTTAAGTGGTTCAGCTCAATATAAGCATACGTCTACTGGCGGGGTCTGTTTCAATAAATTCACTATTAACAAAAGTAGAGTATAAGTGATCAATCATAGAATCCTCAATCTTAGAACTCCAATACATCCAATAAACTCTCATGATTCCTTACATAGGGATTCTCTCTGTGTGTGTGCGCGCGCGCGCGAGTGCGTGCGTGCGTGCGTGTATGCGTGTGTGTGTGCACGCACGTGCATGCGTGCATGCGTGTGTGTATGCGTGTGTGTGTGTGTGATATGGCTACTTCAAAAGTAAAATACATAAAGAATATCATGTATATATACTCCACGGCGCGAGAAGCCCTAAAATGAACATTTGCTTGAGTGGCATGTCAAGAAAATTCTTGGGTTGGCACTTGCTTGAGTGATTGTCGAGCAAACTCACATATTGGCTTCTTGCTCAAGTAGAGTGTCGAGCCGAGTAAAGAACGAACTCTCTGTATGAAGCTTCACTTGATTGGCAGAGACACCACTAGAGCGAACAATCTGTAGAAGTGCTTTTTCTACAGGAATTTCTACCGGAATCCAGTCAAAGAAAATGATACCTAATATCAATGTGCTTGCTTCTCTTATAATACGTTTGATTTTTGATCAAATCTATTGCACTTTGGTTGTCACAAAACACTGAAATTCTATCTTTCTCTAGTCCTAAATCAACAATTAGACCTTTCAACCAAATGACTTCTTTCAAAGCCTATGCTTCTGCCATATATTCTGCTTCTGTAGTTGATAAAGCAGTAGTGGATTGTAGCATTGCTTTCCAACTAATAGCAGAACCACATCAAGTGAAAGCCTACCCTGTCAATGATCTTTTCTTATCTAAGTCTCTAGCATAATCAGAATTAACATAACCAACGACCTTGGAATTGAAAAATGTTTCTCTATTAAAGACTAAGCCAAAATTTGAAATCCCTTTCAAATACCTAAGTATCCATTTCACAGCCTACCAATGAACCTTACTTGGATTAGCCATTTACCTGCTAACAACGCTCACTGCCTATGAAATGTCTGGACTAGTACAAACCATTGCATACATAACACTACCCACTGCATTGGAATATGGAACACTACCCATGAACTTCTCCTCCTCATTTGTCTAAGGAAATATGGATACTGAAAGTTTAATATGTGTAGCAAGTGGTGTACTTTACTGGTTTGGAATTAGACATTCCAAATCTCTCAAGAACTTTCTCAATGTATTTTTCCTAGAACAAGTACAACTTTCTAGCTTTTTAATCTTTGTAGATCTTCATCCCCAAAATCTTCTTTGTAGCACTTGTTAGGTTTTCATTTCAAACTCATTACAAAGTTAGGTTTTCAACAAGATAATATTCGACATGCCTTTGGTAGCAATAAGCATATCATCAACATAAAGTAGCAAATAAATGAAAGACTCATCAGACAACTACCTATGATATACACAACTATCATAGCTACTCCTCAAATACCATGGTCAATCATAAAAGAATCAAAATGCTTATACCATTACCTCGAAGACTGCTATAAACCATATAATGATTTCTTCAATCTGCATACATGATCTTTTTTACCTTCAACAGTGAACCCCTGTGGCTGATGCATGTAAATGGTTTCTTCAATCTTACCATGCAGGAACATTGTTTTAATAGTAAGTTACTTTAGCTCTAGGTCATACAATGCCACCATGGCAAGTAATACTTTGATTGAACTGTGTTTTACAACAGGAGAGAAAACGTCATTGGAGACTACACATTCTCTCTGAATGTAGCCTTTTGCAACTAAATATGCCTTGTACCTTGCATTTGCAATACCCTGGAATCCTTCTTTTCTCTTGAATACCCATTTGCAACCAATAGTCTTTGTCTTCTTAGGCAACTTAACCAACTCTTAGGTTTGGTATTTGTGAAGAAACCAATCTCTTCAATCATAGTTCTGCACAACTGTGCAAACTCCTTACTCCTGACAGATTATATATAACTGGAAGGCTCTTGACCAACAATGTCCTCTGTCGTAGTAAGTGCATATATCACCATATCTGCATGAGCTTCTCTTCGAGGTTGCCTTCATCAAATACAAAATCCCTTCTAATTACAAACTTGAGTGATTTAGGATCAATACACCACAACATGAATCCTTTCATCCCACTGACATATCTAATGAATATGCCCTTCTTTGCCCTTGGCTCAAGTTTTTCTTCATTAATTTGAAAATATGCAGGACAACAAAAAATTTTCAAATTTGAATAATCAGCAGAAGTACCAGACCATATCTCATTTGGAGTTTTCAATTCAATAGCTGTGGCTGGAAAGTGGTTAACCAAATAGTAAGTTGTCTTGATTACGTTAGCCCAGAAATCTTTAGACAAGTCAGAATTCGAAAGCATACTGTGGGCTCTCTCTAAGAGAGTCTTATTCATTCGTTCGGCCACTCCATTTTGTTGTGAGTGTATCTAATTGTGCAGTGCATGACAATACCTTCATCCTTGTAGAACTCATCAAACACACCTCTACAAATTCCATATAATTGTCAGTTCGAAGTCGCTTTACCTTCTTGCCTATCTGATTTTCAATCAAAGCCTTCAATTCTTTCAAGTTAGCAAATAGATCTCTCTTTTGTTTCATAAAATAAGCCCAAACCTTTCTTGAGTAATCATCAATGAACTTGAATAAATACTGAGCTCCACCTTTTGATGGAACAAAAGAGAGACCCTAAAGATCAGAATGAATATAGGCCACATTATTTTTAGTTTTGTGAACCCCTGTAGTAAACTGAACCCTGCACTAATTTTCAATTGCACAATTAGGGGTGTAAAAAAAACTCAAAAAAGGGGTCCGGTCTAGTCCGGAATCCATTTTCGTAATGGGAAAACCGGCCGGAACTAGTCCAGTTCCAATCCTAGGCTTTTTAGGATCAGACCGGACTGGATCAGTTCCATTAAAATGTATTTTAAATTATTTTTTTAAATAATATATATAATATTTTTTTATATTATATATAATATATAAACTATAATTATATAGAAGATACTGTTATTATAATTTTTAAAATAAAAGTTTAATCTTAAACATGAAAATTTAATTGATCATATGCATTAAACATAAAATATATATATTAATAGCATTTTATCATAAGAACCACTTAGATTGAGAAAAAATTACTTAAAAATAAAATTGATAAATCATAAAATTGATAAATAATAAATTAATTTAAAAATAAACTAAAATTCTCAAACTTTAAATTGAAATTGATAAATCACACCAATATTGTTTTTATCACTTAAGATCAGTTTAAATTGAAAAAATAATCCTAAATATCAAAAGATTTGTATTTATATACCAAAATTGTAAATAAGATCACTAAAATATTATTTACTAAAAAAGAAAGAAAATCACTCAAATTTTATTAATTTATTACCAAATTTTTATGGTCTAATAAATTTAAATATATTCTTTTTGATAAGTACATAATATATTAGTAAATTAGTAATACTAATATATATTAGTATATAATGTATATTAATTACAATTTACATTTTATGGCCTAATACTAATAATATAATACTATATTATTATTACTATTAGTAATATACTTTAAGTATATAAAATGCTAAATTAGTATATAAATCACAATACTAAATAATTGCATATGCAATAATGATATAGTTATACTAATAGTCTAATACTAATACTATTATATAGTCTAATATAGCTATAACTAATAATAATATTTATACTAAAACTAATACACTAGTCTCTAATATAGTAATATAAAATATAGTTATACTAAATCACTGATTTACTATAACTAATATTACTAATATATAGCTATTAATTAGCTATACTAATAGTCTAATACTAATACTATTATATAGTTTATACTAATCATTATAATCAAATCATTATCTCTATAACTATATATATTTAGTATCAATGTATTATTATTTCCTTTAATGTATAACTATATAGTCTTTATATAGTGTTAATATCACTATATGTAGTAGTAACACACTAACAATATGCTAGTATAATTTATAGTACTATATTATAATAGCATTACTATTATTTAATATTGCATTATCACTAACATATTGATATGGTACTATATGGTAGTCTATGCTAATAGTATTATACTATTACTATATACTATTGACTAATAATATAATATATAGTACTAGTATAATATATAATATATGTATGATAGTATAGTTACTATTATAATTTTGATAAATACTATTACTATATACTATTGACTAATAATATAATATATAGTACTAGTAAAATATATAATATATGTATGATAGTGTAGTTACTATTATAATTTTGATAAATACATTAGTGTATTAGACTTTAGTGTATTACTAGTACTACTATTTATATATAGTATACTATATAAATATCATAGTATAATATATATTATGTATGTATATATAATATATTTAGTAATATATATGTATAAATACTAATATTAAGCTCAGTGGGCCAAATGGCCCAAAAGTCCAAAAAAATTCCAAACCAACACCAAAAAGCTTAGCTGCACAACCCCAAAACAGTCAAACAACGTCGTTTAAGTCTCTTGAATGAGACATTTTCTCCATCTGTAATTGAAATAACATCGTTTTTATGGTCATAACCAATGCCATTTCAGTGTTTTAAGGGTAAAACCCTTTGGGTCTCCTCCTTTATGCGACACCTCACTTTTGACTCTCACTCTCAGACTCTCATCTCACGCAGCACAGCCCCTCCCTCAGTAGCCCCTCCCTCTCACACTGTCACATGTATCCCCTCTCTCAAGTCTCAATAGCTTGTCTCCGTCGCCCCGTCCATAACTACCTGTCGCCCTGTCGTGTCCTCTCAATCTTTGATTCATGGTAAGTTGGCTCTTAACGTCTCCCTTTAGGGTCTTTTTTCCCACTCTTTCTTTCTTTCTTTCTTTCTTTCTTTTGTTGTGATTCACCGATTGTTAAGATCTTGATTGTGAATAAATCTCAATTTTAATCTAGTGATTGTAATTTGTGATTGTGAATAAATTAGTGAGATTGTGATTCTGTGATTGTAATTTGTTTTTTCACGTTTTTCTTGATTGATTGGTTTATGAGAGAAGTATACTTCAGAAAAGTCAAGAAGAACGTGAAAAATATACTTCTCTCAAGGAAGGTTAACTCCATTATATACCACATGCTTTTAAGAGTTGTGTAGGATGTTCTTGCAATTCCGATATCTACAGTGGCCTCTGAGTCGGCTTTTAGCACAGCAGGTCGAGTACTTGATCCTTTTAGTAGTAACCTATCTCCACTTATGGTAGAAACTCTTATTTGTACACAAAATTGGCTCTGTTCTTCTTCTACCCCGATTAACATTCCCACTTTAATGGATGATGTTGAGGAATTTGAGAAATTTGATACATATATGTAACATCATTCATCTTTTCTTTAACTGTGTCTAAAGTGTATATCATATTAGTAATTGTTTTAAATTATTATGCTTATTATTTTTATTCCCTATTGTGTAGTGCTCATTGAAGACCTAAGGAGTTCTTCAAGACCTACTTCTTTGATTGAAGATGATTAAACTTAAGGTAGGTCAACTTGTATAACATCTTTCCTTAGTTTTTTTTTTAATTTTTTTTAATTTAATGTAATTACTAACGTTTTATTGGAACTAACTACTTAATTTATTTTCATACAATGATACAATTACAAGGTTTGTTGAATGGACTATTGGAGTTAGTGGCTTGGTGCATAGTTATTTGTTCTAGACTCTAGTTGTAAAGTTTTTTAATGGATGTTCTTGTAATTTGGACTTGTAATTTGTTGGATGGACTTTTGGAATTTGGACTTGTAATTTTTTGGACTTTTGGACTTGTAATTTAGACTTATGGAATTTGGGCCTATAGTTTGTTGAATTATTGGACTTTTGGACTTCTAATTTAGACTTTTTGACTTATTTTGTTCCATAACAGATTTTTCATTTTATTGCAGATTTTTTTTCAACTTTTTGTAGTAGTTATATTTATTGGAGCATATTGGTTTTTAGTAAAGCAGATTTTTGTAAAGCAGTTTTTAGTAAAGCATATTGTAGTAAATTAGATTTTTTTTAGTAAAGCATATTTTTGTAATAGTAACAGATTTTGGAATAAAAGTATAAAACAGATTTTTTTTAAAGCATTTTTTAAAATTTTTATTTTTATAAATAGATTTTTTAACAGATTTGCATTTTATTAAAACTGAAAAACTAGACCAAATCGGATCGGAACTGGTAAAACCAGACGTACTGGTTTATAAGGGTAACCAGTGCATAATCGATTTTTGAAAATATAAAACCGGTACATACAGATTCAATCCTAAATTTTGTCAAAAATCGGACTGGACTGGTTACACCCTTATGCACAATGTTCACAAAATTCAAGTTTCTCTATCTTCTAATCACACAACAAACCTTGTTTACTCAACATAGACATTCCCTTTTACTCATATGACCTAAATGCATGTGCTACAAGTGGGTAATATATGAGTTTGGATCATCTAAAACAGACATTGCAATTGCACTTGTCACTATATTGCCCTGAAGGAAATAAAGACCATCTGTCTTATCTCCTTTCATTACAATCATGGAGCCTTACTGACTCTAATAGCTCAACCTTCACCGGTGTACCAGGAACTCAAAGAATCAAAAGTGCTCAATGAAATAAGATTTTTCTTCAAATCTAAGATATGTTAGACATTAGACAGTGTCCTGATAATCCCATCAAACTTCTTAATTCTAACTGAACCAATCCTAACAATTTTGCAAGCCATATTATTCCCTATCAGAATGGAACTGTTATTGAATAGCTCATAGGTAGTGAACCAATCCCTCTTAGGACACATATGAAAAGTACAAGCTGAGTCCATGACCCACTAGTCACCGAAGCAACTATTAGAGCAACTAATTGCTAAGACAATATTAGAGCCGTTAGACTTTTCATCAACAACGCTAATGGAATAAAGGAACTAGTTCCTTCCTCCTTATATTTTAGTCTAGGACACTCATTCTTGTAATGATTGAACTTATGACAGTAATGACATTTAACATTTTTCTTGTTAAACTTTGACTGTGAATTGCTCTTGGATCTTACCCTATTCTTCTCTAAACCCCTCTTACTGGATCTACCCCTACGAGAGGAACCCTTAACAAACAAGCCATTGGCTTGATTATTCGTGTCCTTCACATTCAATTTAGTTCTCATTCCTTAGAATTCAAATCAGATTTTACATCTATCAAATAAATAGTATCTCTACCATACAACATGGAATTCACAAAATTATCAAACGACATAGACAACAAACACAAAAGAATTAAGGCTTGATCTTCTTCTTCAAGCTTAATGTCAATATTCCTCATCTCCATAATAATCTTATTAAATTCCTCTAAGTATTCAGAGATAGGGGTACCTTCCTTCATTTTGAGCATGTATAGCTGTTGCTTCAAATACAAATGGTTGGTGAGTGATATCTTCATATATAGGCTCTCAAGTTTAGTCCAAAGACCACCAATGGTCTCCTCATTAGCAACCTCCCTCAAAACTCCATCTAATAGTGACAATGGGATAGCACTGTGCTTTCTCTTCTTTTTCTCTTGACTGTGCAAGAGAATCATCAAACACCTTCCTATCCAATACCTTTGACAAACCTTGTTGTTGTAGTAAAGTCTTTATCTTGATGCATCACAAATTGAAACTGTTCTGACCGTCAAATTTCTACACTTCAAACTTTGTCATAACAATCCCTCAAGATCTTGCACAGAGCTTGGCGCTCTGATACTAGTTTATTGGGATTAACTGGTTATCAGAGGCTAAGTTAAAGCGAATTAGCGAAAGCAAATCAAAAAGAAAATTCAACAATCACTCAAAAAACATCAACATTTAAGTGGTTTGGCTCAATGTGAGCTTACGTCTACTGGCGGGGTCGGTCCCGATGAACTTTCAAAGTCCCAACACTTAATGAACTCTCAAAATTCTTTACAAAAAGATTCTATCTCTGTGTGTGTCTGTGTGTGTGTCTGTAATGTGATTGCTTCAAAAGTAAAATAAATAAACAATAGCATGTATATATACTCCACGACGCGAGAAGACCTAAACTGAACATTCTCTTTAAGTGGCATATCAAGGGGTGCTTGAGTGAACATTAGGGTTGGCGTTGGGCTTGAGCTGATTGTCAAGTGAGTTTCGAGCAAATTGTCGGGTTGGCACTTGCTCGAACAAAGTGTCAAGGGAACTCACAGGTTGGCTACCCCCTCAAGCTGAGTGTCGAGCTAGTGATGAGCGAGCTCTCTGTCTGAAGTTTCACTCGAGTAGCAGAGACACCGCTCAAGTAAACAATCTGTAGATGCTCTTTTTTAGTAGGAATGAAGTCATCTATCAACTCATGGTTCATATTGACAGGCTCATGCATTCATCATTCTCAAGCACCCACTCCTCGTCTCTTTTGCCCATTCCTTCTCCAATGGTTCTAGGTCATTTGATCCCCAATTTCCTTCTTTTTATTTCTAGTTCCTTGCATTCCCACTGGTTCTTCGATCACCTCTAACTAATCAGGTCTATGTGCAATTGGTTCCAAGGAGAAGGTGCCTTGTACAATTCATATTGATAGGTTTGGGCTCACTCCTCTTCCCTTTTGCCCATTCCTTCTACAGCGGTTCTAGGTCATTTAGTCCTCACCTTCCATCTTTTTGTCTCTGTACCCTTACTTTACCTACCCATTCTTCGATCAATTCCAACCAAATCAAGTTTGGGCACACTTGGTTCCATGGAAAAGTTACCATGCATGGTTCATATTGATAGGTGTAGGCATTCACCATTCTAGAGCTGGCCACTCCTTTTCACTTATGCTCTCATAACTCAGCCCCCGATTTTAGCTCTACAACACCATCCATTTTATGGTTTTCTTCCTCGAGTTCTTTATATCTATTTTCATTTTAGGCTTTCATGTTACTTGATGTTGTGTTTCCTTGTTTTTGCTTTTATGAAATTGCTGTGTTGTGTACTTTGGTTTGTCTTGTATGGATTTTAGAGTAGATGGTTTAGGGGGGACCATTTGGTTGTGAGTTTTGGGGTTTGATGATTCAGGATCTAGTTTACTAGAGAATTTTAACCTAATTCATTGGCCTCACTCATTGATCTCGAATGAGGTCTATTTTTGGTTCCTCAAATGTGTTCTTTATATTGCCTCCATGGAAGGCTTTTCGATGTCTCCATTAAGGCTTTTTTGGTGCTTCTATGTAGGTCTTCTTCAATCTTCCTAGGTAATCGCAAAAAAGTCTTGCAGAGGTTGGTCTTACTCAACGATTCCCAAGCAAGGCTTAGTTTCAATCCACCTTGATAGTCACAAGGAGACCTTGTAGAGATTGACCTTGCTCGGTAATGCCAAGCAAGTTAATTTTTTCGACTCCATAATCGAGACAAGTGCCTTTAGAAATTGGTCTTTCTTAATGATCCTGAGTAAAGGTTTAGTTCCTTTCCTCCTCGGTAATCTTGGGCGAAGGCCTATTTTTTTCCCTCCTCGATAATAGCAAGTTAGAAATTGGCCTTAGTCAGCAATCCCCAGCAGTGTGGAGCACAAAACAGCTAGCACCCCCAAGCGAGCATCAGGAAAACAAAGTGTTCACCCACCACGTGAGTTCTAGGGAGAGAAAAAGTGTTCGCCCTTGACGAGAATAGGGGAAAGATAAGTGTTCGCATACTAGACGAGCATCATGTAGTGCAAAAGTACTGGCCCCTGCGAGAGCAAGAGTGCTCGCCCACAAACAGGTACCACAAAAACGAAAGTGCTCACCCCTAGGCCAGCAACATAAAGGAGTATGAAGCTCATGACTTCGACAAGTATCGTGGAAATGCTTGGGGGTGGTGTTTGGGGGGGCACTAAGGGATTGTTATTGTATTTTGGATCATCACAAAAGCATGCATGTCAACTTATTTTGCTTAACATTATTGATAGGGGTGTATAGCTTTCGGTTCAGACCGAAAAAACATACTAGACCAAAATTTTCGATCCAGACCGGACTGAACCAAAACGTACTGAACCAAAAATTGTGTTGATCAGTTTTGGTCTAGACTATTTTTTTTTAATTTTTTTTGCATTTTGGTATTATTAATTTGTAGGTCTAGACTATCTTTTTTAATTATTTTGAAATTATTAATAATCTATACGATAACGAGAAATCAAGCATGTGCATGGTTAACTATTAATGTAACACAGGAACACTGGTTTTGACCCACCTATGTAATAGCAATTCATACATAGCCTTGTAGTATGAATATGTGATACGTACTCCTAACTTATTATAAGATGATATATCATTAATAAGTAGTACTTATATAAGTAATTTTAATGACATGTCAACCATATTTTTGGAATATCTAATACTTTAATCCTTCATAGACTCACTTATTTGGATTTAAATATCCCAAAACTCTTTATTCTAGAATCTAGAATGGGAGAGAGATGCATAGATAAAATATGTTATATAATTTTTATTGAATATTTAATATTGTTTGTGAAATTCATTTAAATAGTTATAAATACGAATATCCTACTTTATGTATCTATCTCTTGCACTTTAGGTATTGAAATTCAGAAAAAAAGGTACTGAAATCCAGAGAACGAAATATCACTTGTACAAATGCGCACATAAAAGAGAAAAAAAACTTGCCAAGTTATTGTTTGATTTTATCAATCTCAAGTGAAAGAAAAATGAACAATAAAGATAATCTTATATTTAGTTTTTGAACAACATCAAATATTCGATATTGTACCATTTTAAAATAGGAAAATGCTAGTGTGTCCCATGAATTTTTCCATTCATTTTTGCTGCTCATATATTTTAATTTTTTTATTATTTTTTTAATGGTTAAAAAAGTAAATATTAGTATATTGATATATTTTTGTAATTTTAAAAATATTTACATATGTTTAAAAAATGTGGAGAAAAAAAAAAGAAAAAAAATTAAAAAAATGGCATTTAGCCTATAGGGTATTCCTGGCAGTCACTGTTGGGCGGTAGAGCAGCATTATCCTTTAAAATATACAAGCTCAATGCAATCTCTTAAAAAATGTGTACATACGAGATGAGATGAGAAAATTCATTTTTTTAAATATAAATCTCACTATTTTAAATAAGGAACATATATTATTTTATTTATATTACCTAGATGACTAACATAAGGAGGGAGGTGAATTGGATTATATTTAAAAAATTAACAATTATAAATCAAATATACAATATAAAATAAAATACGAAGCAGCAATAAATATAAAAAGTAAGGGTAAGAGAGAAGCAAAATTAGTGTGTTAACGAGATTCAGCCTCATTGCCTACGTCCTCGCTTCAAGCTACCCATTGAAAATTTCTAAATTCACTATTCAACCTCCTTTAGGTGGAGATAGAAACCTATTATACCTTGAATAACACTGCTACAAAGGATCCGTGTAGAACACCATCTATACTTGAAATCACCTTACACTTGGTGATTCAACTATTCCCTGTGTATAACACTTTTTACACGCATAAGGGTTATATACACCCTTTTATTGATACAAGAGCTGATAGTGGGTAGGTTATCAGAAAACACTCATCAATGAGTGAAATAAGAACAATACAGCACAAACTATATCTCTCTCAAAATGAATAAGGTTTAAGGCTTAATGCTTAGAGAAGAGAGAATGAAAGTTTTGAATGAATGTTGTATGCTCTTAGTGTTGTGAATTTGAAACTCTAAAATGATCTATTTATAGGCATATGAGATTTCATATTTAAATTTAAAAAGATTCACATGTCAAAAACAACATCATTCACTTTTTAAAAAAATTTCCAACCTAATTTTTTTCCTTTTTGCATATGACAAAATGAGTACACTTTACTTTTCAAAAATTTCAAACAAAATCATCTACCTTTTGCATAAGTCAAAAAGAGCATAAATCACTTTTGAAAATATTCAAATAAAGCATGCACATGTAAAAGATGACAATCAATCATCTTTAATATTTTTAAAATTTTCAAAAAAAATCATCTGCTTTTTGCATAAGTCAAAAAGAGCATAAATCACTTTTGAAAATATTCAAATAAAGTATGCACATGTGAAAGATGACAATCAATCATCTTTAATATTTTCAAAATTCAAACCTTTAATCATATCATGCACATGTGAAAAATGACAATCAATCATCTTTCAAGATTTTCAAATTTAATTTTCAAAATATTTGTGCACATGTGGAAAATGTATTTAAATGCTTTATGATAAAATATTAATTTTGAGCCTTAATCCTAATTTCGAATTTTTAAGAGATTTACAACATTACTTTATGACTTTAAAGTGAATTTGTTCCCTTCTTGCTCATGCTTGGTTTTATGATGTGCTTGATTCCATTGTGTAGACTACTTGAGATTGAGACTCCTTTATTCTTTGAATTCATTTTTTATCATCAAAATACATGTGTAGATATATAATTATACGAAATTTGAAACCTTGAGTTCAATAATCTCCCATTTTTTTATGATGACAAATACTTAATAGAACCTCAAGCCTGTATTAATACTTAAGCTTCCCCTGAGAATGTGCATTAATTTTTCAAGCAAAAATATAAATATAATTCAAAGTATATATAACAAGTTTAGCAATTCAAACAATGTTAATGTTCTAGTCTCTCGCTTTTCGCATCATTAAAAAGGATACGTACCAAGTAAATGGACTAAAGAAAATGGTGTGTTAGTAGAAACTGTAGATAGTTGAAAAATTGGAGCCGCCCGTGACCCGACAAGTGTAGCTGGAGATTTTAAAAATCGCCTGATGTTGTTGAAAAAATGATCATTTTCATCCATTGGATATCAAAAAGAAATCACATTGATTCTTGACTTGGATGATATCTTGTCTTGTTCTTTATTATATCTCTATAAAATCAGTTTTAAAGTTCATCCAATCCACAACAAATTTTCTTCTCATCTCTATAACTCATCTAATTCGTTCAACATTCTCGTTTTAAGCTTTCAATTCTTTTCTCAATGGCTCATTCTTCTAACATTTTCTAGATTCATCCATGAGGTATTCTACACCTCAACCTCTTATCCTTTGTGCAGCTATCATTGGTGCCATCTTGCAGCAAGAAAATAATAATTTGGCTAATAAGTCAGATTCTGATATTATCTATAACTTGGTGAGTCTTGGGACTCTCTACTCCTCCTCTATAGTTGCCTTTTTCCAGTGGGTACAAGTCAGAAACCATGAAGTTGAAAAGCTTAAAGAACAAATTGTTGTACTTCAGCGAATTGTTCAAGAGTCTCACACAAGGGAAGGAATAATTCGGTAGAAGAATAAACAGTTGAAATCCCTATTGGATTCTTCATTCCGCTTGCCAGTTTCCATGGATAGGGATAACATGATGTTATATGAAGAGAATAAGCATATCAAACATGATGCTAAGAATGTCAAGTTTATATAAAAGTATTTATAAAAATCTCTCTTTATTTTTATTGACTCTGGTCTATCTTTTAAAAGATATTCATAGCATGTATCATGCATATTTCTCTTCTAATCATACATAATCTATCTCCTGGTAAATATTTTGTGAAAATATCTACTAACTGATCGTATGTGTTTGTGAACTCCAGTACTATATCGTCTTTCTGCACATTATCTTGAAGAAAATGATATTTTATTTCAATATTTTTAGTTCTAGAATGTATTGGATTTTTTGAAAGATTTATAACACTTATATTATCACATATTCTACCTCAGCAGTAGATAATACAATATAATTTTACTTTTTACTAAATCAGGAAACTAATGCATGATCTAAGAAATGACATGGTCCACTAGTGCTTTTTCGATCAATTTTACAACCAGCATAATCTGCATCTGTGTAGCTGATTATATCGAAAGATGTGTACTTAGAGTACCATAATTTTAAGTCAATTGTACCACTAAGATATCTAAGAATAGGCTTAACTGCAATTAAAAGAGATTATTTTGGAGATGATTGAAAACGTGCACATAAGTACACACTAAACATAATATCTGGTCTACTAGCTGTCAAATATAATAAGCTACTAATCATACATCGATATACCTTCGAGTCAACTGACTTACCGGATTCATCTTTATCAAGTTTAGTGGATGACCTCATTGGTGTTCCAATTTCCTTAGCACCTTGCTTGCTTGCTTAATTTCTTAATATATTTTAATTGATAAATGTTATCTCATCATGCTCATTTCAAATTCTTCCTGCATAGTTTTAGCCAAAACTTGGCACATATTTTCATTAGTAGCACCGAATATTATATCATCAACACAAATATGAATAAAAAGAATATCATCATTTTCGTATTTAATGAAAAGAGTTGTGTCGATTTTTCCTCTTGAAAAACATTTTTCAATCAAGAAACCACTGAATCTCTCGTATCAAACTCTAGGAGCTTGTTTGAGTGCATATATTGCTTTTGTGAGTTTGAAAACATGATTTGGAGAAATATGATTTTCAAAACCTAGAGGTTGCTCAACATATACCTCTTCATTTATAAAACCATTTAAGAAAACACTTTTAACATCAATTTGAAAAAATTTGAAATTTTTATAACAAACATATGCAAGTAACATTCGAATAGTTTCTAATCTTGCGACTGATGCATATGTCTCATCATAATCAATTCCTTCTTCTTGATTGAAACCTTTGGCTACAAGTTGAGCCTTATTTCTAGTAATGACTCCGAACTAATATTTCTTGTTTCTAAAAACTCATTTTGTTCCAATAATAGTATGATTTTTGGGTCTAGGAATAAGTGTCCAAATATCATTTATTTCAAATTGATTCAACTCTTCTTGCATAGCTAGAATTCAAGATTTATCAAGAAGTGTTTTATCAATATTTTTGAATTCAATCTGAGATAGAAAAGCAGTATGATTGCAAATATTTCTAAGAGATGATCGAGTGCTTACACCTCGTGAAGGTTCTCCCAGAATTTGTTCCACTAGATAATCTTTCACAAATTTTCACTGTTTGGTTGCATCTTGTATTAAATTTTGATGATCTTTCCTAATGTATACATGTTGGACTTCCTTTATTGTGTTCTCTTTGTTGAGATTGAGATTTTCCGTGTTATTTATACCTCATGTTTCTTCATCAACGGATTTCTCGGAGAGTAGAGAATTAGATTCATCAAATACTACATGCATAAATTCTTGTACAGTCAAAGTTTTTTTATTGAATACTCTATAAGCTTTACTATTAGTAGAATATCTGAGAAAGATACATTCATCAGATTTTGCATCAAACTTACCTAAATTATTACTGTCATTCAAAATCAAACATTTGCATCCAAAATTTTTATTAACAAACTCTTTTCCCCTATCATTTCGGATATTTAAAATAGTATAACCTTTTTCATTTTGAATTCTCTTGCATAACTTGGTAAAGATATTATGTGCCTCATCTTTATGAGCAAGAAAGATGACCCAAGTATATCTAGAGAAATCATCAACAATAACAAATGCATAATATTTTCCTCTTAGACTTGCAATTCTATTTGGTCCAAAAAGATCCATGTGTATCAGTTGCAGTGGTCTAGTAGTGAAAATATGTTGCTTGGTTTTAAAAGAAGTTTTTGTTTGTTTACCACATTGACATGCATCACAAATTTTGTTTTTAAGAAAATTTGTCTTTGGTAAACCTCTCACAAAATCATTTTTTGAAAGTTTGAAAATAAGTTCCATGTTAGCATGACCTAGTCTTCTATGCCATAGCCAACTAGTTTCATTTTGAGCTGAAAAACAAATAGCATCTTATGAGGTAATTTCTTCAAAATCGATTGTATAAACATTGTTGCTTCTAAAAGCAATAAAACAAACATTGCAATAATGATAATTCAAAATAATGCACTTATCCATTTTGAAAGTAACTGTAAATCTTTTATCACATAATTGAGTTATGCTCAAAAGATTATACTTTAGACCTTCAATAAGTAGAACATCTTCAATTATGAGAGAAAATTCATTATCAATTTTACCTATTCCCACAATCTTCATTTTCGAGTTGTCTCTAAATGTCACGTGTCCTTCTTCTTTAGATTTAAAATCAAAGAACTTAGTCTTATCTCCCGTCATTTGTCTTGAACATTCACTATCTAAAAATAATTTGTTTTTACTTGTGGAGGACTTCATGCATACCTATAAAAACAATTAAAATGATTTTTCTTGGAACCCAAGTTCTTTGGGTCCTTTATTTATTAGTATTAGAAGAAATAAGATTTTTAGATACCCATATGGCCATAATAGTCATTATATGCTTTCTTATAATAGGACAATCATGATAATTATAATTATTTCTATTACAAAAATTACAAATAACATGTGGTATATATGAAGAACTTGAGTGATTATAATAGTATCTTTATTTGACAAAATTATTTTTATGGAAAGAATTTTGAATACTGGACTTTGATGTAAAAGGATTACCAAAAATGTTTTTATAAGGTTTGTATTTTTGTTTTGGCATATATCCCAAGCCTACTTTATCAAAAACACATCTTTGACTACCAAGAAACTTTTCAAAATTTCTTTTTCCATTCGTAAAGTTTTCAACAATATTTTCTAAATCAGTTTTCTTCTTCTTCAAATTAAAATTTTCATATTTCAAAATGATGTTTTCTTTTCTTAAAACATCAATTTCGTTTGTTAAAGAATAATTTTTTTTTTCAAAATAGTATACTTGATACCCAATTTTTCAAGTTCCTCATAAATCTTTTCCAAAACATTTTACAATTCTTCATATGAAGGATGTTCAATATTATCAAGATTTATTACCTTAAGGTCATTTTTAGCTATAAGACAAAGATATGTTGATTTTTCATTGCTTGCTTCACTATCTGAGCTACTTGAATCATCATCTCAGGTAACTTTCATTACTTTCTTGCCTTTGTTTCGATCTTTCTTTAGCAGAGGACAATTTGACTTGATATGTCCAAGCTTATTACATTTATAACAAATTAAATAGTCATTCTTACATGAATCTTTCTTAAAAATTTTTTGAAAGATTATCTCAGATGAGTTTTATTTTTCTTTAAGAACCTCTTAATTTTTCTTGTTATTATCGCAACTTCTTTATCTTTATCGTCATTTTCCTCATCTTCATTACTTTCACTTTCATAAAGAACAGGTTTAAGTGCCAAGTTCTTATTTGGCTTTCCTTCTTCTTCTCCTCTTTTCAATGTGTACTAATGGGTAATAAATGATCCGATGAGTTCATTCACTTCGAGCTTCTTGAGGTCTCTAGTTTCAATAATCGCTGTTACTTTTGATTCACAGCATTTTGGTAGAGAGTTGAAAATTTTTCTTACTATCTTCACCTTGGAATAAATTTTGTCAAGAGATGTCAAACTGTTTATCATGTTAATAAAACGAGTATACATACTAGAAATATATTTATCATAATTCATTTTAAACATTTCATATTCATAAGTAAGAATATAAATTTTTGATTCCTTTACTTGCGAAGTTCCTTCATAAGTAATTTTCAAGTTATCTCAAATTTCCTTTACCGTAGCGCAAGTCATTATTCTATTAAATTCATTTCCATTGAGAGTCTTATATAATAAATTCATAACAGTTAAATTCAATATATAAAGTCTATCGTCTTCAAGATTAAACTCTTCTTCTTCCTTTTTGACTTTACTCCATCAACTACTTTTGTTGGAATATAAGGTCCATTTACAATTTATTTCCAGATTTTTTGACCTTGAGCCTGAAGGAATATTTTTATTTTAACTTTTAAGAATGGATAATTATCCTTACAAAAGAGTGGAGGCTGACTGCTAGGTTGATCTACACCGAATGAAGCTTCAATATTAGTAATAAGATCCTAACTCAAAATATAGTTAATCTTATAATAGAGCTCTTCCTCTAATACCAATTGTTGTCCAGATGACTAACACAAGAGGGGAGGTGAATTGAGTTATATTTAAAAAATTAACAATTATAAATCAAATACACAATATAAAATAAAATACGAAGTAGCAATAAATATAAAGAGTAAGGGTAAGAGAGAAACAAAATCAGTATATTAACGAGGTTCGGTCCCACTGCCTATGTCCTCACTTCAAGCTACCCCTTGAGGATCTCCAAATTCACTATTCAACCTCCTTCAGGTGGAGATAGAAACCTATTACACCTTTTAATAACATCGCTACAAAGGATCTATGTAGAATACCCTCTACATTTGCAATCACCTTACACGTGGTGATTCAACTATTCCTTGTGTAGAACACTTTCTACACGCACAAGGGTTATACACATACTTTTACTGATACAAGAGTTGATGGTGGGTAGGTTATCAGAAAACACTTATCAATGAGTGAAATAAGAACAATACAGCGCAAACTATATCTCTCTCAAAATGAATTAGGTTTAAGGCTCCTTGTTTAGAAAAGAAAGAATGAAAGTTTTGAATGAATGTTGTGTGTTTTTAGTATTATGAATTTGAAACTCTCAAATGATCTATTTATAAGCATATGAGATTTTGTATTCAAATTTGGAAAGATTCATATGTCAAAGACAAAATCATTCACTTTTTCAAAAAATTTCAAACCTAATTTTTTTATTTTTTGCATATGACAAAAGGAGCACACTTTATTTTTCAAATTTTTCAAACAAAATCATCGACCTTTTGTATAAGTCAAAAAGAGCATCAATTACTTATGAAAATATTCAAATAAAGCATACAAATGGAAAGATGACAATCAATCATCTTTAATATTTTTAAAATTTTCAAACAAAATCATCTACTTTTTGTAGAAGTAAAAAAGAGGATCAATCACTTTTGAAAATATTCAAATAAAACTTGCATATGTGAAATATGACAATCAATTATCTTTAATATTTTCAAAATTCATAACTTTAATCATGTCATGCACATGTGAAAGATAACAATCAATCATCTTTCAAGATTTTCAAATTTAATTTTCAAAATATTCATACACATGTGAAAAATGTATTTTAATGCTTTATGATAAAATATTAATTTTGAACCTTAATCCTAATTTCGAATTTTTAAGAGATTTATAACATTACTCTATGAATTTAATGTAAATTTATTCCCTTTTTACTTATGGTTAGTTCCTTAATGTGCTTGACTCTATTATGTAGAAAACTTGAAATTGAGACTCTTTTATTCTTTAAATTTATTTATTATAATCAAAATCTATGTTTAGATATATAATTATATGAAACTTAAAAGCTTAGATTTAACAATTTAGATCTTAAAAAAATTTATTTCAAATATTAGAATCAGTTTAGATGTATAATTATTCTTTAATAGTCTCAACCTAGATTTCTGCGTAATATAACTCTATTCATAAACCGTCCAAGTACAAATGAAGGGAGCTTCTAGAGTTACTGTTGAGAGCTCCTGTTAGACTAAATTTATTTTTTAAAATTTTCTTTTCACATTATTTTTTTAATACTTTTAAATATTTAAAAAAAAATTAAAAATTAAAAATAATATTAAACAAAATTTTTTTAATCAATAAGAAGAAGGTGAAGACAAAAAAGAAAAAAAGAAAAAGAAAAAAAAGCGCCCTATCTTTTTTCTTTTGGGAAACGTGAGATCCAATTCAGGGTCCTGTTTTGGGTCAAAGTGTGCCGAAAAATGTCCAGCACGCCGACCTTTAAGAGACCTTTGATTCTACATCCACACCCGACGACCCATTAATAACCCTACCAACAATTTGATCTCATTCCAGTTTCACGTTTTAAGCATTCTTCTCCTTCCCTTTCTTCGGTACCTTTGCAGCAGTTTCGAAACAAGCAACTACAAGGAAGCTGCGCGACGCATGCAATTTTTCTTGTAACGACGCATGCATACACGATTTTAGGTGATGCACACTCTTACGACAATGATGCATCCCATGCTATATATGATTCTCATTTGTTCCAATTGGTGGTAGCCGAATGGAGGAAAGAAAATTCATGTTGTGCCCTGTTTTTGCTGCAGCCGTGTACCTTGCAATGGCCTTTTATTGCAATATTTTCTTGTGTTCTTGAGTTAAAACATATTTTAATTATGTTAATCCTTGTCCTTGTGCATTAAATTAATAGAGTTGAGATTTGTAACTTTAGACATGATTTCCTCAAAATTTATGGCCTAAGTAAGCCACTAGAAAGTTTTGGGAGTCTGATGTAGCCCACTTTTCATAAATTTTCTTGTTTATTTTTCCTATAATTTGGCTAAGGAGTAATTATGAGGAGGTGAATGTAGATATGTACTTTTAACTTATTACTATTTACACATATTTTCATATACTCTTAACATCCAAACAAATTTTATTACTAAGAGTATTAGTAGTGAACTATCTATTATTTAATCAAAATTTGACTTGAAAATTAACTATTTTTCACTTTAGTTAGCCACTTTTCATAGACATCAAATAACAAACACTCTAAATCTATCTTTATTTTGTTAAAATATTCATATTTAAACTTCATTTCTACTCTTTTTTATTCTCATGGTAATTAGAATATTTATTTCCTATTTATTCTCATGATAATTTATTCCCTGTCAAAATTATCAAAACTCACATACTCTTCAAACTAGCACTTTCTGTTTAACTGACGGTTAAGATGCATAAGTGAAAAATAAAAAATAAAACGAAGTAGGAAATTCTAACGAAAAACAGAGCTACCAATTGAGGAAAAAAATATAAAAAATGTATCAAACTTATTCAAATATTGGAGAAAAAGTTGGGGACAGAGTTTGTAGATGCTACTTTATCAAGTATTTGAAGTTTGTATTGGAGAAAAATCGAAATGGTGGTCTTTTTTATTTTCTTGTTAAGCTTTGAAAGAGATGAAGTCGATCGTGCAAAATACGAAATGAAAAATCTGATGCAGACGTTGATGGTAGAACCCAAAAATAAAATAATGGCAGAAAAGTGAATAGCTAGCCAGTTTCATTAGCTAGATTTGGCCAGCCAAAATAACAATGGTTAAATTTACTGCACATTTACCTAATTTATTAGAGTATTGGCAATAGTCTAATTATTGTTAAGTTTAAAATTTAGTTAGAATCTCACTTTTTGATCATAACATTAATTTTTAACTAAATAAATCTACATTGAACTAGCCATCTTAAATATAAAATAATAATATAATATTATATATTTTAATAATATTTGATTAATTTTTTTTTATATTTTACGAATACACTTCATATATTAATTAAAAATTTTATTAAAAAATAAAATGTGGTAATTTATTTCAATATAGTACTTATATGATTTATTTAAATGTGATAATTTATTTCAATGTGATAAAGAGAAATTGAGAGATTGATGAAAAGAATAAAATAATTAGATAGAGGTTTAATAGTAACTCTCAAATAATGGATAGACTCATTAATTTACTATAGCTCAAGTGTTGAGTTTTGCACTTTTGACTAATTCAATGTAAAAGCTTGTTTTCACATCTAACTAAAGTTTAGATTTGTATTAATATTTGATTAGGCCATTACCAATCCTCTAAGATTATTTTAAACTAGCTAGCCAAACTTAAGTTAAATGTTATCTATAACTAGCTTACTACAAGTACTCTTAAGATCGCCTTTTTGGAACAGTGCTTATGCTAGTTGCTCTGGTTACCGCACTGAGGAAAGTTCGGTCATGCTATCTTTGAGTTGTAGTATTTAATGTAGGTCGCAGTGCCATTATGATCTAACGTTAAACAATTTGCCATCTCGCAACATTTATTGCAAATTATAACACAACCTATTAAGCTATAAGTCCTTTTAAAAGTTAAGAGTATATTAGATTATTTATAAATAACAATCAAATAGTTTATGAATAGTTATAAATAGTAATAAATTATTTGTGAATAATTATGATATAGTCTGAATAGGTCTAAGAATAGTTGTGTTCCTAAACACAGGCCAAATGAATCAAACCTTCAAATCTTAACACAATTTATATAAATAATAGATATTATCGTATAATTCATTTTGATTAGTTTAATAATTAATTTGAAATGGATCAACACAACACGACTCATTTTAATCCGTATAATATAAATGAGTTGAACTACCTAGTATAATTTATTTGATATGATTAACACAACTTCACATAAGTTAAAACATCTATTTATTACTAGTCACCCTATCTAAAAAAAACAATAAGACTACCTACTAATAAAAAATATAAATAGTATTCGTATCTTAAGCTATAATAAACCTAATATTACAATTTCAATAATAACAAATATATAAGTTCAGAATTACAATTTCAATAATAAAAATATAAATATATTAAGAAATATTAATATAACAACCCAACAATAATAAAATTGTAGTTTTGAAATAAAATTTAAATATTTTATTACGAGTTGATTTTGGGTTAAAGGTTGATCTGTTGTTAACCTGTTAATTACTCGTGTCTTAATGAGTTAATTCGTTTGATTCAAACTCATTTATATCAAATTCAAACTCACTAATTTTATATCGTATTTATGTTAAAACAAAACATTAAATCATTTCATATTATGTACAGGTAGAATTTAAAAGTTTTTAAAAATGCATTATCAACGTGCATATCATCATGAACAGTAAAAAGATTAAAAAATTATAAATAAAGTAAAATAGAAAAAAAATTAGAAATGGAATAAAGTAATTAAAATAGAAATAGAATAAAGTTATAGCAATATTCGATCGATCAATGATGTCAAATTTTTTTTTTTTCCTGGAAAAATTGAATTATTGTAAAGTAAGTGCATGAATCATGGCCTAGTAACAACGTACCATACATGCATCTAGAAGCTGTCCACGCGAGTGTATGTACCCGACTTTGAAAGAGTTGGATTCTGATGAGAGCAACGTCCGGGCTAATGATGGTTTGGAGGAAAGCTGCATCGACCTTCTTTATTAATTTGTTGAAGAAGAGGTTTTTCAATCAAAGAAATTGTGTCCATTTGATTATTAATTAAGGTACATGTAATCATGAAAAGTAAATCTCGATTTATTAAGTAAGAAAAATTTTAAACATAAGCCTCTACACAACATGACATCATCTATTTTTTTAATTTTTTTAATTTTTTTATTTTATCAAATGTTTGGTATATAAATAATAAATAGAAAAATTGAAATAGTTTAAAAAGAAAAAATTTAAAAAAAAATTTAAAAAAATAAAAAATGTGAGATGTGTGGTGTATGGGGCTTATGAGTAGCATTGCTCATTAAGGAAAATGCTGTGTATAGTGATGGTATAGTTAAGTATATATTTTTTAATAAATTTTTAATTTTTTTTTATTTTTAAAATATTTTTATTAAATTTTAAAATATATTATAAAAAAACAAAAAAAGGATGAAAAAGAGTTAGCTTTCTCTGTGGATGTTTCGGTGGAGTCCCCCGTGGGAGTAATACTGTCCCAAATCTCAATTTGCGGGGTGATTTGTGTCCTTCATCTCCTTTAATTATATTATAGTACTTTTGTATTTTAAAAAACTCAATTATATTGAAAGGACGCGCGACGAACGCGGCAAATTAATGCAGCCTGATGAATTCAATCTAGTTCGTACCTCATAGGAGGCATGTTTCCCGGTCGAGTGAATTCCACGAGACAAGGTCAAATTTAGACAACCAAACTCCAAATCCGACAAAAGGGGATGGGAGCTTCGTGCCAGGTTCAAACTTCCAACACAGATATTACAAATGTTAAAAGTAAATTGTTTTATCTTCGAGTGAGAAACTGTCGCATAATTTGGATAAATATTTTACCCCCTCATTTGGTAAGTCTTGGCTATTTAAATAAGCAAGTCCACGTACATAATGCTGACATAAAAGGAAAATTAGTAGCTAACAACTAGAACTCAAACACAAATAAAAATAGAGCATAACTAACAAAAATAAATTCTCAACTACTGATGACCCATTCAACTTTTACACGATGAACCATTCCATTTTTGCACATAAAACTCTCGACTGCCATGACTTAGTCCATTCCTGTGTTCTTTTTCACGTGCTTAATGGCCCCATGTCAAAACCCCTAGGAAGATTGCCCTGGACCACATCTCGACACAGCTCTTAAAGGGCCAGAACAGTCATATGGGTAGTTTGGTTGCATGTCTTGGCTCATGTCTTGACATGCAGCAGGCACACATAGAGGCTACTGGCTGCGCGCAGACCATGCATGTAGGGCCTGCACATTCCCTTTAGCGTGCACATGCGCGCATGCATGCGTGCCCCAACATCACGCAGCAGGGTTAATAGTGTGCCCTCACAGGCAGGCACACCATCCAACACACGGCTCTAGCTCATGCTTGCAGGCAAGGCTAGTGGCATTCCCACCAGGCATGCCATCCAGCACACGACTCCAGCCCGTGCCTTGCAACCCCAGCACTTAGACCATCAGCTTGGGCCATGCATACCCATTGCCCAAACCACCAGCCCGGGCCATACATGACCACTGCCTAAGCCACTTGATTGGACCTCATAGAAGCAGCACGACACCACTCTATGCCCACCATCTGGCCTAGGCTTAGTACCATGCCATGCCACCATCAGTAGGCCACTCACAGCGCCATGCTGTGCCCACAACTAGACCAACACATAGTACCATGCCATTCCATGCAATGCAGCCAGCCATTGGACCAGATCAAGACTAGCCCAACTATGAGCCAAGCACTACCCTAGCCCACCATGGGCCATGCATGTCACGACCATAGGGCCACTTATCAATTTTATTATTTTGTTTATTTGTTTTATTTATTTAATTTGTTTTATTTATTCATTTAATTTACTAAGGGTTTTTTGGGAGTTTTCAATTTGTAAACTCTATAAATAAGATCCTTAGTCATTTCCTTTGGCATTTACCTTAGAGGGAGATTATTTGTTTAGAAGATCATATTTCGGTGCCTTTGCACTTGAGCTTTTTGGGTGAAATTCATTAATCCCAAAGAGAGGATCATTACCTTGCAATTTATTGAATATGTGTAATTCATTTTATCAATACATGAGGTATTCTTTCATCTTGGTGTAATTCTTGAATTGGAGTTGAGTTTTCGTGTGTTCATCATATTTCCATCATGTTCATCATTTTTCTTGCATAATTCCCATCTCCCAATCATCAATCACGCCCAACACATTCCCACTTCCATAGATCTATAATTCTCACATGCCATAGTCTAGATCTATAATTTCATATCATTTCCATACACTGTCTCACTTACCAAACACATATTTAGCCTCCATAAGACCCAAGTCCATATCATACCACTTCCATCAAGCTATAAAATCCTAGATATAACATAGATCTACTTTTCTCACAAGCCTAGCCGAAAACCCTAGCCTCCATAATGATTTCCTATATTTTAGAAAACCCTAATCTTAGCCTCCAATTCCTAAATCTTAGGATCTACTTAAACCCACTTAAACCCTAAAGATACTATCACTTTTTACCCTAGCCGAATTCCCATAAACCTTAAAACACTTCCAACATTTTTGGATCTCATCTTACACATCACCAACTTTAAGAGCCATTCCATACTCCAAACCCTAGTAAAACACCAAAGTGGCGCCAACCTTATTGTGCCTCACTATTGCCGTGCGCCCCATCACATGCATCAGAGTTCCATCACTTCCTTAATCCTTTTCCATCATTCCCATACATCAAACTAGCCCTAAACACCAAACCTCACCTTACCACAACTGTCATCATTGCCATTGGTGGGCAATAACCAAGCAAGATGGCTTAGGCAATCGGTCAACCCAAGGAGAATCAAGGCGTGGGCAACTTAGTGTTTGGGACTTGACCGTGGTAACCAATAGGGCCCGCTATCTATGTTGCATGCATGCTACATGCAACGGTCTTTCACGTCCTAGCTCATCCCAAATATTTGGGATTTGGCTTTAGGCTTCTCTTAACTTACGTGGCCTGTCAATACTCCCTCCATTAAGTAGATCCTTGTCCTCAAGGTCCACAGTTGAGAACATTTGCAGCAGTTTTTTTGTCTAGCCAATTTTTGGTAGACCCGGACTCGTTTGAAGGTCGTTTGCTGCTAGTATAGGTGCAGCTTCAAAAGTACCATATTGCCGATTTTGAACGAAATATCCCTCCTCAGTTGGTTGCTCTTCGATGACATCTTCACAGATAATGTTGTTGTTGCCATCATGTCCTTCTAGCATGAGTAGCCGTGACCCTTAACACCGGTGACCTGCAGTAAAATGCTCATTACAATTAAAACATAGACCTTGAGCTTGCCTTCACTGCATTTCATCCCAAGTTAGTCGCTGAACAGGAGTTGTAGGTGCGGCTGGTGCTACCCGAGTTGCTGGTGGAAGAGCTAACGGGGTTCTCTCTGGTGGTGGAGGATGTCCTAACGTCTTTTATCTCGATAGTTAGTCATGTTTCATTCGCGCTAAACTTATAGCCTCTTTCAAAGTTTGGGGTTTAAACATTCGGACACCATAAAAAATTTCTGACTTTAGGCCATCCATAAATGTCCCAACCAGAGCCTTATGAGTCCATCCTCGTACCTGGTTGCCTAAGCATTCGAATTCTAGCTGGTAATCACGTAAAGAACTTGCCTGCCTGATTCTCGAAAGAGCCTCATCAAAATATTCGCACTCCAAAGGCCCAAAGCACGCCCAAAGTTCATTTTCAAAATTTACCCTCAAGAGAACGCGCCTTTTCTTTTGGAATGTCCTGTAGATCCATTGCCACCACTGGTTGGCCTTTCGTTCCAAGTGGTAGGAGGCCAAAGAAACTTTTCTAGGCTTCAGGAGTATTTTGGAATTCAAAAACATGGTTCACGCAATTGGACCACTCCAACGGATCATCTCTGGAGAATCGAGGAAACTCCAGTTTTGCCATTTTGGAGGAGACAACCTTTCGTCCCCCATTGGCCTTCACAGTATTGGTTACCGTGGTTTGGAGGCTCCTGATTTGTGAGTAATACATCAAAGAGGTGATTGAGGGTTTCTTCCAAATGACGAAGCCTATCAGCCATGCCGAGCTCCATCCTATGTAACCCATCTTGCACTCCACCAAACCCTATCTCCAATTGCTCAATATGTTCTTTATTGGTTCCCATAAATAACCTGGCTCTTAGGCCATTGCTTGGTCCCAACAAAGACATTACAAATGCTAAAGTGAATTATTTTATCTTCGAGTGAGAAAGTACCGCATAGCTTGGATAAATATTTTTTATAATCCTTATTGATAAGTCTTGGCTACTTAAATAAGCAAGCCCACATACATAATGCCGACATAAAAAGAAAACTAGTAGCTAACAATTGGAACTCAAACACACATAAAAATAGAGCATAACTAATGGAAACAAACTCTCAACTACTGATGACCCATTCCACTTCTACACGATGACCCATTCCACCTCTGCGCATAAAACTCTCGACTGCCACGACCCAGTCCATTCCTGCATTCTTCTTCATGTGCTTAATGGCCTCGTCTACTGTCTACGTTGCATGCATGCTGCATGCAATGGTCTTTCACATCCCAGCTCATCAAAAATATTTGGGATTTGGCTTTCGGCTTCTCTTAACTTACGTGGCCTATCACTTCGGCTCCTCCTCGTGCCCTCTCTTTTCTTCCCCCTCCATTCTCTTTTTTGCATAGTGTTTTTTAGTTTTATTTTTTGTAGTTTTTAGGCAAATAAGGGAGGATTGCCAATTGGGTCTTTCTAGCCGCTGACCTTTAACACACACCTGGATGCTGCCCAATCGTCGATCTTCAAGATCACCGAATGCAGTGCCAATCGGAGTGGAGCATAGCCCGCACATGCAGGAGGAAGTTTCAGATCTTGTCAGCGCGTGCTCCTCACGTGCCACCGAGGAGCCTTCTACCGATGCAATGCTTGAATTTTCTAGGACCTCTGCCTTTGGGACTTTAGAGATCGACTGTCGTCTTTTCTCCAAGAGTGTTGTGTGTCTTACACGCGCCACTGTTGTCATTTTTCTATTCTGTTTCTCTGCTTTTGTAGTATTTTTTTTATTCTTTCGCTTTATATTTGACCCGAGTGAGATGATGAGCTGCTAGATCGAACTCAATCTGGGGCAAGAGTTGGTTGAGAGTGATGGGTGATGCTACGGCCAGTGGTCACACGACTAGCCTATGCGAGTTGGGTGCTTGTACTGTCTAGGCTCGTGACGCTGATGCTTGCTATGGGCGTGCCGTTTGGGTTCTGTTGCTTTTGTTGTGTTTTGTATTGTAATTTTTTGCTGTTAATTATTAATAACGAACAAATAGGCTATTGGACTTGTTGTCCATAGCAACAATGTCCCGTACTCCGCCTCTCTGGAAGGAAGGAAGGGGACTATTCAGTTCTATTTAGACATAGCGCTTTCTATGTTAGGAGAGAGTTATTGAAAAGTTAAGACAATGTCTGCCACTATGTGTGCGGGGATGCCCTAGAACAAATGCGTAGCTTAGCTTATAGTCTGGATTTTCTTGTATAGATAAGTCACAGTGGTAACTTCGGTTCATTGCATGAAATGAAGTCTATTTCCATAAAGAAAGCAAAAAAATGCACGCTGCAATGTGCTAGCTTAAACGTATGTACACATCTAACGGAAAGCGAGTTTTCATTTTCACTATCGATCAAAATAACAACTATATATGTATGGATGTGAATGCATGTGTTTCCTCGTGGGATACCAGCTCTAATCCGGTGGCCAAGAATATATATATATATATATTTAAATATTTAAAGTCAAAATTTTAAGAATATTAGGATGATCTAAAACAAGAATTAATATGTAGAAATTCATAACCTTTGACTAAACAAGCAACATTTCTCATGGATTTTAGAAATAACATAGGTTTGTTCAACTATTTTAACATTGAACTCAGTCTTAAAAGCAGACTGAACCAACTGATTTTGTAAATAGATTTAGCATCAATATTTTGGAATACTCTATTTATTATAAACAACATTATCAGGTTCTTCAATATATATATATATAAAAGGTAAAAAGACTTTCTTTGTGTTTTGAAAATAGTAAAAAGAAATGAATATAGCTATGGCTTGGAACGAGAATACAATCTAATTGCGAGATAGTATTAAAATATTAAGAATATAATATAATAATTAATTATATCTATTTTCATGATATTAGAGTAGAGGTCCTAATTTGAATTCTGACTCTACATTTTATTTGATTTCATTATATATACCACGTATTAGAGTATCCAGTCATTGAGGCCCACACGTTAAGGGTGAAAACCGACCTATTCAGCGCGGTTTTTGGAAAAAACCAAAACGAAATGTTTTCAAGGATATTGATGAAACCGTTGATGAAGAGGGATAAAACTGATTACCATCGATTCGTCAGTTTACATCGGTGATGTTTTAGTTTACAAATCTCACATTACAGATTCACAAGATTCACAACAAATATCAAAAGATTCACAAAAAATATCACACTATTACAAAATTAAGCCATAACAAATTACTAGAAAATAAATCAGGTACCTCAAAACAATTGGAGATGAAGCTTTAAACGATGCAAATGGATGAAAGCGCAAATGGATGGAGGGAGAGAGGGATGCCAACGGAAGAAGATCCATGTTTGTTGTTGCGCGATGTAGGGAGAAAAAAGAAGGGGAGAGAGAGAGAGAGAGAGAGAGAGAGAGAGAGAGAGAGAGAGAGATTTTGAATGGATAGATCCATGTTTGCTGCAAAGGGAAAAACATTGGGGTTGCACCGTTTGAAGTTAGGTGGAGGTGTGGAGGGTGGGGGCCATAGACTCGTAATGGAACGGTGTGGAGGTGGAGGGCTATAGAGTGGAGAGTTGCGAAGTGAAGTTAAGAAGAAGAAGAGGGATCCAGTGCATGGGGGCTTTAAACCTTAGGATGAAACAACACCGTTTGGCTTAGGCCAAATCATGCCTTTATTTTTTTTTATTTAAAATAAACTATAGACCTTAAACGATGCCGAAAGTGAAACAGCATCGTTTAAGATAGGTATAATTATATATATATATATATATATATATACGTACAACGTTGGCTAGTTTAGCAGTTTGAACTAGGGTCAAACCTAATTTCAAACCGCTGCTAAACTGATCTACGTCGGTTTTGAAGAAATTGTGTAACAGCCCGCTAAAATTATCAGTTTTGGATTATTTCCCGACAGCAATCACATCTCTCTTGTCTTTACCCTCATCTGGAATCACGCATATAGTTTATCTTTTCCGTAAATCACGTATTTTGTTCTTCACCGACAGCTGTAAAATCATGAGTCTTCCAAGACCACGCCTAGCCTTTCTCAAGCCCAAACTACCACTTTATGTGGTGGACAGCCACCGTACGCCGCCACGTACGTTCCTCCGACGCATGTTCGTGACGAACAACGAGCGACGCACGGGTTATCCCGTCGATGGTATAACCTTCTATCTCTAGTTATTTTACGTTGAAAATAGTTAGTTGGTTGGTTTGTGAATTGTGTAGTTGTATTTGTGGAGTTCGTTGCGTAGTTGTGAAGGGAAGTGTGGTTGTGAAGTGTTGAGTTTGATTGTGTATTTTGTGGACTGTGCTGTGAAGTATAGGCGTGAGATGGATGCCGTAGATGTGATACGGCGGGTTGTGTGAAGAGAATACGCGTGTAGCGTACTCTGTGTAATGCAGCGACGCGCCGCGCGACGTGCGCTGTAATGATGTGTGTCGTAGAAGGAAGGGAGTACGCATGTAGTGTACTCCGTGTTGTATGGCGATGCATCGTGTGATGTGCATCGTGTTGATGAGTGTTGTAGCGAAGGAAGTACGCGTAGTGCGTACTCCGTGTCGCGTAGCGATGCACTGTGAGACGTGTATCGCAGTGATGGGTTTTGTAGTGTGGATGGAAGAGAGTTCACGTGAGTGTACTCTGTATTAAGTCGTGAAACACCGGATGGCGTGTCACGAAGGGTTGGATGGCGTAACAGAGAAGTGTAGAGCATGGTGTAGTGTTGGGAAACTGTATGACAGTGTCCCGAAGCAGTGGTGTTATGGATTATAGAAAAAACCAAAAGCGAAATGTTTTCAAGGATATTGACTGAAACCGTTGATGAAGAGGGATAAAACTGATTACCATCGATTCGTCAGTTCACATCGGTGATGTTTCAGTTTACAAATCTCACATTACATATTCACAAGATTCACAACAAATATCAAAAGATTCACAAAAAATATCACACTATTACAAAATTAAGCCATAACAAATTACTAGAAAATAAATCAGTACCTCAAAACAATTGGAGATGAAGCTTTAAACGATGCAAATGGATGAAATGGCGCAAATGGATGGAGGGAGAGAGGGATGCCAACGGAAGAAGATCCATGTTTGTTGTTGGCGCGCGTAGAGAGAGAGAGAGAGAGAGAGAGAGAGAGAGAGAGNAGAGAGAGAGAGAGAGAGAGAGAGAGAGAGAGAGAGAGAGATTTTGAATGGATAGATCCATGTTTGCTGCAAAGGGAAAAACATTGGGGTTGCACCGTTTGAAGTTAGGTGGAGGTGTGGAGGGTGGGGGCCATAGACTCGTAATGGAACGGTGTGGAGGTGGAGGGCTATAGAGTGGAGATTGCGAAGTGAAGTTAAGAAGAAGAAGAGGGATCCAGTGCATGGGGGCTTTAAACCTTAGGATGAAACAACCGTTTGGCTTAGGCCAAATCATGCCTTTATTTTTTTTTATTTAAAATAAACTATAGACCTTAAACGATGCTGAAAGTGAAACAACATCGTTTAAGATAGGTATAATTATATATATATATATATATATATATATACGTACAACGTTGGCTAGTTTAGCAGTTTGAACTAGGGTCAAACCTAATTTCAAGCCGCTGCTAAACTGATCTACGTCGGTTTTGAAGAAATTGTGTAACAGCCCGCTAAAATTATCAGTTTTGGATTATTTCCTGACAGCAATCACATCTCTCTTGTCTTTACCCTCATCTGGAATCACGCATATAGTTTATCTTTTCCGTAAATCACGTATTTTGTTCTTCACCGACAGCTGTAAAATCATGAGTCTTCCAAGACCACGCCTNTATTGTAATTTTTTGCTGTTAATTATTAATAACGAACAAATAGGCTATTGGACTTGTTGTCCATAGCAACAATGTCCCGTACTCCGCCTCTCTGGAAGGAAGGAAGGGGACTATTCAGTTCTATTTAGACATAGCGCTTTCTATGTTAGGAGAGAGTTATTGAAAAGTTAAGACAATGTCTGCCACTATGTGTGCGGGGATGCCCTAGAACAAATGCGTAGCTTAGCTTATAGTCTGGATTTTCTTGTATAGATAAGTCACAGTGGTAACTTCGGTTCATTGCATGAAATGAAGTCTATTTCCATAAAGAAAGCAAAAAAATGCACGCTGCAATGTGCTAGCTTAAACGTATGTACACATCTAACGGAAAGCGAGTTTTCATTTTCACTATCGATCAAAATAACAACTATATATGTATGGATGTGAATGCATGTGTTTCCTCGTGGGATACCAGCTCTAATCCGGTGGCCAAGAATATATATATATATATATTTAAATATTTAAAGTCAAAATTTTAAGAATATTAGGATGATCTAAAACAAGAATTAATATGTAGAAATTCATAACCTTTGACTAAACAAGCAACATTTCTCATGGATTTTAGAAATAACATAGGTTTGTTCAACTATTTTAACATTGAACTCAGTCTTAAAAGCAGACTGAACCAACTGATTTTGTAAATAGATTTAGCATCAATATTTTGGAATACTCTATTTATTATAAACAACATTATCAGGTTCTTCAATATATATATATATAAAAGGTAAAAAGACTTTCTTTGTGTTTTGAAAATAGTAAAAAGAAATGAATATAGCTATGGCTTGGAACGAGAATACAATCTAATTGCGAGATAGTATTTAAAATATTAAGAATATAATATTAATAATTAATTATATCTATTTTCATGATATTAGAGTAGAGGTCCTAAATTTGAATTCTGACTCTACATTTTATTTGATTTCATTATATATACCACGTATTAGAGTATCCAGTCATTGAGGCCCACACGTTAAGGGTGAAAACCGACCTATTCAGCGCGGTTTTTGGAAAAAACCAAAACCGAAATGTTTTCAAGGATATTGATTGAAACCGTTGATGAAGAGGGATAAAACTGATTACCATCGATTCGTCAGTTTACATCGGTGATGTTTTAGTTTACAAATCTCACATTACAGATTCACAAGATTCACAACAAATATCAAAAGATTCACAAAAAATATCACACTATTACAAAATTAAGCCATAACAAATTACTAGAAAATAAATCGGTACCTCAAAACAATTGGAGATGAAGCTTTAAACGATGCAAATGGATGAAACGACGCAAATGGATGGAGGGAGAGAGGGATGCCAACGGAAGAAGATCCATGTTTGTTGTTGGCGATTGTAGAGAGAGAGAGAGAGAGAGAGAGAGAGAGAGAGAGAGAGATTTTGAATGGATAGATCCATGTTTGCTGCAAAGGGAAAAACATTGGGGTTGCACCGTTTGAAGTTAGGTGGAGGTGTGGAGGGTGGGGGCCATAGACTCGTAATGGAACGGTGTGGAGGTGGAGGGCTATAGAGTGGAGGTTGCGAAGTGAAGTTAAGAAGAAGAAGAGGGATCCAGTGCATGGGGGCTTTAAACCTTAGGATGAAACAACACCGTTTGGCTTAGGCCAAATCATGCCTTTATTTTTTTTTATTTAAAATAAACTATAGACCTTAAACGATGCCGAAAGTGAAACGGCATCGTTTAAGATAGGTATAATTATATATATATATATATATATATATACGTACAACGTTGGCTAGTTTAGCAGTTTGAACTAGGGTCAAACCTAATTCAAACCGCTGCTAAACTGATCTACGTCGGTTTTGAAGAAATTGGATCGCTGGCAGGCTGGTTCCCTACTGGTTTCTGGCTGATTCCATGCTCCAAGCAGCAGGTTGGAGTCAGTGGCGGCCGGTTGGGTCGATTTTTCTACAACCCTACCACACATGAGGGAAGTATTAAAAATATAATATAAAGTAATTAAAACTACTTCTTCCAATCTTAAACTTCTTAGAAAATTGCAAACATTCAAATGCAACTTGTGCGTGCCCTTAGCCTTATTAAGGTAAACAAAATTCTATAGGAATATTATGACTAGTTTGATCTCCATCTTTACTTTACAGTAATAAACTAGTTTTATTTTCAAACCAATGTATATATAATAATTCTAGGGGATAGATATATGCTCTCATCATATATACAATGATTAATACTTGCTTTGGGTGATCTCATGGTAGGAAATTATTGAGATACAATATTTTCAACTTTTTGTTCATTAAGGTGTCGAATTCGACTTGACTTTGAGATTACCTAATTTCATTGGTACACAGTGATCACAAGTTGTCTTGGAAAAAATCAACTCTCAAAGGGTATCAAGATCAACTATCACTAGTACCATGGTGATGCAAACCCAAATTGATATGGGGTATCTAAGTCTAGATTCTATGTTAATTGGATTGAAGTACTACTTTAAGAAGATGAATATGTACAAATATGGAAGGAAAAACTTAATATCTTCCTTGGACTAAGGGAAATATTAGTTATTTTCCCTCAAATAATATATTTATGCTAATTTTTGCCTTATTAGTAAATATTTGATTTCAATTTTTGGAAATGATTTTGATTTCAATTTTGGCCAAATTTTTTGTAAGATTCTTGATTATTTATGTATTTAGTCCGTTTGAGTTCATCAATGAAGTTATCGACTGTTTGTCCAAATATTGTGTGAGGGAGGTTATTGGCACCTCATATTGGCCAGATTTGTCCTTTTATTATTACAATTCATAATTGTGCACTTAATAATTGGTATCAGAGCCATGTTCCTATGACACAGCTGAGGGAACCAGCTAAGCCCAAGTAAGTGAAATGCTGGCAGCTCTGAAAGGGAAAATAGAACTTGCAAGAAGAGCAACAAAGGCAGAAAAGCATGTTAGAGACAGTTCTACAACAGCTCAATAATTTTGCTTTAACCTATGAGCGAAAGGTGATAAAGACAAGAAAATCAGTTTCAGGAGAAGGATCCTCAAATACCAAGGTCAGTACCAATCCTTTATTTGAGAATAATGGGGAGATACAAGTTAGATGTCTTAGGCTTGAATTTCCTAAATTCAATGGTACCGATCTTGTCCAATGGGTTTTAAAGCAAATCAATTCTTCTCTTACTATGATATCCTAGATAATCTAAAGATTCAACTAGCCTTTTTCCATATGGAAGGAAAAACTTTATCATGGTATACATGGCTTAAGGAATCCAGTCCAATAAACACTTGGGATGAGTTCACTAGTGCTTTAGAAATCAGGTTTGGACCCTTTATTTATGAGGATCTTGTGGGGCAATTTACTAAACTAAAGCAAAGTAGTATAGTAGAAGAATACCAGACCCAATTTGAAGAATTATCCAACAAAATCAAAGGTTTAACAGAAGAGTTTAGGATAAGTACATTTTTGAGTGGTCTGAGGGAAGATCTCAGGATAATGGTAACTATGTTCAAACCAAACAATTTACATGCTGAATTTGGTTTAGCTAAGTTACAAGAGGAGGAAGTAATAAGGAGAAACCCCCATATAGAAACCATTCCCCCATTCCAAACACCAACCAAACTCCTAAACTACCACCCACAACACCTATACTAAGGCTTCCACCACCATCACCCAAAAACAACAACCCCAGATTCCCCAACAACAACAGAAGACCAGCAATCCCAATTCAAAGAATATCATCTGGACAAATGCAAGAAATAAGGGCTAAAGGTCTTTGTTATTATTGTGATGAGAGGTTCCAACCCAGCCATAGATGCAATAGACTCTTTCTGTTAGAGGGGATGAAAATAGAGGAAATAGAGGATGAGGAGATTGAGGAATCCCTAACTGTCATTAACATAGAAGAAGCAAAAGAAGAGGAGGAAAAATGGGAACTTTTAGGAATTTCCTTACATGCTATAGTAGGTGCTAATGCCCCTGAGACCATGAGAATAACTGAGTTCATCAATAAAATTAGTGTGATAACTCTCATTAACACAGGGAGTATACATAGTTTTATTGATCCAAATGTAACAAGGAAAGCTAAACTGCTAGTGGAAAATACCAATCAGTCAGTCAAGTTGGTTGATGGATCAACCATTTCTTGCCTTGGTTTCTGTAAGGTAGCACCCCATTTCAACTACAAAGCTTAGAAGTTACTCCCAGTTTATACTTACTAGCTTTGGGAGGGTGTGATGCTATTTTAGGGATGGATTGGCTCAAAACATTGGGAACGGTAGTGTGGAATTTCAACGACCTAATTATGAGTTTTACACTTGGAAATAACACTGCCACAGTAAGAGGAATACAATTACTCAATAGAGTAGTTGAAGAGACTGAGTATGTGAAAACTATGAGAGGAAATTCTACTAAGGGAATTTGGGTTCAGTTTTTGGAAGGAAATAAATTAGAAGTTACTGGATCCATTCCAGTGGCTATAAAAGGGATTCTTTACCAATTTAAAAGTATTTGTGAGGAACCCAGTGGCTTACACCCTCCAAGGAGTCATGAACACAAGATAACCCGTTTAGCTGGTTCTAAACCAACTTGTGCAAAATCCTATAGATACCCTTACTACCAAAAGAAAGAAATTGAGAAGGCTGTAGCTGAGATGCTAAGGGGATGAATTATCAGGGGTAGCCAAAGCCCATACTCTTCTCCAGTTTTATTAGTAAGAAAAACTAATGGGAAATAGAGAATGTGTGTGGATTATCATGATTTTAACAAGGACACTGTTAAGGATAAATATCCCATACCAACATTGATGAACTTTTGGATGAATTACACGGGGCTCAAGTGTTTTCCAAGCTAGATTTGCATTCAGGTTACCACTAGATTAGAATGAATCCTGAAGATATTCCAAAAATTGCTTTTAGGACCCATTAAGCTCACTATGAATTTCTTGTCATGCCATTTGGATTGACTAATGCACCCTCTACTTTTCAGGGGTTAATGAATCAGGTATTTAGACCTTACCTAAGGAAATTTGTTGTGGTATTTTTTGATGATATCTTGGTTTATTGTAAAAGTCTGTAAGATCACTTGACACACAAACTGTTCTAGAAGTTATGAGGAATCATCAATTTTTTGCTAAAGCATCAAAGTGGATTTTTGGAAGCAAGGAAGTGGAGTATCTCAGGCACATCATTTCTAGTGAAGGGGTGAAAGCTGACCCTTAGAAAATTATAACAACGCAAGAGTGCAAGGAACCTAAGAATCTCAAGGAATTAAGGGGATTTTTGGGACTCACAGGGTATTACAGAAAGTTTATGCAAGATTGTGGAAAGATTGCTGCCCCTCTGACAACTCTCCTAAAGAATGATGCTTTTTACTGGAACGAAAAGGCTCAACAAGCCTTTATGAAGTTGAAGGAAGCTATGATGAATCCCCTAGTATTAAGGCTACCTAACTTTACTAAATGTTTTGTTATTGAGTGTGATGACTCAGGTGAAGGATTGGGAGCAATTCTCATGCAAGGACAACGTATTACATATCTCAGCCAAGCTTTGAGGGGAGGGAGTCTCTCTCTATCAACATATGAGAAAGAACTACTTGCTTTAGTGATGGCCATAAGGAAATGGAGACATTACTTGTTGAGACAAATTTTCAAGGTACGCATTGATCAACGTGCCTTGAAATACCTATTGGAATAAAGGTGGGTACCCCTGCTCAACAGAAATGGGTTTCCAAACTACTTGCTATGATTTTGTGGTCGAATACAAGGGTGGTAAGACAAATACAATAGTTGATGCCTTGTCTAGGTTACCCTACTTAGAACACCCAAATAGAAATCCAGATCCACACTCCCAAACCCACCATATAGAGCCTAACCCACCAAACACCATCCAACCAAATAGCACTCCAGTTACCACAAACCTAGAAATTCAAGCAATCAGTATGATCAAAGTAGTATTGATCGGTGAGTTAAAAAAGTCTTGCCACCAAGATCCAATGTTGTAGATGTTAATTAACCTCTACCATCAAAGGACCTTGGATTCAACAGTACGAGAGAGGAAGAGAGAGAGAGAGTGATCAAGTGAAACTATAATAAAAATGACAGTTGTTTCACACATGAAAAACTGTAAAACGAAAAGAAAAGAATGCGACTGGGTACGTACGTAGTTTGATCTAACTTTTAAATTAAAAGAAAAAGAGTAATATTTAAAAATTGACCAATCAAGATCCCTCTTATATATAGCTTTAAAAGTTAATGCAAACTAGATCATTACTCAATTTACTCTTATTAATTAGTAAGTTCCATGTAGACTGCAAATCAGACGACATGCGCACGATAAATGCAAGAAATGGAATATGTTTTCCTAAAAAGTTGTATGTTTTCCTCTTGAAATTGAACATGCGCACGATAAATGCAAGAAATGTTCGATCGTGAGAAAAGCAGTGGTATGATATCTTCAATATTAGATTACATATATTTTTTTTATTTAAGCGTTATGCATCAGATAGCCATTATATATTCCGCCCTGCATGTTGCTTATCGACAAAATTGTGAGTTAATGAAAATAGATAAATTTAATTATTTATATTTATTTTAACATTTTTTACTCTCTTGTATGGGTCAGGCTGATCTGTTAATTTCTTTATAAATGGATATCGAATATTTAATTAAATCACATAAAGTATACGTACGATGAAGGTTCCAAATGAGAGTCAACTTTAATGCTATATAAAATAATCACTTGTTCCAAGAGATTAAAATAATGACCAAAAAGATATATATAAATTTAATTATTTATATTTGTCTTTGCAAAAATATCTACCTTCATGGAGAAAGAATTTAGGATCGCAGAAACACACAGGCCGGAAACCAAGCGCCCGGCCACCCTCCTGTTTTAATAGGTAGAGCAGTCAAAAGTGAACATAATTATATATCATGTGTCATGAAGATTAGATAAATATATGGTAGGTGGAAGCAGGGAGGTTTTTACCACGAAAGAAAAAAACAGTTTTTTATCAGACAAAAAGAGACAGATCAAAGGGTGGAAGGCGGAGTGATTGGGAACCAGCCGCATGGCGGCGGTTCACACCTGAACAAACTAGAATGCATGACAAAATCTAATTTACTATTCGGCTTTGACAACGGATCTTTCCTGTGAATTTCACTAACTTGCTTTTGTGCTTCCTACGTTTCTTTAACCTAAATTGCAAAATTCAAATTTTTGTATTATTTCTCCATGCCCACGAAAGCTGCCTGCCTTCTATATCAAGTAGTCACTTCGAACTCAAAACCCTCAGTTTACAGAGCTTAAAAGAAAGAAAAGAGAGAGAGAGAGAGAGAGAGAGAGAGAGAGAGAGAGAGAGAGAGAGAGAGAGATCAGCTAGAGATCATAGTGATCATATTGGAGGATTGAAAATGAAGAAGACAAGCAGTACTGATGATGCAAATAAGCCTGATAGAAAGACAGTGGAGAGGAACAGAAGAATCCATATGAAAGGGCTATGCTTTAAGCTTGCTTCTCTTATTCCTGATCTCCACCACTTCAAAACCTCCAGGGTACTCACAGCTAATTATTCACTATCTATTTTTAGTTGAAGATATGATTTTCATGCTTGCAGACTAAACTTATTAACTCGTGTTTTTTATCTGCTCTCTCGAATTCATGGAAACCCCTCCATTGGAAATTAAGCTTTGTTTCTTTTTGGGTTTCAGAGTCGATCATGAGCTAATTTCTCCAACTTTTTCTGCACTTTCATTCATCATCATACGTTTTGGACTTTAGGTATAAGCTTAGCAGTTCATTAATTAGAAGTCGATCTGTGCAAAGTGTTTATATAATCATCTGATCATCAGAGACAATACATGACGATATCGTTAATTAGAAAGAGGATGATCAGTGGGGTTATAATGGGATCAAAGGGCTAGGTTATCAGATATATATGAGAGACTATACATGACGATATCGTTGGAAAACATTAGTCGAACTAACGAGATTTAGCTGGGCATGAGTGTAATTGAAACGAGAGTTGATATTCAAGAGGGAGAGAGATACAACCATATATCTGTGCCAAGAAGCTTGCTGATACATGACCTTTTCTAGCTGTTTCTTGCAAATTATTGATTTTGGTAGTACTCTGTCGGTCGTATGTGTTCATGATATGGCGTAGAGATCTTCTCGCCTGCTCCATTGAAAAAAATGCCAACGTCCTCTATTCGTCCCGTGTCTTCTAAATTGTTGGCATAAATAATATCGGCTTGATTTATTTGCAGTACGTACTGCTTCTTTGAAATTATTGGCATCATGTACTAACACTACAACATTAAGGTTGTTATTAGTAAATGTTGAATCAAACTCAAGGCATTTCAAACCAATAATTAATGGGACTCTCTACTTTTTTAACTTTTCATAATAAAATTAAACACATTTTAATGGAATCTACAAAATACAACTATTTACAACTCAACTCAACTCATAATCTCGACTTCCAAACGTAGCCTAAAGGCCTGCTTTACAGCTATTTTCAATGACATGATACTTGCTTATTACTTATTAAGAGTCTAAATTAATAATACGATATGATGAATTCCAGATGAATCCATCCATACATATACATTCAGTTATAGACACATGCATTACCTCCTGTATATATATATATATTAGTATTACCTGATCATATTGATTAATCTACGTCTCCTTTCTTTTTCTTTAGTTAATTATAACTTAGAAGAGATCATATTCAAGTACCCAGATCTGCTAATTTCAGTACAGCTAGATAGTTTAATATGGTTAAGTAGTAATTATTTCTTTTCTATATTATATGTTTTAGGACATGGTTTCGCAGCAAGATAAGATTGATTACGCCACCCGCTATATCAACCAGCGGAGGGAAAGAATAGAAAAGTTAAAGCATAGGAAGGAACAAGCAGTGAGTTTAGGTACTAGCAGCAACATGGGGATTGGCTCATCGCTTCCTATTGTTGATTTAAGAGACTTGGGTTCCAGTATAGAAGTCCTTTTGATAAGTGGGTTGCAGAAGAACTTCATGTATGAGGTTACTTGTATTCTTCAGGAGGAAGGTGCTGAAGTAGTCAGCAGTAGCTTTTATACTGTGGGTGATAAAATTTTCCATACAATTCATGCTCAGGTACTATATATCTATATATACAACATCTTAAATGCTAGTAATTCTTTCGTGATAATTATTTTCTTCGATCCTAATCCTCATGATTCCTGTTCGACGATTTTTCCAGGCGAAGATTGCAAGAATCGGGGTTGAGACTTCAAGGGTATGGCAAAGATTGCACGAACTAAAAAATTGAGTGGGTTTCTGCATGCAAATCTTACTAGTTTTTCATCAGAGCTGCTAGCATTCAGCAACAGTATTTAATTAAGCTTGTTTGTTCACTATTTGTCTGCATAAAAGCTTAATCTTAATTAAGTTCTTGACCTCTTGTGCGAGCATTAATTCTAGACAAATTATTAAGTCACATCTCGAATCATTTACTTGATATTGCCAATTGTATTAATTTAATTATTTAATGTAATCTGAAATCAAGAAAAATAGACTTAACTCATACTGACAATGAATTAACTCCTAAAAAGAAATGACAATATTTGCACTCTTAGGGTCATGTGCAAGTCCCTTCACGCTCATTCAAAATAGACAAATCTAAGATTCAGATGAAAAAATTATTTTTTAATTATAGATCTCACTTTTTTTTCAACGAGAGTGCATACAAAAACTTGTTCACTTTAAAACTGTATTTAGTTATATATTACTTTTAACTAAATTAATTATATCTTCAACTTCTCAAAATTGGAAACAATATCATATCATAACTGCATGCACAGAATAAGAAGTACTACAAGTACTTACCTAACATTGACGACAAGCGTGCGAGATATTCTATTAATTAATCTTGTGTATATATATCAAGAAGATCAATAAAAGGTTTTATCAACTAGCTAACATGGATGCACATGTGCATGTTTTAGATCAGTTCTTTGATCAACAGAAGTACTGATCTTGAATTTAATGCAATATAAATTTGAAAGTTTTAGAGTTATCTACATGATAATATTTGATCATGATGTGGTACTCGATGCATGATCCAAACCAATCAATGGTTTTTTTTACCCGGTACAACCACTTGTACTGATCATGAGTTTCTTATTAATTCATTTTCATTATCTGAATTTATATAAACCAACGAATGTTTTCAATTAACTAGCTTTACACACACACAAACACACACTGCATATTAATATAAATATATATATATATATACATATAGTTATTTATTTATATATATATAATTAAACTACTTAGATCTTCGGCCTGCCCTCCAATGGCATATTAATAATCGTGCGTACGTCCAATGGCAACTAACCTTTTGTGAGACCCGATCCGGCCATTAATATCTCGAGAGCCATGATACGCTTTGATCTGAAAATAATACATCATTTTTCGTCTTACATGTCCAGAGTTTAATTAATTAGATGGTCGTAGCTAATTTATAAGAAGGGCCACTACAACAATTAAGTTTATTTGCGGCGACTCAAGTTCGCCGCAAATACCATCATTTTCGCCGAAAATATGTTTTAGCGGCTAAAATTTGTTGCCCGCATTTCGCCACAATTTTTGAGCCGATTAAGATTTTTCCCGGCTACGGAAGCAATATCACCAGAAATATTTTACTATTTGCGGCGAGATTTAGTCGCCAGAAATATTAAAAAAATACGCCACAGATACCTATGGCAACCTCAATTCCACCGAGGGTTTTTTTTTTTTTTTTTAAGCTTCTTTTCTATCTTCGTAGTAAATAAAATGTGTGTTTTTCTTACAAACACTTAAAAATTAATTGAAATTTTATGAATTTCATTCTCAACAAGTAAAATGTTTCTTGGCCAATAGTAAATTTTTTAGCAAATCAAATGTTAAACTGCTTATCTAAAATTTATATGCACTTCTTTTTTGAAGTTTACAAAATTTTTAAACAATAAGTACTATTGTTAAAGTTTGCTAATATCATTAAGAAAAGCATAAGGCCCAAAAGAACCCACCAAACTATTTCTTTCAATTGTATCTAAGGTACAAAATGCCTCATATTTCTAGAAAGTGTTAATTTTACTTCCTTTGCATTTGCAAAACTAAGACTATTTGATAAATCCGAGCTACTATTGTCACCATTTCCCCATTTGCTAGACCACAGGCAAATCATTCTCATCCCGAAACGTAAAACGAACCACATGTACGAGAAAATTCAGGCAAATCCAGCAATTCCATGACCACAAACTACAGATAAGAAACATCAATCAAATAAGAGTCAGCAGAGATCCCTTTAAAACATTGATAGACCATGCAACAATCAAATCGTGCTTAAAAGATTATAAAAAAAATCTAAATAAAACTAGAGTAGCATCAACCTAGAAGAAACAAGTATACTGCAAAACACCATAGCAACAAATTCTTGTTGAAATCTCAAATAGCAGCACCCAACTTACTCACGCCTAAAGAAGCCATTCACTTCATTCGTAGCATTGTAGGGATCAAAATAATGACATGATACTCCTCTAGCTCCTCTTTTGCCAAAAGAATTAGCAATTCTACTGACTTTTCAAAATACATGGTAAACCCAAATAGAAAAGAATGCCACAAAACTTATTATGTCCTCCCAAACATCCAGAATAGACAAATATAAGCCCCTTTTGAAGGTTAGCCAATTCACAATTAGTAAGGAATCAATTAAAAATAAAACAGTCATGATCTATTGAAGCAGTTATGTCCTTCAAAAATAAATGTTACCTAAATTATTAAGCACGCAAGTTACCCTATACGTCTGATCTTAGAGCGGCTGCAAATAGTATTGTGTACACAACCCAACAATACATACAATAAAAAATTAATTAATTTGGTTGAAACAATAGCTGTATCTACAATCACAGGAAACTTGTACAAACAAACAATATTCTGTATAATTTTGTCAAATTTGGTTCATCACACATGACTTTTTTTTAAGTTAGTTTTTTATTTTGTAATGACATGGAACCCAAATACTGTAGACACAACATCTTTTTTACACAAGAATTGGATAAATAATTGGCTTTTCAACAATGATAAATTATCATCTTTTTACTGATGAAACGTGAACTATATAAATTGTTTGTATCCAATGATTCAAACCTTTGACTTGGGGAGGATAACGATATTAGATGCATTATATTCTCATAAGTCCAAAAGAAAAATGTATTCACCCAGGACAAAGAAAAATAACTTCAAAATGCAAACATCTTTATAATTAGTCCATTTTAAGTAACTTACAATCTCTTCAATAAACTACATGATCTCTGTCTAGTTAAAGATAGATGATCAAAACCTACATGACAGAATTATCACGTTTAACATTTTAAATAAACTGTGTACGTGTGTGGACGCTCATGCATATATATATAGAGACCACAACGTCTAAACTAGCTGATGAGCCCATTCATATTTATATATATATATATATAGCTAGCAGTTTGATCAACTACAGTAAACTAATTTGAAACTAATTAACTTAATTTGTCTGATTAGCACTAGTAGTTGTACTTAACACTGCCTAGCTCCCAAAGTCAACTGCTATATAACAAATTAGTCCTTTAACACCTAGCTATTATATATATCACATGATTGATCATGCATCTACATACCCGCAGTACTAGTACTAGTTCTTAATTTGCATATATATATATATATATATAATATTTGAGAGCTCTGAACGTACATACACTAAATATTAGTCCATCTTATGCATGCTTTATTTATGTATACAAGAACGATGAAATTAATTCACAATATCATGAGATCATGAGTTGTACTGTCGCTAGCTAGAAGCTGAAGAATCCCTACTTTTGATGATAGACTTCCTGCCAAGCTCTGGTGATAGACTTCCTGACAAATGGTTCATTTTCTGTGTGAAATGTAAAGGAAAAACAGAGTTTTTGAATGAACATTAGATGGCTATCTCATCAACTCTGAAGCATTTATGGAAATAATATTAGAATAAGATTAAAAGTTTTAGTTTTAGTAAAGTTAAATGACTTTCTTTAACTTTCTTTGTTTTCCAAGTCTACTTTCTTTGTAACTACTTTCAATTTTAGTAATTTTATAAATTTTGCATATGTTTACAGCAAGATAAAGTAGATGGAGAAAAAATTAATGAGTGTACAGTTGGAGAAGGAAAAGTTTGAGGTTCAAACCTGGGCTCAATGCAAGACAGGGGGGAGCAGATAGGAGTTGCTTCTCAAACCTCCCAAGGAAATGGTACACGCTTTGACTTTAACTCCTTTGCTTTCATTACGAACCCAGGTACACGCTTCAATAAAGAACTTGATGCTGTCAAGTGAAAGAAAAATGTGATCCTGAGCATAATACAAACTTACTGCTAAGATGTTGTCAATCTCATTATGTACCCTCCAGTTTAAACAATCCACCAACTGCAACATTATACAGAAATAGCATTTCGTATTAAAAGGATGTAGTAACGAAATGTTTGACGGTATGAGAAATACACACATCCCCTATACCTAGCTTTCTCTTCTTGAGTCATCGACAGCAAATAAGTAGATAAATACTACTTACATAAATAAATGTGAGTAAAGAAAAATAAAGGAAAACCCAAACTTCCAACAGTAAAGAAGCACATTAAATAAATAAATAAAAGTCTTTCATAAAGCAAAAGAGCACAAAATGGCTGAGCAGGGAACCGGGATCATCATCAACCCCATAGACCATAGTGCTCCTCTCTCAGGAATCGTCTGATTCCGTTTCATGTAAGCTTAAAGTATCTGCAATCTAGGGCTTTCGGAGATTCTCGTTTGGCATTGAGTTTGTTCCTTATTTAATTTGGGTTTTGTAGCTCTGCTTGGTCGCTGATAAAATTTCGAAAAATTAAAGGGAAACGAAACCTTGACAAGCCATCTAGGATGATGAATTAGACTAAATTATTGCTGTTTGAGCATGCATCTTTTAATGATCTTATTTTACGTTTCTCTAGGCCAACAATTTCCTTGAATATTTTTCTTCTTGTTTCTCGGAAGCAAACGGTGCATTCGCTATATCTGTTCTAGAAACTAAGATCTTCAAGTTGGGGGCTCCTTTTTTCTTACAATTACTTGGAAATGATATTGTTCAATGTTCAGGAATCGAGTTCGGGTTTCATGCCGTAGGTGAAGTTAGAGAAACTGACCGGTGTCGACGAGAAGACGAAGGTGAGAAGACGGCGTCGGTGGCAACAATCGGAAATCCCCGTGAGAATGTTAAATCCTCAGAGAGAGAGAGAGAGAGAGAGAGAGGGGAGGGAGGGAAAGTTAGGCGCGGGGTGTATAAGTAAAAAACTAATTACAGTGACTAGTTTAAGCGTTAATAAGTCTAGTTTAGCGGCGAGTTATATTGAGGCAAACATTTGTCGTTGTAATAACTTATTACAATGACCCACAGTTACGAAACTGCTTGATATTTGGCAATCCTATTTCCGGCGACTAAAACTCGTGGAAAAAATTATTTAATTCACCAGATTTCCACAAATTTCCAAAAATATGAGTTATTTCTGGCTAGATTAATGTCGCCGGAAATAAAAGAGTCCAATCTGCCCTTTTTTTTGGTAGTGAGGAAAAATTTAGTTGCAAGCATAATTGTACACTAATATGTGTACCAATTTATTGTGATTGGTTAAAAAGTAGATTTTATTAAAAATAGTGCTAATTTAAATTTTAAGTATGAAAGAATCAGTATTGATACGCAGATTAGTACGCGACTTTACTTGTATATAGCAAAACTCTTATAAGAATTAACGGTCCAGAGTTTCATGTTTCAACTAGGGGTAGGTGGTGGGCCCCGAACTAGTCTACCTGCCCTCCATAGGTTGGCCCCTGCTTGGATGGTCGGGCAATCTTGACCATTAGATGCCGGGGTGCGGGCCCCAACCTATACCTAAGCAAACACCTGCTCGGGATAGGACCAGGCTTGCCCACATTGGATCCCCTCTATCCGCTTAATATATATATAATAAGAAAAATATTTAATTTTTGTAATAAAACAACATCATTTTGATTTAAAGTTCTGAATAAAATTTTCCCAGCCCTTCCTCAATTCCTCAAGTGATCCTTATATCTCTCTCGATCTCTCTCTACTCTCTTAGTCTCTGTGTCGCTATTTTAGTGTTTTATGGCCTTGCCATCCTGGTTTCTCTTTGCCAAACCCAACTAGTATCTCTCTCTTTAGTTGGTTTTTGTTCTCTAGTTTGGTTCAATAAGCCATGGTTGATGGTTTTTATCTGGTTGGTGGTTGATTATGATCCCAGATTTTGCTTGGGTGGTGGTTTTTGGTGGTTGATTATGAATCTAGGTTGCCGATTGGTGCTCTTTTGTCTTGTAGGCAGGGAAGACAGACTAAGAGTTAATCCACCCCCCAACATGTGGAAGGGGGACCCTGCCCACGGGGGTTGGGCAAAAGTCCAAGAGGCAAAAACTCACCCCGCCCGGGCAGGGTGCAAGAAGGGATATCCCTCCGGAGAGTGTGGGTAGCACCCTTTATTGGGTTGTATGTGGAGCCTGGTTTGTGAGTAGAAAATCGAGAAACAGAGAGTTCTCTCGACTTAGTGCTTGAGTGAAGCTCAACCCATAAGTTCACTTGAGATGCACTCAACAATAGGTTCAAGTGAAGCCCAACCAGTAGATTTGCTTGAGTCTAGTGTGATAGTGGGCTCGAGTGAGACACAACCTCTAATATTTGCTCGAGTTGCACTCGACACATAACTCGAGGCAATATTGATTGTTGTTCGCTCGACACGTTGAGCAAAGAACCCAAGTTTTTTCATATTAGGGTTTCCAGCACCATTTCTATATATATGTCATATTTTGATGTATTGTGCACGATTTTCAACATATTAATTAGAGAGAATAATAATCAAGTTAGTGCATATTGTGTGAGAGAGTAAAAGCCCTAAAGGGAGTGAGTTGAGATTGAGTGATTATAATCTCTTTAAGTTAATTATATTTCTGCAACTCTGTGAATATAGGTAAGTTGCTAAACCACATAAATTGTGTGTCGTATGTTTACTTGATCATGTGCTCGTTTACTTTGGTTTCCGTCGTGGTGTGTGTATGTTTTGTACAACACACTTAATTTCAGCCCTGCATTTGATGCTAGCTAGTTATGTCCGACGGCCAATACATGCAATATATAAGCCAGCTAACAAAAACTTGTTAATTAATGATCTTAATAATGAAAAAAAAAAAGGTGCAGCCAATCAGATTAAAGAAGAAAATTCAAGTTCATCATTTCCATTTTGATATATAAATATATAGGAATTATAACATAAACTATCACATCAAGTATTACGTAGAACTTGTTACATTTAACAAAACTAAATATTTATCCTATCTTTTTTTGGCCATCTTCACTCTTAATTTGTGTTCTTTTTTTTATTATCATTATTTTTTACAAAATAACAGAAGTATTTATAAATATTGTTAGAGATTTTATCATTTTAGAAAATAGTTATTAATTGTATCTATATGGGTTAATTCTTGGGGTTTATCTTAATAACAAATTATATAAATTGGTCCATGTGGTAATTAAGAAATGTCAAAAAATGATTCACGGCGTGATCAGTTGTAATAAAAAAAAGTAATTTTTTATTTTAGAGACGCTAGGTTTATATAAAAATAATTTTATAAAAGTAAATCTCGAAAATTAATGCGATTAGATATGACATATTAAGCCGAAGAATTTTGTAATTTAATGTTCACACAAATAAGCTACCTATATTAATTAGTTTGTACATGCCTTTACCTTTGTTAGCTAGATATATATAATAATCCTTGTTAACTAATATTTCTCTAAATTCTATAGTACTAGAAAATGATCATCAGTAAGTGACGTACACTTGCCATATTTGGTTCAATCTGGTGCATGATTAGGAGTTTAATTTATTTTCTTATGAATGCCAATTAGTTTTTTAGTATGTTTTTCGGCTTGATGATAATTTATTTTTTAACTTAATTATTTTATAATTTTCTAATTGATTTGTGATTAAGTTCTGGCGCTCCTTTTAATCTCCACACGGGATGGAAAAAAAATAGAAGCATGAACAACGTTAATACTGTTGTTGATAGCACTAATTGTGTTAATGTGTCGTTCATGATCTAGTCATGTCTTATAATTATTTTTCATTAAAACTTTTTGAGTGGAAAGGTTCAAAGGACGAATTGTTTGTTAGAACCGGTTGGTTTTCAAAAAAATTCAAAAAAAAAAAAAAAAAGTACGGTTTCTACCCAAATAGGAGAGATGATCTTGGGGAAGACATGAAAGAATTGAAATTTGGGATCATGGATCGCGCAGTCGCATTAGATGAAATATATAGAGAAGTAAAAGATTATGTACTCACCACTTGTCCTAGCTAAGAAATCACCACTTGGCTCATTTGTCGTCGACCCGAGATTCCTTTACAGCTAGCAACTTGAAGTACTGGTGGTTGAAGGCCAAATCTCTGTGCGCGGTGTTGAACATTGTTGGTTCCCGATGATGATCAAGACGTCCATCTTGTTAAGGCAGCAAACGGAGGAGAAAGTTGGGAAGATAAACATCACAGATTTGTCGTCCTTGATGGTTCATGTACGTGGAGGTGGGAGCTGCGCGGTTAATGTGCGTGAGCGCACGTCCATTAATGTCGCTGGTAGGCCAAGGGTGCATGCACGCATGAACGGCTTCTATGGTTGGATGGCTGCAAATTTGGAACAAAGTTTATGGAAGAAATTAGCAAGGAAAAAAAACAACAAAGAAAATGGAAGAGATGAGGCCGGCCGTGAAGAGAGAGACGAGGAGCTGGAGGAGTGGAGCGTCAAGTCGATCTAGTTGGATAGGAGAGAGACGTCGTACTACTTTTTCCTTTTTTAAACTTAAACACGTTAGAGCATTGGTAATGCCAAGTCCAAAATTTAGCTAGGATGTCAACTTTGAAGTCTAAAATAGATTTTTAGATAGATTAGTCCACAATATTGGACTAGCTATCTTAAAGTGTTCCATAATAAAATATTATTATTTTAATAATTTTTTTTTTTTTTTTTTTTACAAATACACTTCATATATTAGTGTATGTGAATATCACTTGAAAACATCATAATTAAAGTCAGCCCTTAATAAATAAATAGATGAATGAAAGAATAAACACATGACTCTAAAATAAAGATAAGGTTGGAACATATAATACTAAACAAATCTGCCACACATCTGAAAATCCAAACATATAATACTCAACACAAGCTGCCACACATCTAAAAATCCATGAAAATTTAATTCTAGAGGTAACTGAACAACCATCCATGCTTCAAGGTGCATAAAGATGGGGTTGGGGAACCAGAATACAGGAATCAAATTATTTAATAAGACTTTCATCCTTATAACAAAACAAACACTTGTCCACTATGGATTTGACCTGATTTTAAGAATAAACTAAGAACCTCAGCAGCTCCGTATCTGTGCTAGAAATCCATAATTTTTTTTTCAAGGTGAATGCAGAGGCAAAATGCTTATATGATGTAGAACACACTGAAGTGTGGATGACTTTTGTAGTACATGAGGAAGATGGTTTAATAGCTTCTGGTTGTTATGTGGTGATGGAGAATTGATCGATTGCAGTTGTAAGGGTTGTTTGTTTTAGATGTTTTTGTTTCAACAACAAGCAAAATGTAACATTAGTGATGAAATTATTTGAAAACTAATGAGCACTGTGCACTTAATGGAACAAGTGCAGAAAAGAAAAAACACATCCCATACTCTTCTATAACTGGTCAAACTGAAAACATTTAATGTAATTTCTTTGTTGTAACCTCAAAGGCCATGTAGACCTTGTTTGATGTTGCACGTCTGCCCCCATGTTAAGCCTAAGTTTCTGAAGCTTAAAATTTCATAAAAAATGACAATTGACCCCTCTTTCCTTAAGCCGCATCATTGTGTCCATTGTTGTTTGTATTTTTTGCTAGAACCTCTAGCAAATCTGTCTTTATCTTTAGAATAATGATATAAACACAACCATTTTACAATCAACCAATATGACAGTACCACTTCATAAAAAATATTAAAGTTTTTTTTTTTTTTATATTTCATTTTGTGTTTCCCATATGATTTGAAGTTCAAATTTTGCATAATTGCCTTACATATTGAGTTGTAAAAAGAGTCATAGAAAAGGTTGTATGTTTATAATGACTCTTAGCTTAATGTAAAAAATGACTAAATAAATAGTGTGTGTTTTCATTAAACACAGGACTCTCAACCGAGAGTAATGTTACTCTCTACTTCATTCACAAGATATGAGCTTCAATTTGAAAACACAGGACTTGGGCTACGGCCATCAATCATATGCTCATGCTCTCTACTTCATTCACAAGATATGAGCTTCAATTTTACAAAAATTAATGTTACTCTGTCTTTTACATGTTGTTACTTAATAATTTGTGTAATTATTATGACTACAGAAAGTTCTACCCATGAATTTTCACTTATATACACATGAAATTAACCCTTTTGCTAAAACAAAAGACTAAAGTACAAAAACAGGGAATTTTGGCTGGGGGGGGGGGGGGGGACACAAACAAGTTCAAATGGGTTCAAGCAATTTGTTTTCAATTTTTGAAAGATTTTGATCCTTCAGCACCAACTGTCTAATTAGAGAAAAGAACCCTTCAAATACGCAACAACACTCTAGAAGTCTTCTGAATTACAAGAGTTACAAATTGATTAATGCACCATCAACTCCTTGCTTCAAAATGTAAAAACAAGGAAAGCCAGGAGCTCATAAACTGTGATTATGCAAAAACAGTGAATAATAATAAATAAATAAAAAACAAAGGCAATGTTTGTGTTGCACCATTACAGAGAAACTAAGGCAATACACTAACCAATTGAATTTTAATCATTGTTACTTTCAGACTAGCACTAGCAATGTCCCAAGGTCACAATCTCACGGATTGTGAAAATGAACCAAAAAATTTTAAGCCTAGAGTGTTATTTATTCTACTCAAACAATCCTTGAGTATCCAACATCAAGAAAACCACTACAATGAGTTATCATGAACAACTCAGTAATAAGAGAGTAAGGAACCTCAGAGAGCATCCAAACTTTCTTCCCCTTCGACTTAAGTACCCACTTCATCTAATACACTTGACTCAAAGCATGCTGACTTGATGTTATAGGGGATTGCTGGAGTTGCACTTGCAAGACCAGAACAAATAGAACCCACGGGACATCTTGCAATCATCAAATGAAAAATTCCAATATGCCTAAATTATTTAGTACTCTACATTTGAACAACAAAACCCTTAATTTATAAACAACAAATACTGCATCAACTTTGAAAAATCAAACAGAAATTCATGCCCTAAACAACAAACAGAAATGGCACAACCAATAGAAATGACACAAACAGAAATTCATTGCCTAAATACTGCATCAAAAATGTGAAAAAATAGAAAGAGAAGAGGGAGAGGAAAGCTCCGTGGAGAAGACATAGAGAAGAGAGAGAGATGAGCGAGGAAGAGAGATTACCTTTTGGGGTGGAAGACGACGGCAACGCACACGATCGATGGAGAGAAGAGGCCTTGCGGGTTGAAGACTTGCGATGGAAAGAAGTGGGGTTCGGTCAAAGAAGTAGAGAGGTTCGGGAGAAGAAAGAAAAGAAAAGGAAATGGGGAGGTTTTGTCCGGAAGAAAGAGAAGCGATTTTTTGGTCGAAGAAGAAAATGGTTTCTGAAAAGAGAAAGAAGAGAAAGAAGAAATGGGGAGGGAAGGGCTCGGGACGAAGAAGAAAGAGAATAACGTGGGAAAGTTAACCGAAAGAAAAATACTATAAAATAACCTTTGGATTCATAACAGTACCTCGCCAGACTTGGCGAGGACTTAACAATTACTGTACATAAATCTTAAACTTCATAATTATAGCCAGTCCAATGCAAGCGTGTTTTTGACATTTTCATCTTTAATTTAGACTTGCATTTGGCAATGGCTAGGCCATTGCCAATGCTCTTAGGCCCACCGCCCGTTCACTGCAATAGTAGGCGTCGATGACAAGGAAAATGCTTTGGCCACCCGCTTGTGGCTCTGCTGGGGATGACCGCTGCCGTCTTTCTTTCTCTTTTGTTTTTTTTTCAATATTAAGAAAATTTTGTTTAGTATTATTATAAATTTTTTATATAATTTTTAAATATTAAAAATATTAAAAAATGATTTTTTAAGCCTAATAGTGGCCCCAGCGGGCTCTAGCATCATCCTTGATGACAAATGGATCCCACTTGATATGACGGTAGCCGTACCATCACATGCAGCAAATTAGATCATATGATCGACATCAATAATATCTGTGACAATGACAGTGATGATAGAGACGAAGGGTAAGTTTGGATCTCAAATTCTTCCCAATTTAGGTTAATATTTTATTTAATTATTATAATTATTTTAAATTTTAATATAAAATATAATAAATTATTCAATTTTTTAAAATTTTAAAATAATAATAATATTAAAAAATAATATTTTATCTAACTTTCAACTTTTATTCCAACATAATTCAATTCAATTCAATATTCAAATAGAACTGAATTGTTTTTCTAATCCAGGCAGAGCATTATAAGGCAGAGAATGTGAGAAAGAGAGAGAAGTAGAAGTCAATGTGAATGGATTAATAAAAAAAAGGAAATAGGTTCGATAAATTTTTGGATTAATAGATCAACAAATCCGTTGCTCAAAATGCATCTCTTTCATTTTCTTAAACTCACCCATGCTGATGTGGCAGGGCGATTAGAGCTCTACTAGGATTCCCTTCTTTTTCATTCGCATGCGTTGGGTCGGCCTCTTACCAACTTTGGTTCACTCTCTAGTGGCCTTTTGTTGCTAGTGGGTTTGGGATGGGGTCGCCTGGTTTTGAGATTGTGGGGGTAGGTTTTGGGGAGAGTAAGGCTGAGAACGAGGTGTCATTGGGTGCTGGGGGTGCGAGTTGGTCTTTCCTCCAGGTCTACAAGTTGCAACAACCATTTCGATTGCTAAGTTTTGGCTTCCGAAGAGGAAGCCAGAGATGATGCTAGGTTTATTAAAAAAATAATTTTATAAAAGTAAATCTCAAAAATTAATGTTGTTAGATGTGACACATTAAGTCTAAAGCATTTTGTAATTTAATGTTCACACGAGGAAGCTACGTGCATTAGTTTGTATATGCCTTTACTTTTGTTAGCTAGATATAATATTAATCATGAGTAAGTGACACTTGCCACATTTGGTTCAATCTGGTGCATGATTAGGAGTTTAATTTCTTTTCTTATGAATGCCAATTAGTTTTTTTGTATGTTTTTCAGCTTGATGATAATTTATTTCTTAACTTAATTATTTTATAATTTCCTAATATATTTGTTATTAAGTTATGGCCCTTTTAATCTCCACACGGGATGGAAAAAAATAGGAGCATGAACAATGTTATTACTGTTGATGATAGCACTAATTGTGTTAATGTGTCGTTCATGATTTAGTCATGTCTTATAATTATTTTTCATTAAAACTTTTTGAGTGGAAAGGAGGAATTGTTGGTTAGAACCGGTTGGTTTTCAAAAGAATAAAAACAATTAAAAATTAAAAAAAAAATTGTACGGCTGCTACGTACCCAAATAGGAGATCAAATGATCTTGGGGTAGACATGAAAAAATTGAAATTAGGGATCATGGATCGCGCAGTCGCGTTAGATGAAATATAGATAGAAGTAAAAGATTATGAACTCACCACTTGTCCTAGCTAATAAATCACCACTTGGCTCATTTGTCGTCAACCCAAGATTCCTTTATAGCTAGCTACTTGAAGTACTGGTGGTTGAAGGCCAAATCTCCGTGCGTCCGACGATGATTCTAACACAAAACGTTTTGAAATGATCATCACATCATCTCTTGTAATGTTGGAATAATATAGCTATTAACTCATTCACAGTTCTCAAATATTCGTTAAGGTTAAAATCGAGGTCGAATTCATCCTAATAAGTAAATTATATCAAAAATATAATATACTAATTTAGGTGAAAAAATATACTCTTAAAGTAAACTCACCAGCACACGACTCTGAATGTCTTAATCTCATTCGAAACATCTTATAATGATCGCACATAAAATGGAACATATGCTTCGACTACTGTGATAGTATACGAGGAAAGCGTTGCTGCACTATCATCCACTCTTCCAATAGAATTATCAAGAATGGTGACCTTGAATTTTTGGTACCTTCTATTTTTCTCGAGAGAGATGCTATGTGTATAGCCATGATCGCAAGGATAGGATGCATCAACTAATAGATAATAGTATAATTATAGTTATATAATTATTGAGAGTATTAAAATATAATTAATTATCAATGACATTTCATTACTGGTAGGTATCGACTGGTTGTCCGTCTCTTGCATGTTAACTTCTTCAGAAGTGGATTCCTTGGGTGGGTAGTCCTCAACGGGTTCGGGACTTGGCGGAAGTGGCAAATTTATTCGTTGTCGTTTTGGCAGTATCCTTGAAAATGATTAATATGATAAAAAAAATTAATATTAGAAAAAATTATTAAAAATATAATATTGTATAGTCACCTATATGAATATAATATTTAGTACTTTTATTCTTTATCTTTGGATGTATTTTCCTTGCTTGTTTCAGAATCTCTCTCAATAACATTTTTGTCACTATCATCGATCTCTTCTTTATCCTCCTTATCCACTTCCTCCCTAGATTCTTCTTCTTCACTTACTTCGAACGGGTTGAGATGGACGAGTAGAACGTTATCTCTATGTAAGGGGAGTAATTCAAGTGCACTAAGGTCAACAAATAAGTTAATACCCTCTATCTTCTTGGTAGGCCTCTACAATCGAAGTATCATCTTCATCTTCACTATTTTCGTGATCCACACTTGTTCTTGCTTCATATATATTTCGATGGATAATTTTTATTTGTGTAGAGGGTGTTCTACACAGATCCTTTGCAGAGGGTGTTCATATTGAAATTTAAAAAGATTCACATGTCAAAGACAACATAATTCACTTTTTCAAAAAATTTCCAACCTAATCTTTTTACTTTTTGCATATGACAAAATAAGCACACTTTACTTTTCAAAATTTTCAAACAAAATCATCTACCTTTTGCATAAGTCAAAACGAGTATCAATCATTTTTAAAAATATTCAAATAAAGCATGTACATGTGAAAGATGACAATCAATCATCTTTTATATTTTTAAAATTTTCAAACAAAATCATCTATTTTCTGCATAAGTCAAAAAGAGCATCAATCACTTTTGAAAATATTCAAATAAAGCATGCACATTTGAAAAATGACAATCAATCATCTTTAATATTTTCAAAATTCAAACCTTTAATCATATCATGCACATGTGAAAGATAACAATCAATCATCTTTCAAGATTTTCAAATTTAATTTTTCAAATATTCATGCACATGTGGAAAATGTATTTTAATGCTTTATGATAAAATATTAATTTTGAGCTTTAATCCTAATTTCAAATTTTTAAGAGATTTACAACATTACTCTATGACTTTAATGTGAACTTGTTCCCTTCTTGCTCGTACTTGATTCCTTGATGTGCTTGATTCTATTGTGTAGACAACTTGACCTTGAGACTCATTTATTATTTGAATTCATTTGTTATCATCAAAATCCATGTGTAGATATATAATTACATGAAACTTGAAACTTTGGGTTCAACAATCTTCCCCTTTTTGATGATGACAAATACTTGATAGAACCTGAAATCTGTATTAATACTTTAGCTCCCGCTAAGAATGTGCGTTAGTTTTTCAAGTAAAAGTATAAATATAATTCCAAGCATAAATAATAAGTTTAGCAATTCAAACAATGTTAATGTTTTAGTCTGAAACTTCTCTCCCTTTTGGCATTATTAACAAGGATCCGCGATAAGTAAATGAACTGAAGAAAATGGTGTGTTAGTAGAAACTGTAGATAGTTGAAAAATTGGAGCCACCCATGACCCGACAAGTGTGGCTAGAGATTTTAAAAATCACCTGATTTTGTTGAAAAAATGATCATTTTCATCCATTGGATATCAAAAAGAAATCACATTGCTCCTTGACTTGGATGATAGCTTGTCTTGTTCTTTTCAATATGCTTAGTTCTAGAATGTTGTATTGAGTTCTTTGAAAGATTTATAGCACTTGTATTATCACATTTGATTGGAATGTGATTATACATGAGTTTAAAATTTTCAAGTTGTTGCTTAATGTAAAGAACTTGAGCACAACAACTACCTGCAGCAACATATTCTACTTCAGCAGTAGATAATGCAACATAATTTTACTTTTTACTAAACCAAGAAACTAGTGCATGACCTAAGAAATGACATGCTCCAATAGTGGTTTTTGATCAATTTTGCAACTAGCATAATCTGCATTTGTGTAGCTGATTAGATCGAAAGGTGTGTGCTTAGGGAATCATAACCCTAGGTCAATTGTACCACTAAGATATCTAAGAATGTGTTTAACTACAATTAAATAAGATTCTTTTGGAGACGATTGAAAGCGTGCACATTAGCACAGACTAAATATAATATATGATCTACTGGCTATCAAATATAATAAGTTACCAATCATACCTCAATATACCTTCGAGTCAACTAGCTTACTGGATTCATCTTTATCAAGTTTAGTAGATGGGTTCATTGGTGTTTCAATTTCCTTAACACATTTCATCCCAAACTTCTTGAGTAATTCCTTAATATATTTTGATTGATTGATAAATGTCCCACTTTTTACTTGCTTAATTTGAAATCCGAGAAAGAATATAAGTTCTCCCATCATGCTCATTTCAAATTCTTCCTGCATAGTCTTAGCAAAAATTTGGCACATATTTTCATTATTAGCACCAGATATTATATCATCAACACAAATTTGAATAAAAAGAATATCATCATTTTCGTATTTAATGAAAAGAGTTGTGTCGATTTTTCCTCTTGAAAAACCTTTTTCAATCAAGAAACCATTGAATCTCTTGTACCAAGCTCTTGGAGCTTGTTTGAGTCCATATAGTGTTTTTGTGAGTTTGAAAACATGATTTGGAGAAATATGAGTTTCAAAACCTGGAGGTTGCTCAACATATACCTTTTCATTTATAAAACCATTTAAGAAATCACTTTTAACATCCATTTGAAAAAGTTTGAAATCTTTATAACAAGTATATGCAAGTAGCATTCGAATAGCTTCTAATCTTGCGACTGGTGCATATGTCTCATCATAATCGAATCTTTCTTCTTGATTGAAACTTTTGGCTACAAGTCGAGCCTTATTTCTAGTAATGACTCCGGACTCATCTTTCTTGTTTCTAGAAACCCATTTTGTTCTAATAATAGTATGATTTTTGGGTTTAGGAATAAGTATCCAAACATCATTTCTTTCAAATTGATTCAACTCTTTTTGCATAGCTAGAATTCAAGATTCATTAAGAAGTGCTTTATCAATATTTTTGGGTTCAATCTGAGATAGAAAAGTAATATGATTGCAAATATTTCTAAGAGATGATCGAATGCTTACACCTCTTGAAGGTTCTCCCAGAATTTGTTTCACTGGATGATCTTTCACAAATTTTCACTATTTGGTTGCATCTTGTATTAAATTTTGATGATCTTTCCTGATGTCTACATATTGGACTTCCTTTATTATGTTCTCTTTGTTGAAATTGAGACTTTCTGTATTATTTATACATCCTGTTTCTTCATCAACGGATTTCTTGGAGAGTAGAGAATTAGATTCATCAAATACTACATGCATAAATTCTTGTATAGTCAAATTTTTTTATTAGTAGAATACCCGAGAAAGATACATTCATAAGATTTTGCATCAAACTTGCCTAAATTATCTCTGTCATTCAAAATAAAACATTTGCATCTAAATATATTAAAGTAATCAATGTTGGGCTTTTACTCATTCCAAAGCTCATAGGGTGTTTTATCTAACTTAAACCTTAGCATAACTCTATTTATAACATAACATGCATTACTTACTGCTTCGGCCCAAAAATAACAAGGCAAGTTGTAGATGGTAAGAACAATGGTCAATGAGCATTACAAGAAAAATGTTTGGCCGAAGCGGAGGGGATCTATTTTTCCTCTCTACTACCTCATTTTGTTGAGGAGTTTGAGGAGCAGAGAAATTATGCACAAAATCATTTTCATCACAACAAGTTTCAATATTTTTATTAACAAACTCTTTTCCCCTATCACTTCGAATACTTGAAATAGTATAGCCCTTTTCATTTCAAATTCTCTTGCATAACTTGGTAAAAGCATTATGTGCCTCATCTTTATGAGCAAGAAAGATGACCCAAGTATATCTAGAGAAATCATCAACAATAACAAATGCATAATATTTTCTTCCTAGACTTGCTACTCTATTTGGTCCAAAAAAATCCATGTGTATCAGTTGCAGTGATCTAGTAGTAGAAATATGTTTCTTGGTTTTAAAAGAAGTTTTTGTTTATTTACCAAATTGGTATGCATCACAAATTTTGTCTTTAAGAAAATTTGTCTCTGGTAAACCTCTCACAAGATCATTTTTTGAAAGTTTGGAAATAAGTTCCATGTTGGCATGACCTAGTCTTCTATGCCATAGCCAACTAGTTTCATTTTGAACTGAAAAACAAATAGCATCTTGTGAGATAATTTCTTCAAAATCGATTGTATAAACATTGTTGCTTCTAAAAGCAATAAAACAAACATTGCAATCATGATCATTCAAAATAATGCACTTATCCATTTTGAAAGTAACTGTAAATCATTTATCACAAAATTGACTTATGCTCAAAAGATTATGCTTTAGACCTTCAATAAGTAGAACATCTTCAATTATGAGAGAAGATTCAGTACCAATTTTAACTATTTCCACAATTTTCCCTTTCGAGTTGTCTCCAAATGTCATGTGTCCTTCATCTTTAGATTTGAGATCAAATAACTTACTCTTGTCTCCAGTCATGTGTCTTGAACATCCACTATCTAAAAACCATTTGTTTTTGCTTGTAGAGGACTTCATGCATACCTATAAAAACAATTAAAATGATTTTTCTTGGTACGCAAGTTTTTTGGGTCATTTATTTATTAGTATTAGAACAAACAAGATTTTTAGGGACCCATATGGCCCTAATAGTAATTGTATGTTTTATTCTAATATGAAAAATATGATAATTATGACTATTTCTATTACAAAAATTGCAAATAGCATGTGGCATATATGAAGAACTTGAGTGATTATAATAGTATTTTTCTTTGACAACATTATTTTTATGGAAAGAATTTTGAATACTGGACTTTGATGTAGAAAGATTATCAAAGAAGTTTTTATAAGGTTTGTATTTT
>QGSO01000848.1:177500-189275 GCA_011037825.1 Carya cathayensis
TGTTTTACAGAAATGTGAAGATAAAAATTTAGTCCTGAACTGGGAGAAGTGTCATTTCATGGTTCAAGAAGGGATCGTGCTTGGCCATAGAGTGTCATCCAAAGGAATTGAGGTGGATCGAGCCAAAATTGCAACCATAGAAAAACTACCACCTCCAAAGAATGTGAAGGGAATCAGAAGCTTTCTGGGACATGTGGGATTTTATAGAAGATTTATCAAAGATTTCTCTAAACTCTCTAAACCTTTATGTAATCTTTTTGAGAAAAATTTTCAGGCCTTTAATGCAATCAAGGAGAAATTAATTTCAGCACCAATTGTGATTGTGCCTGATTGGAGTCAACCTTTTGAAGTTATGTGCGATGCAAGTGACTATGCAATTGGAGCAGTGTTGGGGCAAAGGCGAGACAAACTGTTTAGAGCCATCTATTATGCAAGCCGGACATTGAATGAAGCTCAATTGAATTATACGACTACTGAGAAGGAGATGCTTGCTGTGGTATTTGCTTGTGACAAATTTCGGTCTTACCTCACTGGTACAAAGGTGATAGTGTTCACTGATCATGCAGCACTTCGCTATTTGTTTGGCAAGAAGGATGCTAAGCCAAGGCTAATTCGTTGGATCCTCCTTCTTCAAGAATTTGATTTGGAGATTTGAGATAAGAAAGGAAGTGAAAATCTAGTTGCTGACCATCTCTCTTGGCTAGAGCAAGAGGAAGAAAGACCAGATTCAGTGGTCCAAGAGGCATTCCCTGATGAGCAGTTGTTTGCATGTGAGATCAAGCTTCCGTGGTATGCTGATATTGTTAACTACCTAGTTTATAAAGTTTTACCACCTGATCTTACTTATCATCAACGCAAGAAGTTTTTGCATGATGTGAATTATTATCTTTGGAATGAGCCTTTGTTGTTCAAAAGATGCCCAGATCAAATCATTCGAAGATGTGTGCCGGAAGAAGAGATGCAAGCCATGCTCCATCATTGCCATTCATCATCATATGGAGGACACTTTGGAGCCACCCGTACAACAGCTAAGGTACTTCAAAGTGGGTTCTTTTGGCCTTCTATTTTTCGTGATAGTTACACTTTGGTGAAAACTTGTGACCGATGTCAACGTATGAGAAATATTTCAAGGCGTCATGAGTTACCACTGAAAAATATTTTAGAAGTTGAGTTGTTTGATGTTTGGGGAATAGATTTTATGGGCCTTTTTCCTCCTTTTGGCTTTGCTTATATCTTATTAGCAGTTGATTATGTGGCAAAATGGGTGGAAGCAATTGCTACAACAACAAATGATGCAAATGTAGTGCTCAAATTTCTGCAAAAGAACATATTCACAAGATTTGGCACTCCACGAGCTATTATTAGTGATGAAGAGACTCACTTCTGCAACAAGTTGTTTGATAATCTTCTTTTTAAATATGGTGTGAAGCACAAGATAGCACTTGCTTACCATCCCCAAACTAATGGCCAAGCTGAAATTTCAAATAGAGAGATCAAGAATATCCTTGAGAAGACGGTCAAAACCAATAGAAAGGATTGGGCGAAGAAGCTTGATGATGCTTTGTGGGCATACCGTACAGCCTTTAAAACACTTATCGAGATGTCTCCATACCGATTAGTGTTTGGAAAGGCATGTCATCTTCCTGTAGAGTTGGAGCATAGAGCTTTTTGGGCTGTAAAAAAGTTTAACTTTGATTTGAAGGCAGCAGGTGAAAAGCGACTTCTTCAATTGAATGAGATGGAAGAGTTCCGGAATGATGTATATGAAAATGCAAAGATCTATAAAGAAAGGACGAAGAAGTGGCATGACAAATAGATTCTTAGGCAAGAGTTTGCACCAGGACAACAAGTTTTACTCTTCAATTCACGACTCAAACTCTTCCCGGGAAAGTTAAAGTCAAAATGGATAGGTTCTTATACAATTCATGAAGTTTTCTCTTTTGGAGCGATAGACTTGAAGGACAAGACAGAGAATATTTTCAGAGTTAAGGGTCAGAGATTGAAGCACTACTATGGAGAACAGGTGGAGAGGAACTATGCATTTATTCCTCTTGGAGATTCTAATTGATGAGAATTGAAAAGTCTGACTGTAGACTTTAAAACAAGCGCTTATGGGAGGCAACCCATAGATCTTTATTTCATTCTTTCATTTACTTTATTATCTTTATTTATTTAGTTTTAATAAATTGGTTTTTGATGCAGGTTTATTTAGCATGAATGAAGAGCTGAAAAATTTATAAACTTCGAAAGATTCACCATGAAACCAGGGAAGTTCCTTTTATTTCTTCAATCCTTTTTACTTATACATTACAATGAGGACATTGTTTAGTTTAAGTTTGGGGGTGTAAACTCTTATAGTCATTTGATCCTCTTGTTTTCTAAGTCTTGGGTTGTTGATAGGTTGTTTGATTCTCTTACCAAGCATGCATGAGAGTAAGATTGAATTCTCTATGACTCTGAAATTTGTGATTGAAGATGGTTTTGAGAAAAATTTTTAAAAATTTCTTTTATGTCAAGCGGAATTTTGTGGGTACTTTGGTTTAAATCTTTGACCTTGAACATAATTGAGCACATTTTTTCTTTAATTCCATTTTGCTTATGAAGAGAAGAGGTTGAATTAATTGAAAGAGGGAAGTTCAATTTTGCTTTGCTCTAGAATCCGTTGATGGGTCCTTGAGGCGAAATCCTAGTTGATACCGAATATTAGAGAAATGATCTAGGCATTTCTTTGTTATAGCCAAAAAAGCTTTCCCTGCCGTTCGAAATGTCATGCCATCATTACATGGTGTGTTTCCATAGTCAACCCCCTTGAGCCTTATTTTACATAAGCCTTTATTTCTTTGAATTATATAAACCATTCCCGTTCTGAGCCTGAAAAACAATGAATCTACCCTTGATAGTTTGAGAAAATACTTTGGTGGAAAGTTACATTTAAAAGAGAAACATTAGTTGAAAGAGAATGATCCGTATTATGTTTGCTCTGTTTGATCAAAGAAAGAGAAGAAGAAGAAGAAGAAGAAAGAAAGTGAAAAAAAAGAAAAAAGAAAAAGAAAAGAAAAGAAAAAAAGAAGAAGAAGAAGAAAAAAAAAAAAAGAAGAAGTCACTAAGCGGAGTGTGAATCACCTCAGATTTTGTTAAGGGAATTGTTGGTATTGCATCAGTGATCACAGCAACAATAATGCCACAAGTATGAGCATATTGCCAAGAAAGAGCTATGATTTGAACCATGTGAAAATCTCTTTTAGTGTTTTTTTTTACCAAGTATTTTCCCAGTTTGTTTTGATTTTCCATATCCAATTCTTTCTTAACCCTTACCATGTGGTCTATCATTACAACCTTATTAAAGACCTTTTGATCTTTGATTTTGGTGTTGACTACATTAGTGGAGAGGATTTCTGAAAATTGGACTTATGGGGTTAAGTTTTAAGAGAATTCTTTTGATTTTGGTTGTTCTACTTTTATTTGAGTTTGCAGGTGGTTTGAGGTTAAATTGACTATATCACATACACACTCAAGGTCTTAGCTTTAGGTTGAAGTAAACGCCTAACTCTTGCTTGACAAATTGTAAAATTTTTGGTTAATTTTCTTACTATCTTTGATGTTAAAAGAGTAAGATACTAGTGATGAAATCTAAATTCATAAAAGCTTGGTGAGTGATGATACTTCTCTTTGGGGTCGAGTTGATATTGCCTAAAGTATCATCTGCTTTTCTTTTTGTTTGAGGAAAAATAAAATTGTAAGTTTGGAGGTATTTGATGACTTGCAAAATTTCATGTTACAGATTTACAAGATCGCTCGAGCGGAGGCTTTTGACCGCTCGAGCTAACTCAGGCAGATTCAAACGCTCGACTGCCTCTCGACAGTGAGTTCGAGCGGGCTGACTTCGCTCGAGCGGAGGCTTTTGGCCGCTCGAGCGAAGTTAGGCAGAGTCGACCGCTAGATGCTCGCTCGACACACCGCTCGAGCGAATACCGTATTTTTCTAGATCTAGGGTTTTCCGCCGTCAGATCATATAAAAGTGATTTTTCACTTTATGGCCGTATTTTATGACTAGAGAACACTTTTTGGGACAGAAAAACACAGATAGAAGGATTCAAGTCATCTGTTTTGGAGAAAGAATTCCACATATTACACGTACGTTGGAATCATACACGAGCACAGACGGGAGAAAATCAGTAAATCATTTCCTTGAGTTTGTGAAGACGAATTGCGGCTGCGAGGAGTATTTTTCAGTGTTTATTTTCTTCCAATATTCTCAGAACAATTATGGTGAATTCGTTTATGTTGAATTCAATTTCTAGCTTAAGCTAAATTTTCTTTATTTTAGGAAAACGATGTAACCTAGTTCCGAACTATGCTTGATTGTCTATGCTAATTTAAGGCAATTCTCTCTTTGTTTTTCTAATTTATTCTGAATTTATTACTTCCAATTAACTGGCCATTGATTAGATGATATTTAATCTTGTGATTTGCGATTGAAAGAGGTAATCATAGGGTAGATCTTGAATATTTCAGCATAGGTAAATATAGAGATCGAAAGATTTGTATGAACCTATGTAGTAATTAAATCTTTGGTATTATTGTTTCTTGTTTTATTAATTTGCATATTCTAGTTTAAATTGATGAATCAGAATAATTTCTACTTGACTATCGAAAGAGGCTTAAGGATGAATTATAGATTTGGTAATAGACAAAAAGAATTAAATTAAATTAGTTGGATGAGAAAAGCATAGTGAAGAATTAGGTGAAATCGATTTCCTAGAAGTTTTCTTTCCCATTAATTTGATCTTCGAACATCAGTTTTATTTTCATAACGTGTTTCTCTTTGAGTTGATCTTAGTTTATTTTACAACTACAAAAATCTTAGTGATCATCTAGATAAAATATCGAGATTAATATAATTTTGGTATTTGGAAAAAGTAAGGTACCAATCCCTGAGGACGATACTCTTCATATCACTTTTCTATAAAACTACGATATTGTACACTTGCAGTTTTGCACCGGTCACATATGAATAATCTTCAATATTATCAAAATTTGTTACTTCAATGTCATTTTTAGCTATAAGACAAAGATTTGTTCATTCTTCATTGCTTACTTCACTATCTGAACTACTTGAATCATCATCTCATGTAACTTTTATTACTTTCTTGCCCTTGTTTCTATCTTTCATTAGCAGAGTACAATCTGATTTGATATATCCAGGTTTATTGCATTTATAACAAATTAAAGAGTCATTTTTACCTGAATTTTTCTTGGAAAACTTTTTGAAGGATTTCCTCGGAATAGTTTTATTTTTCTTTAAGAACCTTTTAATTCTTCTTATTATCATTGTAACTTCTTCATCTTTATCGTCATTTTCCTCATCTTCATCATTTTCACTTTCATGAGGAACAACTTTAAGTATCAAGCTCTTCTTTGGCTTTCATTCTTCTTCTCCTCTTTTCAATGTTTACTCATGGGTGATAAGTGACCCGATGAGTTCATTTACTTCGAGCTTCTTGAGGTCTCTAGTTTCAAGAATCGTTGTTAGTTTTGATTCCTATCGTTTTGGTACAGAGTTGAGTATTTTTCTTACTATCTCCACTTTGAAATAAATTTTGCCAAGAGCTGTCAAGCTGTTTATGATGTTAGTAAAACGAGTGTACATACTAAAAATAGATTCATCATCGTTCATCTTAAACATTTTATATTCACAAGTAAGAATATAAATTTTTGATTCCTTTACTTGCAAAATTCCTTCATAAATAATTTTCAAGTTATCCCAAATTTCATTTGCTGTAGCGCAAGTTATTATTCCATTAAATTCATTTTTATTGAGAGCATTATATAATAAATTCATAACAGTTAAATTCAATATATAAAATCTATCGTCTTCACGATTAAACTTTTCTTCTTCCTTTTTGACCTTTACTCCATTAACTAATTTTGTTGGAATATAAGGTCTATTAACAATACATTTCCAGATTTCTCAACTTTGAGCCTGAATGAATATTTTCATTCTAACTTTTAAGAATGAGTAATTGTCCCCACAAAAGAGTGAAGGACGACTGCTAGATTGACATTCACCAAATGAAGTTGCAATGTTAGCCATAAGATCTTAACTCAAAATATAGTTAATCTTATAACAGAGTCCTTGCTCTGATACCAATTGTTGCCCAGATAACTTACACAAGAGGGGAGGTGAATTGGGTTAGATTTAAAAAATTAACAATTATAAATCAAATACACAAAATAAAATAAAATATGAAGCAGCAATAAATATAAAGAGTAAGGGTAAGAGAGAAGCAAATTTATTATGTTAACAAGATTCGGTCCCACTGCCTACATTCTCGCTTCAAGCTACCCCTTGAGGATCCCCAAATTTACTATTCAACCTCTTTCAGGTAGAGATAGAAATCTATTACACATTTTAACAACGATGCTACAAAGGATCTGTGTAGAACACTCTCTACATTTGCAATCACCTTACACGTGATGATTCAACTATTCCTTGTGTAGAATACTTTCTACACTCACAAGGGTTATGCACACCCTTTTACTGATACAAGAGCTGATAGTAGGTAGGTTATCAGAAAACACTCCTCAATGAGTGAAATAAGAACAATACAGCGCAAACTATATCTCTATCAAAATGAATTAGGTTTAAGGCTCAATGCTTAGAGAAGAGAGAATGAAAGTTTTGAATGAATATTGTATACTCTTGGTGTTGTGAATTTGAAACTCTTAAATGATCTATTTATGATCATATGAGACTTTATATTCAAATTTAAAAAGATTCACATGTCAAAGATAAGATCATTCATTTTTTCAAAAAATTTCAAACCTAATCTTTTTACTTTTTGCATACGACAAAAGGAACACACTTTATTTTTCAAAATTTTCAAACAAAATCATCTACTTTTTGCATAAGTCAAAAAAAGTTTCCATTACTTTTGAAAATTTTCAAATAAAGCATGCACATGTTAAAGATGAAAATAAATCATTTTTAATATTTTCAAATAAAATCATCTACTTTTTGCATAAGTCAAGAAGAGTATCAATCACTTTTGAAAATATTCAAATAAAGCACGCACATGTGAAAGATGACAATCAATTATCTTTAATATTCTCAAAATTTAAAACTTTAATCATGTCATGCACGTGTGAAATATGACAATCAATCATCTTTCAAGATTTTCAAATTTAATTTTCAAAATATTCATACACATGTGAAAAATGTATTTTAATGCTTTATGATAAAATATTAATTTTGAAACTTAATCCTAATTTTGAATTTTTAAGAGATATACAACATTATTCTATGACTTTAATGTACTTGTTCCCTTCTTGCTTATATTTGGTTCCTTGATGTGCTTGACTTCATTGTATAGACAACTTGAACTTGATACTCATTTATTCTTTGAATTAATTTGTTATCATCAAAATCTACGTATAGATATATAATTAGACGAAACTTAAAAGCTTGGGTTCAACAATTTAGATCTTAAAAAAACTTTATTTCAAATATTAGAATTAGTTTAGATATATAATTATTCTTTAATAGTCTCAACCCTGTTAGACCAATTTTTTTTTTAAAATTTTCTTTTAACATCATTTTTTAATACTTTTAAATATTTAAAATAATTGGAAATTCACAATAATATTAAACAAAATTTTCTTAATCAATAATAAGAAGAAGGAGGAGGAGGAGGAGGAAAAAAAAGAAAGAAAGAAAGAAAGCGCCCTATCTTTTTTCTTCTGGGAAACGTGAGATCCAATTCAGGGTCCTGTTTTGGGTCGAAGTGCACCGAAAAATGTCCAGCACGCTGACCTTTTAGAGACCTTTGATTCTATATCCACACTCGACAACCCATTAATAACCCTACCAACAATTTGATCTCATTCTAGTTTCACGTTTTAAGCATTCTTCTCCTTCCTTTTCTTCGGTACCTTTGCAGCAGTTTCGAAACAAGCAACTACGAGGAAGCTGCGCGATGCATGCAATTTTTCTTGTAACGACGCATGCATACACGATTTTAGGTGATGCACACTCTTACGACAATAATGCATCCCATGCTATATATGATTCTCATTTGTTCCAATTGGTGGTAGCCGAATGGAGGAAAGAAAATTCATGTTGTGCCCTGTTTTTGCTGCAGCCGTGTACCTTGCAATGGCCTTTTATTGCAATATTTTCTTGTGTTCTTGAGTTAAAACATATTTTAATTATGTTAATCCTTGTCCTTGTGCATTAAATTAATAGAGTTGAGATTTGTAACTTTAGACATGATTTCCTCAAAATTTATGGCCTAAGTAAGCCACTAGAAAGTTTTGGGAGTCTGATGTAGCCCACTTTTCATAAATTTTCTTGTTTATTTTTCCTATAATTTGGCTAAGGAGTAATTATGAGGAGGTGAATGTAGATATGTACTTTTAACTTATTACTATTTACACATATTTTCATATACTCTTAACATCCAAACAAATTTTATTACTAAGAGTATTAGTAGTGAACTATCTATTATTTAATCAAAATTTGATTGAAAAATTAACTTTTTTTCACTTTAGTTAGCCACTTTTCATAGACATCAAATAACAAACACTCTAAATCTATCTTTATTTTGTTAAAATATTCATATTTAAACTTCATTTCTACTCTTTTTTATTCTCATGGTAATTAGAATATTGATTTCCTATTTATTCGCATGATAATTTATTCCCTGTCAAAATTATCAAAACTCACATACTCTTCAAACTAGCACCTTCTGTTTAACTGACGGTTAAGATGCATAAGTGAAAAAAAATAAAATAAAACGAAGTAGGAAATTCTAACGAAAAACAGAGCTACCAATCGCGGAAAAAAATATAAAAAATGTATCAACTTATGCAAATATTGGAGAAAAAGTTGGGGACAAAGTTTGTAGATGCTGATTTATCAAGTATTTAAAGTTTGTATTGGAGAAAAATCGAAATGGTGGTCTTTTTTATTTTCTTGTTTAGCTTCGAAACAGATGAAGTCGATCGTGCAAAATACGAAATGAAAAATCTGATGCAGACGTTGATGGTGGAACCCAAAAATAAAATAATGATAGAAAAGTGAATAGTTAGCCAGTTTCATTAGTTATATTTGGCCGGTCAAAATAACAATGGTTAAATTTACTGTACATTTACCTAATTTGTTATGAGGTGGGTTTTGAACTAGCTAGCCAAACTTATGCTAAATTTTATTTATAACTGGCTCATTACAAGTACTCTAAAAATTGTCATTTTGGAAGAGTAATGCTACTCATCATCTTAATTCTCATCATCTTTTTATCATCCTATAATTTGGTATTAGATGATTTATGATAAAATATTAATTTTGAAACTTAATCCTAATTTCAAATTTTTAAGAGATATACAACATTACTCTATGACTTTAATGTATTTGTTCCCTTCTTGCTTATGCTTGGTTCCTTGATATGCTTGACTCTATTGTATAGACAACTTGAACTTGATACTCATTTATTCTTTGAATTTATTTGTTATCATCAAAATCCATGTGTAGATATATAATTACACGAAACTTAAAAGCTTGGGTTCAACAATTTAGATATTAAAAAAACTTTATTTCAAATATTAGAATTAGTTTAGATATATAATTATTCTTTACTAGTCTCAATCCTGTTAGACTAATTTTTTTAAAAAATTTTCTTTTAATATTATTTTTTAATACTTTTAAATATTTAAAATAATTAGAAATTCACAATAGTTTAATAGGTGGTCTTGGGTTCAAAACCCCATTGTGCTATTTTATAATTTTATTCTTTTTAAAAAAAAAATTGGGCAAAAAACTGGGCCAAAAATGGCCCAATTAAATGCATCCCTCCTTTTTTTTCTTTTGTTTTGAAAACAGTGGGCCGAGAGACCCAAGCCCAAACAAAAGGGGCCGAAAGGCCCATGCCCACACAAAAACACACCAGTGGGCCGATGATAAAAAAACTTTCAATTAAAACAAACTGGGCCAAAAGGCCCAAGCCCACTGAAAAACACACGGAAGATTTCATCTTCTTCCTCCAGCAGTTACTGTTCACATGAACAGTAACTGCGAAAAAACAGCAAACTCCAGCCGCTGTTCTAGGTGGTTTTCTGGGTTATTTTTCTGGGTTATCTTCTTCCTACGGTGCGCGCTGCACCACCACGCTCAGGTGGTGCGTGCTGCACCACTGGGTGGAGAGGTGGTGCGCGCTGCACCACCGTGTGTTGGTGCTTGCTGGACCACTGCACTGGCTTCGGCGAAATTTTTTTTTTTTTAAATCGCAGTAGCTTTCAGCGCAAAAAAAAATCGCACATTTACAATTTACATGCATATGCAAATAAAAAAAAAACTGGAAGCAATTACGAATGTTAGAAAAAAAAATTGCAGCGGAAAGTACCTCAGGCTCAGCTTAAAGAAATGTTCCACAAGTTTCTCCAGTGCGATAAAAATCAAGCATTTTTTCTTAGTGGTAAAGTGTACTACGTAGTTGTAAAACTAGAGTAACACTTTAACAAATCCACAGCCTAAAAACTATTTCAAGAGAGAACAAATGAGAGAGAGATTTTCACTATTCCAATTAGTTCCCAGAACCAAAAGGAGGGGGGCTATATATAGTCCCCCTACACGGCTGGCCTTAAAGGCCAGCCTTATTATGCGTTACGGCCAGCCTTAATTATGCTGGAAACGCATGGCTTAAAGCCATGCGTTATAACGCATGCATGCAAGGGGGGGGGGGGTCTGCCCGTGTGGGCGCCCCCCTCCATTTAACAAAAAAAGAGTAGAAATGAAGTTTAAATATGAATATTTTAACGAAATAAAGATAGATTTAGAGTGTTTGTTATTTGATGTCTATGAAAAGTGGCTAACTAAAGTGAAAAAAAGTTAATTTTTAAGTCAAATTTTGATTAAATAATAGATAGTTCACTACTAATACTCTTAGTAATAAAATTTGTTTGGATGTTAAGAGTATATGAAAATATGTGTAAATAGTAATAAGTTAAAAGTACATATCTACATTCACCTCCTCATAATTACTCCTTAGCCAAATTATAGGAAAAATAAACAAGAAAATTTATGAAAAGTGGGCTACATCAGACTCCCAAAACTTTCTAGTGGCTTACTTAGGCCATAAATTTTGAGGAAATCATGTCTAAAGTTACAAATCTCAACTCTATTAATTTAATGCACAAGGACAAGGATTAACATAATTAAAATATGTTTTAACTCAAGAACACAAGAAAATATTGCAATAAAAGGCCATTGCAAGGTACACGGCTGCAGCAAAAACAGGGCACAACATGAATTTTCTTTCCTCCATTCGGCTACCACCAATTGGAACAAATGAGAATCATATATAGCATGGGATGCATCATTGTCGTAAGAGTGTGCATCACCTAAAATCGTGTATGCATGCGTCGTTACAAGAAAAATTGCATGCATCGCGCAGCTTCCTCGTAGTTGCTTGTTTCGAAACTGCTGCAAAGGTACCGAAGAAAAGGAAGGAGAAGAATGCTTAAAACGTGAAACTAGAATGAGATCAAATTGTTGGTAGGGTTATTAATGGGTTGTCGAGTGTGGATATAGAATCAAAGGTCTCTAAAAGGTCAGCGTGCTGGACATTTTTCGGTGCACTTCGACCCAAAACAGGACCCTGAATTGGATCTCACGTTTCCCAGAAGAAAAAAGATAGGGCGCTTTCTTTCTTTCTTTCTTTTTTTTCCTCCTCCTCCTCCTCCTTCTTCTTATTATTGATTAAGAAAATTTTGTTTAATATT
>QGSO01000849.1:0-48580 GCA_011037825.1 Carya cathayensis
GGAAAAAGAGTACAATATTCTGTATATCGCCAAGTGCTTTAAGATTGCCTCATTAAAACCTTGCAAAGGAAAACCCAGTGGGATAAAACCTTAGCGAAGGAAAAAGAGTACAATCAGCACAAGTTTTTAAGACTTTACTCCCCTGAAAAGTACATGATAATATGTCTTCAATTCTCCGCATTCCAATGTTGCAGTTGGTAATGCTTTAGTGAATAAATCTACCAGATTATTTCTTGACCGTATCTTCTTGACATCAATTTCAACTTTCTTCTCATGAATTGCAATGATCTTCTTGTGTGGATCTGATAGATAACTCGCATCTGTATATCCATCTAATTGTGGACTTGATCCAAATAATTACATATTCAGGGCTTCAATTGAACTGGAGATAAGGTACTTCAGGACCAAAAATTTCTCCATCGTCTTCAGGACGAAATGGATTTTTCTGCTCATCAAATTATCGAGCAACCATTGGAGTAATCAGGACTTTATAGTGAAATTCACCATATTGATCCGAGATCATTGAATTCACTACTCTTCTGGAGTTCTTGTAAATAACATAATTACTAGAGGAGTTATCAAAATTAAGCCGCAAACCTCTATATTCAAAAACGGTGGCCATCTTTTTAGGCCAGACAAGCATCGCGGGATTTTACAGTTCTTATGTACCTGTCAGGCGCCGAAAGGCTATAATGCTACATCTGCTATCAGGCGCCGCAGGGCTATGATGCTACGCCTCGTCTCTTGTAGAGAGATGCTTCACGAGGGATGCCGTGAATCAATAGAGGTGCTTAGTTTTTCTCTATAAAAGAGATGTTCAGATCATCTTCATTCGCATCTCATCTTCTTCACTTTTCTGTAATCATACTGCATTCTTACTCTGCAATTTCTTTCTGCATTTTTATTCTGCAATCTCTTTCTGCATTCTTTTTCTGCAATGGCTCAGCAATCTTCTCATGGCCAATATATAAGGTATTATGCACCTAGCTCATCAGCTGTTCCTGCTTCTACCACAGGTGCTAATCTGACTAATAAGTCAGATGTTGAAGCTATCTATGAGCTTGTAAATCTCGGTGCCCATTACTCTTCAACTATTTATGCATTTTCTCAGCGACTACAATCCAAACCTTATGATTTGGACAAACTCCATGAGAAAATTTTTATCCTTCAGCGACTTCTTCAGGAGTCTAACGTGAAGATAGAATCAATAAAGCAAGAGAATAGGAAATTAAAATCTCTGCTTAAATCTTCTTTTAGATTGCCTACTCCTTTAGACAGAGATGCCATGCAGATTCTTGAAGAACAAGAGCGTTTAAAGAATGAGGCGAAATGTCTCAAATTTCTGTAATTTTTGCTTCAAGATAATAAAATTTCACAAATATTCATATTTGTGTATCTATCTTCTGGTAGATATTCTGGATGCTTTATTTTATTTCTCATGCACATTTATCTCCCCCTTGAAACCGAAAGGGTTTTATATTTCAAATATGTGCAGTTCTTCTGAACTCTTCAGGAGTTTCAAGAAGATTTAAATCATCAACCGCAATAATAACAAATCCGGAATCTCTTAATAAAAACACATGGGTATATTGGATTACTTTCAAATCTTTCTTTCAATAAATATTCACTAATGCATTTATACCACATGTATCCGGATTGTTTTCTGGATGTAACCAGATAACAAGCTTAAAGCATTTTTATATCCTTCAGGGATTTTCATATATATTTCTGGATGTATTCAGATTAGAAGCTTCAGGCATTCTATATCCTTCAGGGATTTTCATATATATGCATTGGTCTAATGACCCATATCAATATGCAGTGACCACATCCATTAACTGCATATCCAATATTTTTGTAACTACCAAATTAGTCAAAAATCTGAATGTGATTGCATCCATAACAGGAGATTATTTTTCCTCATAATCAATCCCTGATTTCTATAGTTTTTATGAGCTCTTCTGGAGCCTCATAATCAATTCCTGCTTTCTGCAGTTTTCATGAGCTCTTCTGGAGCCTCAATGACATTTAAATTATCTATATAAACTGCAATAAAATATAATATAAATACTGAAAATATATGAAAATAGTATGTTCCACATACGTTTAGCTTGCATTAGATCATATAAGGATTTTAAGACTTGATAGAATATGTACTTCAGGACTATATGCTTCTTGCATACCCAAATTCTTGGTAACTATCAAGTTAATACAAATCTCAATATGATCTTTTTAACTTCAGAAATATATCAATATTATTTCTGCAGGAAATATATTCGTGATTTATATATCACATTTTCATTTCCTTTATACAAATACCCACTGATATTCAACAAGCATCACCTCATAGGTGTTTGGATTTCAAGTCCATATGCATCACATGATAACAATTCTGCAGGAATTGTTTATTTCTATTTTGGCCAATATTTTACGTCGGTATTCTTCGACGGTTCTGAGCTCACTTTCTTTATTACTTCTAGTAATATCAAATGTCATCTTATATGAAAATACGTTGTCGATAACGGTTTTATTTCTCTCCATAATTTCTCATTTACTCATGAAATGTAATATCGAGATCTCATTATTTTCAGGTACCTGTCCCTCTTCAAGGGAAGACATTTCATGAAAACCTCTTCAGGAGGTACTCTTCAGGAGTATTATACTCTTCAGGAGTTTTCATTATGAGAGAATTTTAGATGGACTTTATTGCTTGTTTTGTGGGTATGGCCTCTTCAGGAGCACCAAATTCTTTTCTTTATGCTTTTCTCTTTCCGAGATGCTTTATCATTTGTATCAATAGGTCTCACATGCTTTCATACATGTCTTATGTTCATTAGACTGCTAAATTTCTTAATTGCCCTGCAGGGACTTCAATCCTCACTGGGATTTTAGCAGCTAGAATATGAGACCTTTTATCTTATTGCATCCATACATTAATTATCATATGAACTTCCAGTTCACCTATGATAATCATGATAACGTCGAATTATTTCATCTTATTTGCTTCTAGCAAATTTTTCTTTCCACTTCTGGTGGTAAAACTTTCTTTCCACTTCTGGTGGTAAAGCTTTATAGTAAAAGAATCTTCTGGTTCTTTTATGGACGTCCATATGAAAATCATTCGACTTATCATAATTGATTTTGGATGATCAAGATAATCATGAAAAGATACAAATATTTTGAATCATATCACTTTTGATTCATCAACATAATATCATCTCAAAGAGAAAACTGATAATATTTTTAATAGGAGCTTCTGGCTCGAAATCATTGAAGTACTATAAATATATTCATCACCACGTCCAATCTTTTGGATTCTTTGAAAACAATTCGTCATTCTCTTCTGGGAATGATATAAATCCAATTTCATTCACTTCAGGGAATGATGTGAAACTAGTAGGACGTGGCTCATGATTTCTTATCAAAATCTCATTATTTTGCTTAGCCACTACAAAATCAGATATAAATTTAGAATATATTATGAACTTTTACACTCGATATTGCTACTTCAGGAGCACATTCGAGGCGTTCATTTTAAACATATATTCTTTAGTGGTTTTTCTCAACACACTTTCAATTATGCAACTTCAGGTGCATAAATCATAATGAGCCTTTTGGTACACATATTGCTCACTTAAATTATCTCACAGAATCAATAGATCCTTTATTATGAGATACTCAATAAAATTATTGATTTAAATCGATCCTTCAGGGATGCTCAATTTCTATTCCAAGATAGATCTTATCATCAATAATTCATAACAAGTATATAAAAATAAATAAAACTTGTATGAAAAATATGTGAATAAACATAAAATTTAATCAAGTAATAATAATGAATATAACATTTCATATTCATTTGGAAACTACAAATAATATATTGAAACACTTACTTGAAGTATAAGCCTACTAGCTTCAAGATCGTCAGAACCTTCGTGCTGATAACGTGTTATAAAACTAATGAAAAGATAGAGAGCAAAAGAGAGAGAGATCTTGAATATGAGAGAAATGTTTAGAGAACTTTGTTGTCTCTTATTTCTTGGTACATTATCTTTTTGGTTTAAAAAGGAATAATGCTACTTCTTCCAATGATGTTTCCGATATGGGTCTCGAAATAATTATTTTTTATTTTATAATTAAGGAATTATGTTTTCAATGATATTATAATTTTTTTTATTTTTAAAAGTGTTTAAAAATATAAAAATATATATATAATAAAAAAATATTTAATTTTTTTGAAAGTAAAAAAGAAACCATTAAAAAGTTGGATTGGAAGCTTTTTTTTTAATATCTGAAATGATAAAATGACAACCTCTTAATTAATAAGTTTTATACAATTTATTCATAAATGGTATTAATAATATTTCTTTAATTTTAAAGTGTCTGAATTTTAAAAATAATATTATTTTACTATGTAACAGTATTAAAGCATGCGCGGTTGTCATTGTACCACACTGTTTTGTTTTCGCCAGAAGTACTCATGAGAGCAGTGTGTGAACATGTCATCTATCATGAAGTTTGAAGAAGTTATAATTGTTAAATGAGAAATGCTACTCATAAGCCTCTACACCACACACCACATATTTTTTATTTTTTTAAATTTTTTTAAAATTTTTTTTAGATTTTTTATTTTTAAAATATTTTAATTTTTCTATTTATTATTTATATAACAAATATTTGATAAAATAAAAAAATTAAAAAAATTAAAAAAATAGGTGGTGTGTGGTGTAGGGGCATATGAGTGGAATTTTTCTTGTTAAATTACCAAGCAGTTATCATGTTGAAGAAGTTATAATTGTTAAATTACCAAGCAGTTATCATGTTCAACATGGAACTGTACTTTTTTCCAGAACTCTTAAGTGCATTGTTGAAATGCCACTCGATAAGGTTGTATTTAAATATTAAATTGAGTTAAATTGAATTAAGATAAAAATTAAAAATTAAATAAAATATTATTAATTTATTATTTTTTAATATTATTATTTTAAAATTTTAAAAAATTAAATTATTTTTTATGTTAAAAGTTGAAGAAATTATAATAATTATATTATTTTTATTTTCATAAATAAGATGAGATGAGATATTATTTTTTGAGATATATATAAATAGTATTAAAATATATTGAGATAAAATAAGATAAAATAAAATATGTGTATATTTATAAAAAATGAGATTAGTTTAATTTTTTTATAATATTTAATATGGTGAGATCCACAATTACTTTATTTATCATTATATTATTTTTTATTATGTGCAGCAACGTTACTTCATTTCTAGACTTTTTTTTATTTTATTTTCTCTTCCTTTTCTAATACTTATTTTGTTTATTTATTTACCAATTGTCAACAAATTATTTCTTCCTGACTGATTCTTTTATTTATTTATTTATTTACCAATTATGTGTAAATATTTTTTCTTTTTATCAAATATTTTACATCTCATTATAAATATTTGTTATAATATTTATATCAAATATTATAAATATTTAAAAATAAATCAATATTTAAATATACTGTGCAGTCATGTCAATATTTAAAATAAGATGAGATCGGGGCATATCAACAAAAATTTAGATATAAATTGCCAGAAGCAGTCACGAGAATCACGAGAACATGGCATCTCTTATCCAGTTTGAAGAAGTTAAATTGCCAAGCAGCCGTCATTGTTGAACAGGGCACTGTACTTTTTACCAGAACTCATGCGTGCATTGTTTAACATGGCGCTCATCTCTGAGTTTTCTACACTGTACACCACGCCCTGACACAGAACAGTAAAAAGCATGAAACCTCTGTCCACTGCAGGCCTCCTTTTCCTTCCGAGTCATGCTAAACAATCTTCTAATACTCCATATTCTATTTTTTTTTAATTTTTTAATATTTTTTTTTTAAATTTATTCTTTTTAAATTAATTTAATTCTTTTATTCATTATTTATATATTAAATATTTGATAAAAGATAAAATAATAAAAATTAAAAAAAAATATAGAGTATGGAGTATGTGTGAATAGTAGGAGGTTGTCAAGATTTTTCCTTCCCTTCCCCCATCCCCCACTCATTTTTTTTCCTTATCTGAGTATTCATATTTGCTTCATCAAAGTTATCTTTAAAATTAGATAGAAAGTGTAAATTTTTCATAAATCTAAACCATTCTTATTCATAATCCCATATTGGATTAGTCATTGAATTCATCAATATAATAATATAATATTATTTTTTTAATAATAATATTTTTTTTCATTTTTAGCAATTAAACTAACTATATATACATTAATAATTTAATTTTATACTTGGGGCTGACCATAAATCCAAAACTGAAATAAAACTAAGGTTGCAGGAGAAAAAATGAGAGAGGGAAAATAAAGTACAACAGTTGGGAATTAAAATGTAATAAAATAATTGGTTGATAAGTGTATAGTAACCCTTCAAATTTGAAGGAAACTATAGATTTACTGTAACTCAAAACTCCACATTTCTCATTTGATGAATCCAATACAGCTTTGATTTACACATATTCATCATTTTATATATTTGACTTGGCTTTTGATGAAGTCAATACTAATACTCTTACATGCCCTTCCCTTCCCTTCTCCCGAACCCCATAGTTCTAATAGAGTATAGGATTCGTTGATGATTTGTTGGTATTGAAATTTTTTAATTGTTGAATATTTGTTTCATGTAATACATTATGCAGTACACGCATGTTTATATTTATAAATGAAAACTATGATTTTGCATAATTGTATGCATATTTATGTGTATATTTGAAAACTGAATTTTTCTGTAAAAGTAGAGTTTTGGGTGCGCGCATATCACGTCCCTAAGCCTAGATGGGGCATTATCTCGATGAAGCTCATTTGGTTACTAGGAAGTGTAATAGACTGAGTAACGTATCCTGCATCGTCGTTAGGCGACAACGAGATCGAACAAGATGATAATGCTCTCGTAACGACTCTGTGGCCTCTCTGCTGGTGGGGAGTTAGAGAATGCTTGGCCATGAATGGACTGCACGTGGAACTGGGCATTGCTCGTTACGAAGTCACACGCATGGTCTTTACCCGATATGCAAGTGACAAAGGGAGCCAGAGTGTGCAGATAGTCCCTAAGGAAGATCATGGTGCATACGGGATAATTGGATAATGGGTCATTTTCTAGAAAAATTGTGGGTTTTGATAATTGGATAATGGGTCATTTTTTGGAAAAATTGCGGTCTCTTCTTCGAATGAATAAAATCAAATGTGCTCTAGTTTCTCTCACATCCAATTGCACTACAATATTGAATTAGTATTCGAACAACAAACCTTTGAAGCGTTGGAACCTCCACTAACTTTTTTCTTGCGGGTTTATAATTTGCATCATTGTCCATTATGAACTGCACAAGATTCTCAGCTTCAATTTCATGAACAACCTCATTAAAGATATTAAATAATGTTTCAGCAATTTTTCTAAGGCCAGATGTATCAATAGACATCAAGAACATTGTGCCTTTCAGACAATAAACTAGAAAGTTGATTATTAATTGTTGCTTCTGATTTGTCCAACCATCTGCCATTAGTGTACAACCGATCTCATTCCAAACCTTCTTAATTTGTTACAAATAATCTTGAACCTCATTTAAAGTCATCTTTAACAAATTTCCTCTCAACTCATATAAAGAAGGGCCCTTAAATCCTAGCCCGATGACAATCATGGCATCGATAGCTGGTTGATAAAACTTGGATTGAGCCGCATTGAAAGGCTGATTAGCATCATACCACCAGCGTGCTACAACCATCTTTGTTTGTACAATCATTTCATTCGAACACATAGAACTCTTAATTGAAGATTGGGCCACACGAGTTGTTCTTGGAGTAAAAAATCTACTTAATCCCCCCACTGACTTTCCAGTTCTAGATTCTTTCAACTTCCCCTTTCGTTTTGAAAGTTGAGACTGTCCCTCCATACTATTACTATCATCAATATCATTAGATATTAAATCTATATCGCCTCCAATTTTTGAGCTTATTTTTCTTCTTCTTCTCTTTGCTTTTTTTCATTTCATTAAGCAATTTCTTCATTTGCCATTTTACATCTTCATAGACATTTTTACATGCTTATACATTGCCTAGAATCCTAGCTAAATAATACTTCAGCCGAGTGATCCCGCCACCTCTAATTACTTTATTACAATATAAACATTCAATATTATTTCTGTGACGCCCCCAACTCCCATGTACGGACATGTGAAAATCAAGACGTCAGGATGATGACAACACGGGTCATGCATCCCATCTCCAAGTACCAAGTGTGTGTACATACAACACGTATACAACAAAAATAACGCAACAGGTAATAAAAGTCTTTTAACTAAGTACCAGAATTTTGTTTAAATACAAACTCGTTTAAAACAAACGTATCAAAATAATACAAGTTTTATAGCAACATCATAAATCCAAATACATAATATAAAGGCAAGGAAAATAATTTCCAAATAATGCAAACAACTCCACTTAGTCCTTCGGCAGAGCCACATCCTTAGGCTCAGCCTCCTCTTCATCTGCATCAAAATCTATGGTACCAAAGACAGTACCGCAGGTAAGTAATATTCCAAGCAACCTACAAGATAAAAATACATTAAAACTCAACAATATGTATGAACAGAATGCCATATGCATAAGATCCAAAAATGATATGTTCCCAAAATAAACCTTTTTGCAATGCACGCCTAAAATTCAATTTTTGGCCCACAATAATTGTTTTAAAACATTTCCTCGCCATTATCTCAAATAATGGCTCAAAACAAGAATTCCACCATTTTCTGAGAAAATGGCCCACGAAAATCCACTTATAAATTCCCGCCATTTTTCAAAAAAATGGCCCACAAATATTCTTTAACCAAAACTCACTATTTTCATAGAAAGTGGCCCATATCAAATATCAAAACCAGTTTTCATTTTTATTGTATGCATCATGATCTCCCCTAAGAATCATCCGTACACTCTAGTTCCTATGTCACACCGCAGGTAACGACTACGCATGTAACATCTACATGAGCGATACCCAGCTCCGCACACCCAGCACATACCATGACCAGGCATCTTCTGGTTCCCGCCAGCCGAAGGACTACGGAGTCGGCCAATAGCGTTAAGTATCGTCTGATCTGTTGTCGCTGGGCGACAACCCAGGAGATGTCACTCAGTATTTTCCACTCCCAAGTGACTAGAGGAGCTCCACTGAGTAATGCCTCATCTCGGCTTGGGGTCGTGATACACACACACCTAAAAATTCGTTTAACTCATGAAAACTCAGTTTTCAATTTCCAACACATGTATATGCATACACCAAGCAATGCAAATGACATAACACAAAATACCCAACAATCCAAATCATCCAAGCATAAATAACTCCATCCTCAAATCCATTCGACCCCCGACTCCTCAGACTCAGTCCTTCATAGCCAATCAATCATAAATTATTGTTAAAGTAAAAATATATTTAAATTTTAAAGGAAGTTTGGAAAATACTTATTGTACTATAAAATATTATTCGGAGGATCAAAGAGCTGCAAAAGGTGGTAGCAAAGAAACGTAACAGTGCAAAATGCACTGTGGGTACCAAAATACCCAAATTTGAACAAAATCAAACAAAGATTAGGGAAGGCTAGGGTAGGGCTTAGGGGTGTTGGTGAAACTAATGGAAATGGTGGTTGGCCATGGGTGGCGGTACAAATTGCAGTTAAAGTCAAAAAGGTTAAAACGAAAAGTGAGATAGCTGGACTTCACTGGTGATGGATCGGGACTGAGGAATGGTGGTTTGGGAAGCTGAAGGCAGTGGTGAAGTGGGGAAAAGATGATAGCCAGTGGTGGCGCGACGGTAGCGAAAAGTGGAGAAAACCATGTGGCTTGGTGGTCTTTGTGGGGGCAAACGGCTGCGAGTTAGGGGCTGAGGTTGGTGGAGGATGTTGGCCGGTGGAAAGGGAAGCTATGGTAGTGGTGGTGGCAGAGCCGAACGGTGGCGCACGGCAGTGCAGGAAAATCATGGCCATTTTGGGCCCTACAGAGGCTAGGAGAGAGAGGGTGGGGTGTGGGGGATGTTGGCCAGTGTAGGGGAGGTCGCTGGTGAGTGAGGAAGGCAGTGAGGTGAGCGGTGACGCTGAAAGGCGGCGGTGGGTTGGGGAAAGAGGCCACACGGAGAGAAACAGGGGGGGACACACGTCTAGGAGGCAGGGGAAAAAGAAGAAAAAAAGAAGGAAAGAAGAAAAAGAAAGGAAAGAAAAAAAAGAAAAAGAAAAATGAAGGGAAAGAAAGTGAGGTCCAGTATTTTCCAACTCAGGGTCTCAAATTGATCCAACGAAAATAAATTTCAAAACGACGAGTGAAATAAAATAATTTAAACAGTGACTTAATAAAATAAAATAATAGAATTCACCAATAAATTACTTTAAAATAAAGAGCACAATAAAATAAATAAAAGCCAAATAAAAACACTACAACTCAATATTAATAAAATAAAATAGTTAAAGCCCAACAATAAAATAATTCAAGCTAGAGAGTAATTTAAATGCGAAGTAATTATTAATATCAAGAAAACACATTATTTAAATCTCACAACTTCAAAATTATAAAACAATATAACGAAAAACACGTTTAATTTAAAATAAAAGAACCACTTATTATAATAATTTGGATAATCATTCAGTAAAAATACACGTAAATATGGGGTATCACAATTTCTTGCCCCTGGCATTGCACATGCATGGGCTCATGCTGGATCTTTTGATCTTACTGGAGCCAATGTTGTAGATGTAGCACCTGTTGATTGACAACTAGACATTTTTATACTCATATATAATAATTCATAATTCAACACTTATTCAAATTCCAGTGTTCAACACTTAATAGATGCACGTAAAACAAATGGTGATGAGTAGAATCTCTTTTTTGGGAGAATTTTATGAGAACTTCATAATTTAGTAGAAGCCAAGATATGGTTGCTTGCTTATTTTCCATTTTTGTTGCTTCTATTATATACATGCATTTGCATCTAGACACATTCAAATACATATGTATCTATATCATTCTTTTCTGGGTTTTCTAATCAGAGATTGGATGATATAAATGTTTTGGGTTAAAAATAGTAGATTTTTCATGCAATTAATTAACTAGCTAGGCCTCAAAATAAACTTAACATAATTTTTTTTGATAAGTTTACACGCTTATAAAACTAGATATAGGGCCAAAATGGAGCAGACATAAGCTTGAAAAGCAAAATCACATCTGAAACGAGTGGCACACTAGCATAGCCGCACAACCATGGCATAAACTTAGCATAATTTATTATCAACTATCCAACTATGACCTTGGAATCCGACTATACCAAAATGTCTCTCAAGCCCAATTGCTTACAAAGCTGAAGTCCATCAAGTAACGCCCTACATCCTGCAATGGAGTTAGTAGTATGCCTATATGAATGAGCAAAACCCGCCACTACTCCACCTTGAGAATTACGATTCACACCACCTCCACCTGAGTCTCCCGGATTACCGCAAGATCCCCATCAACATTCAATTTTACTCTTCCTCTCACCGGTGGGCTCCAAGCAATAAGTTTTAGATTCTTAGTAGCAGCCAGAATAATTGGGCATGCTAAAGTCAACAGGATCGACCTCTCATAAGTGCTGATGGACCGAAATTCTTTTATCTTGCTCAACAAATCTCTAGTAAGAAATTTAATATATCGAATAATACCATTAGGTTTAAACCATACCTTCCATTCTTGTCGCACAACGAGCTTTCCATAACGCCCATGAAATAGCAATTGGAATCACCCCCCGAAGCTAGCCCACCTACGTGGACATGGAAGTACGTTGCCACCAGAAACTAATCATCCCCTCCTATAAAAAATTCCAAATTTTTTGACCTCCTCCACCCCCACATAAAATATGATTCCAATTCTCCATTTGAGGTTGAACACAACACTCACACTTAGAGGCAATGGGAATGCCTAACTACTGAATAATGTTATCTGCTGGGATGACCTTCCTCTTAGCTCGCCAAACAAAAAAAGACCACTTCTTTGACAACCAAGTCTTCCAGGGACATATATTGCCATGCCGTCAAGACAAGTTCCAAGTGGACTTAGTAGTGAAATCACCATTAATCGTCGGCTTCCAAACACACCTATCCAACCCCGGGCATAACTTGAGGCCGGCATCACAAATCTACTGAACAACGTGATCTAGAACTCCTTCCCGCAAAGCATGCATAATCGGTCTTGTACTCGTGAGGACGTTCGCCACCTGCAAATTCAAATTTCCAATAACTGGTAGATAAGTAATTAGCGGCCTCTCACCTATCCAATTATCCATCCAGAAATTCACATGACCTTCCTGAATGATCCACTGTGAATTATTTAACCCCTGTGGCATGAACTCTATTAGCCCTTTCCAGAAACGAGATCCTTTGTTAAGATGCATAGCTAAGTATAAATGAGAATTTCCAACGTACTTGGAAGTAAAAAACTACGACCACATCGACTTATCGTTGATTAACTTCCACACAAATTTCATAAGGAAGCTTGAACCTCACACAAATCCAGAATACTCAGTGCCCCCTCATCCACCGGCACACAAATTTTACTCCAAGAGATCCTTTTTTTTATTTTTTTGTTCCTCTAAAGAGCCCCATAAAAAGGTTGAGAAAAGCCTCTTTATCCCCGAGATCACACTTTTGGTAAATTCAAGACCGAAAGTATGTGTATAGGCATACTATTCAAGACATATTTGAGAAGAACAGTTTTACCTCCAAATGAAAGAAGCTTACTCTTCTAGCCCGCCAACTTCTTTTGAATTTTTACCAACAACGAATCAAAAACTCAGATGGTCATTCATCCCACTATTAACAGAACACCCAAATATGTACATGGCCAACTACCTTCCTCAAATTTCGACATAATATTCAACTCATTTTTCCGGCCAGCCGAAATAGAGGATGAAAAATACATTGACGACTTGCTTGGATTAATCAATTGACCAGACATCAGTTCATACCTCTGCAAAACTCTCATAAAATTCTGAATAGAGGACTTGCCCCTATTAACAAAAATCAAAATGTCATCCGCATATAATAAATGAGAAATCAAAGTACCACCACCAAGATGGAAAGGCTTAATCCGACCCCAACTAAATTCTTTATTAAGCATCCGAGAGAGGGTCTCCTTCGACAAAATAAATAGATAAGGGGAGAGTAGATCACCTTGGCATAGTCCACGTGACGGCTTGAAAAAACATTTGGAGCGTCCATTTAGCATCACCGAGTAAAAAGGAGAGGAGACAACATTAAAAACAATATTTCGCCATTTTTCAGAGAATCCCAACCAGTGAATAATCTCTAGAAGAAAATTCCAATTCACTCTATCGTAAGTATTGCCCATATCAATCTTTAACAATACATTGCCCCCCTTACCTTCCTATTAATACCTTGAACCAATTCCTAAGCCAATGAAATATTTTAAAAAATGCTTATACATGGAATGAATGACGCCTGCTCAAGAGAGATTATTTAACTAGAATCGGTGCAAATCGAATGACCATAATCCTTGACATAATTTTATAGACAACTGAGCAAAGGCTTATTGGGCGAAACTAACCAAATCCTGCAAAGAAATCCTTGGCCATCTCCAAAAAGTGCTCTTTCACAATGTCCCAAGCCAACATGAAAAAACATGTCGAGAAACAATCCGGACCCGAACTACTATGTTGCCCAGATGACTAATACAAGAGGGGGGGTGAATTGAGTTGTATTTAAAAAAATAACAATTATCAATCAAATATACAATATAAAATATAAACAAAATATGAAACAACAATAAATATAAAGAGTAAGGGTAAGAGAGAAGCAAACTCAGTATGTTAACGAGGTTCAGCCCCACTGCCTACGTCCTCGCCTCAAGCTACCCCTTGAGGATCCCCGAATTCACTATTCAATCTCTTTCAGGTGGAGATAGAAACCTATTACACCTTTGAACAACACTGCTACAAAGGATCCGTGTAGAACACCCTCTACACTTGCAATCACCTTACACATGGTGATTCAACGATTCCCTGTGTAGAACACTTTCTACACGCACAAGGGTTGTACACACCCTTTTACTGATACAAGAATTGATAGTGGGTAGGATATCATAAAACACTCCTCAATGAGTGAAATAAGAACAATACAAGCACAAACTATATTTCTCAAAATGAACAAGAGTTAAGGCTCAATGCTTTAGAGAAGAGAGAATGAAAACTTTGAATGAATATTGTATGCTCTTGGTGTTGTAAATGTGAAGCTCTCAAATGATCTATTTATAGGCATATGAGACTTCATATTCAAATTTAAAAAGATTCACATGTCAAAGACATCATCATTCATTTTTCAAAAATTTCAAACCTAATCTTTTTACTTTTTGCATATGACAAAAGGAGCACACTTTACTTTTCAAAAAATTCAAACCTAATCTTTTACTTTTTGCATATGACAAAAGGAGCACACTTTACTTTTCAAAATTTTCAAACAAAGGCATCTTCCTTTTGCATAAGTCAAGAAAAGCATCAATCACTTTTGAAAATATTCAAATAAAACATGCACATGTGAAAGATGACAATCAATCATCTTTAATATTTTCAAAGTTCAACCCTTTAATCATGGCATGCACATGTGAAAGATGACAATCAATTATCTTTCAAAATTTTCAAATTTAATTTTCAAAATATTCATGCACATGTGGAAAATGTATTTTAATGCTTTATGATAAAATATTAATTTTTGAGCCTTAATCCTAATTTCGAATTTTAAAGAGATTTACAACATTATTCTATGACTTTAATGTGAACTTGCTCCCTTCTTGCTCATGCTTGGTTTCTTGATGTGCTTGACTCCATTGTGTAGATAACTTGAGCTTGAGACTCCTTTATTCTATGAATTCATTTGTTATCATCAAAATCCATGTGTAAATATATAATTACACAAAACTTGAAACCTTAGGTTTAACAATCTCCCCCTTTTTGATGATGACAAATACTTGATAGAACCTGAAGCCTGTATTAATACTTAAGCTCCCCCTGAGAATGTGCGTTAGTTTTTCAAGCAAAAAAAAAAAAATAATTCCAAGCATATATAACAAGTTTAACAATTTAAACAATATTAATGTTCTAGTCTAAAACTTCTCCCCCTTTTGGCATCATTAAAAAGGATCGACAGCAAGTAAATAGACTGAAGAAAACGGTGCGTTAAAAAACACTGTAGATAGTTGAAAAAGAGAGCCGTCCGTGACCCGACAAGTCCTGCAAAGCCTCGAGGCCTAACTCTATGAATTTAGTGCGGTTGAAGATAGAAACAAATCGCCTGATGTTGTTGACAAACGAGATTGAAGGCTCCGAGTTTCTAAAAAAAATGTCTTTTTCACTGATCGGGAAAAAACACATTGCTCTTTGACTTGGATGATAGCTCGTCTTGTTCTTTATACTATCTCTATAAAAACAGTCTTAAAGTTCATCCAATCCGCATCAAGTTTTCTTCTTATCTCTATAACTCATCTGCATTCCTTCAACATTCTCGCTTTAAGTTTTCAATTCCTTTCTCAATGGCTCATTCTTCTACATCTCAACCTCCTGTCCTTTCTGCAGCTGCCATTGGTGCTATGTTGCAGCAAGAAAATAATAGTATGGCAAATAAGTCAGACTCCGATGCTATCTACGACTTGGTGAGTCTCGGGACTCGCTACTCATCCTCTATTGTTGCTTTTTCCCAGCGGGTTCAAGCAAAAAACCATGAGGTTGAAAAGCTTAAGGAACAAATTGTTGTACTTCAACGAATTGTTCAAGAGTCTCACACAAGGGAAGGAATCCTTCGGCAGAAGAATAAAAAGTTGAAATCTCTATTGGATTCTTCATTCCGCTTGCCAGTTCCCATGAATAGGGATGACATGATATTGTATGAAGAGAATGAGCGTCTCAAACATGAGGCTAAGAACCTCAAGTTTATGTAAAAGTATTTAAGAAAAATCTATCTATTTTTATGAACTTTGATCTGTCTTTTAAGAGATATTCATAATATGCATCATACCTATTTCTCTTCTAATCATAGATAATCTATCTTCTGGTAAAGGTTTTGTGAATATATCTGCTAACTGATCGTGTGTGTTTGTGAACTCTAGTACTATATCGCCTTTCTGCACATGATCTCGAAGAAAATGATATCTTATTTCAATATGCTTAGTTCTAGAATGTTGTATTGGGTTTTTTGAAAGATTTATAGCACTTGTATTATCACATTTGATTGGAATGTGATTATACATGAGTTTAAAATCTTCAAGTTGTTGCTTCATGTAAAGAACTTGAGCACAACAACTACCCGCAGCAACATATTCTGCCTCAGCAGTAGATAGTGCAACAGAATTTTGTTTTTTACTAAACCAGGAAACTAATGCATGACCTAAGAAGTGACATGCTCCACTAGTGCTTTTTCGATCTATTTTACAACCAGCATAATCTGCATCTGTGTAGCTGATTAGATCGAAAGATGTGTGTTTAGGGTACCATAACCCTAGGTTAATTGTACCACTAAGATATCTAAGAATGCGCTTAACTGCAATTAAATGAGATTCTTTTGGAGATGATTGAAAACGTGCACATAAACACACACTGAACATAATATCTGGTCTACTGGCTGTCAAATATAATAAGCTACCAATCATACCTCGATATACTTTCGAGTCAACTGTCTTACCGGATTCATCTTTATCAAGTTTAGTAGATGGGCTCATTGGTGTTCCAGTTTCCTTAGCACCTTCCATCCCAAACTTCTTCAGCAATTCCTTAATATATTTTGATTGATTGATGAATGTCCCACTTTTTACTTGCTTAATTTGCAATCCGAGAAAGAATGTAAGTTCTCCCATCATGCTCATTTCAAATTCATCCTGCATAGTCTTAGCAAAAACTTGACACATATTTTCATTAGTAGCACCGAATATTATATCATCAACATAAATCTGAACCAAAAGAATATCATCATTTTCGTATTTAATGAAAAGAGTTGTGTCGATTTTTCCTCTTGAGAAACCTTTTTTAATCAAGAAACCACTGAGTCTCTCGTACCACGCTCTAGGAGCTTGTTTGAGTCCATATAGTGCTTTTGTGAGTTTGAAAACATGATTTGGAGAAATATGATTTTCAAAACCTGGAGGTTGCTCAACATATACCTCTTCATTTATAAAACCATTTAAGAAAGCACTTTTAACATCCATTTGAAAAAGTTTGAAATCTTTATAACAAGCATATGCAAGTAGCATTCGAATAGCTTCTAATCTTGCGACTGGTGCATATGTCTCATCATAATCAATTCCTTCTTCTTGATTGTAACCTTGGGCTACAAGTCGAGCCTTATTTCTAGTAATGACTCCGGACTCATCTTTCTTGTTTCTAAAAACCCATTTTGTTCCAATAATAGTATGATTTTTGGGTTTAGGAACAAGTGTCCAAACATCATTTCTTTCAAATTGATTAAGCTCTTCTTGCATAGCTAGAATCCAAGATTCATCAAGAAGTGCTTCATCAATATTTTTAGGTTCAATCTGAGATAAAAAAGCAGTATGATTGCAAATATTTCTAAGAGATGATCGAGTGCTTACACCTTGTGAAGGTTCTCCCAGAATTTGTTCCACTGGATGATCTTTCACAAATTTCCACTGTTTGGTTGCATCTCGTATTAAATTTTGATGATCTTTCCTGATGTCTCCATGTTGGACTTCCTCTATTGTGTTCTCTTTGTTGAGATTGAGACTTTCTGTATTATTTATACCTCCTGTTTCTTCATCAATGGATTTCTTGGAGAGTAGAGAATTAGATTCATCAAATACTACATGCATAGATTCTTGTACAGTTAAAGTCTTTTTATTGAATACTCTATAAGCTTTACTATTTGTAGAATACCCGAGAAAAATACCTTCATCCGATTTTGCATCAAATTTGCCTAAATTATCCCTGTCATTCAAAATAAAACATTTGCATCCAAATACATGAAAGTAACCAATGTTGGGCTTTTTCTCATTCCAAAGCTCATAGGGGGTTTTATCTAATTTAGACCTTAACATAACTCTATTTATAACATAACATGCAGTACTTACCGCTTCGGCCCAAAAATAACTAGGCAAGTTGTTCTCATTAAGAATTGTTCTTGCCATCTCTTGAAGAGATCTATTTTTCCTCTCTACTACCCCATTTTGTTGAGGAGTTCGAGGAGCAGAAAAATTATGCACAAAACCATTTTCATCACAAAATGTTTCAATATTTTTATTAACAAACTCTTTTCCCCTATCACTTCGGATACTTGAAATAGTATAGCCCTTTTCATTTTGAATTCTCTTGCATAACTTGGTAAAAGCATTATGTGCCTCATCTTTATGAGCAAGAAAGATGACCCAAGTATATCTAGAGAAATCATCAACAATAACAAAAGCATAATATTTTCCTCCTAGACTTGCAACTCTATTTGGTCCAAAAAGATCCATGTGTATCAGTTGCAGTGGTCTAGTAGTGGAAATATATTTCTTGGTTTTAAAAGAAGTTTTTGTTTGTTTACCAAATTGGCATGCATCACAAATTTTGTCTTTAAGAAAATTTGCCTTTGGTAAACCTCTCACAAGATCATTTTTTGAAAGTTTGGAAATAAGTTCCATGTTGGCATGACCTAGTCTTCTATGCCATAACCAATTAGTTTCATTTTGTACTGAAAAACAAATAGCATCTTGTGAGGTAATTTCTTCAAAATCGATTGTATAAACATTATTACTTCTAAAGGCAGTAAAACAAATGTTATAATCATGATCATTCAAAATAATGCACTTATCCATTTTGAAAGTAACTGTAAATCCTTTATCACATAATTGACTTATACTCAAAAGATTATGTTTTAGACCTTCAACAAGTAGAACATCTTCAATTATGAGAGAAGATTTATTACCAATTTTACCTATTCCCACGATCTTCCCTTTCGAGTTGTCTCCAAATGTCACGTGTCCTTCTTCTTTAGATCTAAGATCAAAGAACTTAGTCTTGTCTCCCGTCATGTGTCTTGAACATCCACTATCTAAAAACCATTTGTTTTTGCTTGTAGAGGACTTCATGCATACCTATAAAAACAATTAAAATGATTTTTCTTGGTACCCAAGTTCTTTGGGTCCTTTATTTATTAGTATTAGAAGAAACAAGATTTTTAGGTACCCATATGGCCCTAATAGTCATTGTATGTTTTCTTCTAATAGGACAAGTATGATAATTATGACCATTTCTATTACAAAAATTACAAATAGCATGTGACATATATGAAAATCTTGAATGATTATAATAGTATCCTTTTTTGACAAACTTATTATGAAAAGAATTTTGAATATTAGACTTTGATGTAGAAGGATTATCAAAGAAGTTTTTATAAGGTTTGAACTTTTGTTTTGGCATATATCCCAAGCCTGCCTTGTCAAAAACACATCTTTGACTACCAAGAAGTTTTTCAAAATTTCTTTTTCCATTCGTAAAGTTTTCAACAATATTTTCTAAATCAGTTTTCTTTTTCTTCAACTCAAGATTTTCGTCTTTCAAAACAATATTTTCTTTTCTTAAAATATCAATTTCGTTTGTTAAAGAAGAATTTTTCTTTTTCAAAGCAGTATATTTGATACCCAATTTTTCAAATTCTTCATATACCTCTTCTAAAACATTTTGCAATTCTTCATATGAAGGATTTTCAATATTATCAAAATTTGTTACCTCAATATCATCTTTAGCCATAAGACAGAGATTTGCTGATTCTTCATTGCTTGCTTCACTATCTGAGCTACTTGAATCATCATCCCATGTAGCTTTCATTGCTTTCTTGCCTTTGTTTCGATCTTTCTTTAGCAGGGGACAATCTGGCTTGATATGACCAGGCTTATTGCATTTATAACAAATTAAAGTATCATTTTTACCTGAATCTTTCTTGGAAAACTTTTTGAATGATTTCCTCGGAGGAGTTTTATTTTTCTTTAAGAATCTCTGAATTCTTCTTGTTATCATCGCAACTTCTTCATCTTTATCGTCATTTTCCTCATCTTCATCACTTTCACTTTCATGAGGAACAGCTTTAAGTGCCAAGCTCTTCTTTGGCTTTCCTTCTTCTTCTCCTCTTTTCAATGTGTACTCATGGGTGATAAGTGACCCGATGAGTTCATTCACTTCGAGCTTCTTGAGGTCTCTAGCTTCAAGAATCGCTGTCACTTTTGATTCCCAACGTTTTGGTAGAGAGTTGAGAATTTTTCTTACCATTTCCACTTTGGAATAAACTTTACCAAGAGCTGTCAAACTGTTTATGATGTTAGTAAAACGAGTGTGCATGCTAGAAATAGATTCATCATCATTCATCTTAAACATTTCATATTCATGAGTAAGAATATAAATTTTTGATTCCTTAACTTGAGAAGTTCCTTCATAAGTAACTTCCAAGTTATCCCAAATTTCTTTTGCCGTAGCACAAGTCATTACTCTATTAAACTCATTACCATTGAGAGCATTATATAATAAATTCATAGCAGTTAAATTCAAAGTATAAAGTCTATCGTCTTCACGATCAAACTCTTCTTCTTCCTTTTTGACCTTTACTCCACCAACCACTTTTGTTGGAATATAAGGTCCATTTACAATGCATTTCCAGATCTCTCGACCTTGAGCCTGAAGGAATATTCTCATTCTAACTTTCCAGAATGAATAATTGTCTCCACAAAAGAGTGGAGGCCGACTGCTAGATTGACCTTCACCAAATGAAGCTGCAATGTTAGCCATAAGATCTTAACTCAAAAGATAGTTAATCTTATAACAGAGCTTTAGCTCTGATACCAATTGTTGCCCAGATGACTAACACAAGAGGGGGGGTGAATTGAGTTGTATTTAAAAAAAAAAAAAAATTATAAATCAAATATACAATATCAAATATAAACAAAATACGAAATAGCAATAAATATAAAGAGTAAGGGTAAGAGAGAATCAAACTCAGTATGTTAACGAGGTTCGGCCCCACTGCCTACGTCCTCGCCTCAAGCTACCCCTTGAGGATCCCCGAATTCACTATTCAACCTCCTTCAGGTGGAGGTAAAAACCTATTACACCTTTGAACAACACCGCTACAAAGGATCCGTGTAGAACACCCTCTACACTTGCAATCACCTTACACGTGGTGATTCAACGATTCCCTGTGTAGAACACTTTCTACACGCACAAGGGTTGTACACACCCTTTTACTGATACAAGAATTGATAGTGGGTAGAATATCAGAAAACACTCCTCAATGAGTGAAATAAGAACAATACAGCACAACCTATATCTCTCAAAATGAAAAAGGATTAAGGCTCAATGCTTAGAGAAGAGAGAATGAAAGCTTTGAATGAGAGTTGTATGCTCTTGGTGTTGTGAATGTGAAGCTCTCAAATGATCTATTTATAGGCATATGAGACTTCATATTCAAATTTAAAAAGATTCACATGTCAAAGACATCATCATTCATTTTTCAAAAATTTCAAACCTAATCTTTTTACTTTTTGCATGTGACAAAATGAGCACACTTTACTTTTCAAAAAATTCAAACCTAATCTTTTACTTTTTGCATATGACAAAAGGAGCACACTTTACTTTTCAAAATTTTCAAACAAAGGCATCTTCCTTTTGCATAAGTCAAGAAAAGCATCAATCACTTTTGAAAATATTCAAATAAAACATGCACATGTGAAAGATGACAATCAATCATCTTTAATATTTTCAAAGTTCAACCCTTTAATCATGGCATGCACATGTGAAAGATGACAATCAATTATCTTTCAAAATTTTCAAATTTAATTTTCAAAATATTCATGCACATGTGGAAAATGTATTTTAATGCTTTATGATAAAATATTAATTTTTGAGCCTTAATCCTAATTTCGAATTTTAAAGAGATTTACAACATTATTCTATGACTTTAATGTGAACTTGCTCCCTTCTTGCTCATGCTTGGTTTCTTGATGTGCTTGACTCCATTGTGTAGATAACTTGAGCTTGAGACTCCTTTATTCTATGAATTCATTTGTTATCATCAAAATCCATGTGTAAATATATAATTACACAAAACTTGAACCCTTAAGTTCAACATACTATCAGTCGAGATAGACCAAAGAGACCTCTTTATTTCATGCAATGTCAGTGTAGCACATAGGGCCTCATTGTCCTCCATTGTTACTATCGGTTGAATTAACTCCAACTCATCCACGTTGCTCTCAATCGGTGAGACCGAAAGAAAATTCTTAAAGAATTCAACTGCCACTTCATGTATAGTCTCCCCTATTTCCAGCGTTCATCCATCATCAAGCTGCATTTTAACAATTCTTTTATTCTATTTCTTGAGCTGCATGGAAGCATGAAAAAAACCTGTTTAGCATCCCCTTCAGCCAACCACTTAAAGCTTGACTTTTGGCAGGCCATTACTTCCTCTCTATGAACCCACTGCGAATGATCTTGTTTACAACTCAACCAGTCGTTCTCAATCTGAGTCGAATAGGAATTAGACAGCAGAACTTGAAATTCTGAGATGTGGTCCTCTACTTTTTTTTAACTCCACCTCCACCTAACCGAAGACCTCCCTATTCCATGTCCGTAAAGCACGCTTCAGCCTTTTCAATCTCCTACTAATACGGACCATGGCACACCCTTCGACTTTTTCATTCCACACTGCCTGTACTAACGGAAGGAGGCTCTCATGTGAGTCTCACATGCGAAGAAACTTGAAAGGCCGCAAAACAGGCACCCTTTCTCTGTTGAGCTGCACCAAATATAGAGCATGATTCGAAGAAGTCCTAGGTAGATACGAAACTGTAACAGTGCCAAAATAATTCAAGAAGGCCAAACTCACCAGGATTCGATCCAATCGAGCCCAATTTCTTCTACCCCCTCGCCTATCGTTACACCATGACAACCGATTACCTTCACAAGGGAGGTCCACAAGCGCACACTCATGGATACAATCATAAACTCTCTCTTTGCCCGAAGGGCCTGCAATAGACCACCCACCTTTTCACTATTATCTCATATAATATTGAAATCCTCCCCAATGAACCATGGAAGCCTAGAAGAATTTTGAAACTTTAGAAACTCCCATAATTCCAATCTTTTAGCCTGAAAACAGCTAGCATAAACAAAGGTTACAAGCACTCGACAATTCCCAGAACAAAACAACCACTAATAGCTTGATCTGACAAAGAAATCAATTCGAACTCAAACTTAGCAGCCCAAAAGATCCAAAAATTTCCCCAAACCTCAGCATTATTCAAACAAAATGGGAACTTCATCCAACGTGCCCATCTATTGCACTTATTAGAATTTAAAAAAGGTTCTAAAATAGCCATCACAGAAGGGCGACTTTTATTTAAAATACGCCGAAATCTACTCTTCGACGAAAGAATTTTCCTAATTTCCATGTACATATTTGCGTAAAAAAAGTTAAGAAATTTTTTGGAGCGAGTGCGATGCTCCAAGACCACAATCGACTTTTCCTTTCATATCCCTTTTACTTTTTTTGGCGGAACATGCATGTCTGGATCGGAATCAAAAGATTTGGCAGCTAACTCGTTCAATTCCTCTTCAAAATTGCCGTCAGACCCATCCGTGGATCTAATGTCCACATCAATCAACTCTTCCTCATCTAGAAAATCCTTTTCGCCCAACCCACCTAACTCAAACTCTAAAGCTTCATCCACTAGTCGCAGATTACTTCTTGGCTCAAAATCTTGCAGAGTGTCTTGGTCTTCCTCCCCACAATCTACCTCTGTAATCTCAAACCAGTTTTCCTAGTGCTTATGCAATGTCCCCTACTTTATACCATGCTCCTCTACTGGCTTCCCAATCAAAGGACCATCGATAGCCTTAACCACCCCTGCCTCTAAATTTAACGCCTTTGACGAATCACCATTGCCCAACTCCACACATTCCTCAAATAATTTCTCATCCATCGATACATACTGGACACTAGAGACCCCTTCGTGAAGCCCTTCCCTTCGCGCTCAGATGGACTTTAGAATGACTTCTCTTTTGGATTTCGAAGGTTCACCCACCCCATTTTCCAATACATTACCGATTGTTTCACCATTCCTATTGCCCACTACCTTCCACATGTTTATTTTAGCCTTCTTCTTCCCGTCCTCTTGCACCAACCCGTTAGAAACATTCTTCTTCCCCTCCATAGGACGTTCATGCTTGGAGCAGCAACTTTCAACATGACCCTATCTTTTGCAAAGTGTACAATACACTAGGGTGGATTAAAAAAGACCTCTTGAAAATGGCTTGTCTCAAGGCCCGGGGGACCCAACCAAAATGATTTACGTAGGGTTACGAAACATCTACTTCTACACAAATTCGTGTAGCCTCTGGACGAGTTACACATGTTGTAGCGTCATCCCTCTTGAGATATCGGCCAATACCATTCCCCATACTCCGTAACATCGATTCCTGAAAATAATTTGGGGGCAAACCCGGTAAAGTAATCCAAACAGGAACCCAAAGGAAATCCTTGTCTTCAACAAAATCCATAGTCCAATGAAATACCCGAAACGAGACTCCATGTATCTCGAAATTCCCTCTCGCCATCACACTGATAAAATCTTCATCTTGTGCCATCTGGACCAATACATTTTGTGGATTCGGCAATTGCCCAACGATCGGCATCGATTTTAAACCCCAACGAGTTTTGATAAACGCCCGAATATTATCTAGTATAGGCTGTTGACAAAGGAATTTCAGAACCACCGAGAACCAAAAAGGCTTTGTAGATCGCTAAATCTCTGCTTTCGAAAACATTAAAAACATGGTTCTATCTTGAAACCTAGGTTCTTGAGGGGGAAGAGGCACCTCAGGCAAAAGTTAAGGCTTCGTAGCCACCACATCCACAAATGCTGCACCAACGCTTGGCGCATGTTCAGTACGCTGCAACGTTCCAGATGTCCTTCCTTGGATCATGGGTGCTCCAGCCTCCAGCCCTGCCGTGGGTGGCAGAAGGCCGGTGGCTACAGCCATAGGTTGATCGCCTCCAGTCCGTAGAGAGAAAAGAAGCCCTACGCCACGTAAACAGTTAATTCTCCTCCTTACTGTAGCTTGGTATGACATTTTTGCACGCACAAAGGTTATACACACCCTTTTACTGATATAAGAGCTGATAATGGGTAAGTTATCAGATAACACTTCTCAATGAGTGAAATAATAATAATACAAGGCAAACTATATCTCTTTCAAAATAAACAAGGGTTGAGGTTCAATGCTTAGAGAAGAGAGATTGAAAGTTTTGAATAAATGTTATAAAACTTGCAATGATGTGTGTATGTTCTTGTTATTGTAAATTTGAAGGTCTCAATTGAGTCGTTTTTGGGCATATGAGACTTTATATTTAAATTAAAAAAGATTCTCATGTCAAAAACAAAATCATTCAATTTTCAAAAAATTTAAATAAAAGTTTTTCATTTTTGCAATTATCAAATTCAACATCATTTAATTTTCAAAATTTTCAAATTTAATCTTTTTACTTTTTGTATATGACAAAATGAGTATTATTTACTTATCAAAATTTTCAAACAAAAATATCTACATTTTGCATATGTCAAAAAGAGTATCAATCATTTTTAAAAATATTCAAACAAAACATGTATATGTGAAATATGATAATCAATCATCTTTCAAATTTTCAAAATTCAAACTTTTAATCATGACATGTATATGTGAAGGATAACAATTCATTATTTTTAAAAAATTCAAATTTAATTTTCAAAAAATAACATGCACATATGGGAAATGCAATTTAATGTTTTATGAAAAAAGATTAATTTTGAGTCTTAGTCTTAATTTTGAATTTTTTAATAGATATACAAAATTACTCTAAGAGCTTTATTTGTGAGTTTGTTCCCTTTTTTGCTAATGTTTGGTTCGGCTTCATTGCGTAGACAATTTGAACTTGAGATTACTTTTTATTTGAATTTATTTATTATCATCAAAATCTATATATAGATATATAATTATATGAAATTTGAAACCTTAGATTCAACAGTAATTATTCCAAATTTATTCTTTACAAATTAAGGTCTAGTTTGTTTTCATAATTTTTTAAATTTTCAAATAAAATAAAATAAAATATCTTTAAAATATGGAATTGGACGTGGATTGCTTTTTAGATAAAAGTTAAGGCCTAATTTATTTTCATAATTTTTTTCAATGTATCTAATTTCATTTAATATAATGATTAAAGTTTTTTAAATTTTTAACTAAAATAAAATATATATATAATTTAATTTTTCAAAATTTTAAAAAAATACTATTAAAAAAATATATTTTATTAATATTTTATTTAACTTTTAATTTAATTTAATTAAAAAAAGTAGAAAGAAAATGTTTTTACTCCAATATTTACGAAGGTGTAGCTTTCGGACGCGAATGCTGTTGATTCATTCCAACGGATCTCTTTCATCTCTATATAATTAGTGTTTAAAGACAAGACCTTTCACTGTGACACGGCTGTCAGCTTTCACTCAGCCTCTCACAGAATCCGTGCTCCATGAGCGAATCTTGTACCCTTATTTTCGCAACTGTAAACCCGTGCCCTGTGTGTTCTGCCTCCTCTGCCATCTGCAGTGCTCGTGGGCTGGTCCGAGGGAGGTTACGAACAGCTATATTGCAGTACCGCCTCGAAGTTGGACCATGCCCAAAGCTAGAATAGGCACCACCTCGACTCCCTGCAAGCACCGAACCGCCATCTTGAAGTTGGAGCACTAAACAGATCGGCAATCACGGTTCCAAGGATGCGCTCCTTCCGGGTAAGCACAAGAGATTTTCCCATTTGTGTGAATCTTTGACCGAAGTCCATTTTTGAGTTTGATATTTCGGGTTTATTATTTTTAGCATCTGGATTGAACTTTATGTGTGCATTTGAAACATTATTTGTGCAAAGATAAGCAGCAAGCGCATTTGAGTGAACTCTGCTTGGGAATTAGATAACTGTTCTCTATTTAATTCAGAAAATATTTTTAGAATTTTAGATGATGAGTGGTCTGCTAGAAGCTTTGTTAAGATGTATTTGCATGAACTTGTTTCTCACTAAGTTAATGAATAGGGTATTGCTAACTGGTTTTTGTCAGAGGGTAGTTCAAGCATTTTTATTATACTGTGAAGGTTTGGGGGGGTGTTGGTTGGAAGGGCCTGTAGGTTGTGGTATTGGTGTCATGCAGGTCTGCGCAGACAGCGATAGATGAGAAGCCAAGTCTATTTTTTTGGTATGAAGAAAAGGGATTAAGCTGTTGGAAGGGCCTGTTTTTTAGGTTCGCACCATTTGATCGATGCGACATGATGGATCATTGATCTTTTGTGACTTAATAAGCACAAATGAAACCCCAAGGGGTTGGCCCAAGTGGTGAAGGCCTTGGTCTTGAGGTCTCACACCCTTTAAGGTCCAAGGTTCAACACCTCATGGGTGTAAACAATCCTTTGGGACCACACCCCCTGGTGAAAAGCCAACGATTTAATCAGTTTTGTGTAGGTAAACTTCCGAGGGTGCGGTGCACAAGACCGGAGTTTACTCTGCAGGGGTGGGTCCAAAGGGCCCTGCCTTGGATCGGTTCCTCGACATTAAAAAAAAAAAAAAAAAAAAAAAAGCACAAATTGTTATGAAACTAATGAAAAACAAGAGAGCGAAAGACAAAGAGAGAGATCTTTAATACGAGAGAAATGTTTAGAGAACTTAGTTTTCTCTTATTTCTTGGTGTCTTACACAAATGAGGACTCCCTCTATTTATAGGGATTTCTTGGTACAAAGGATGGTTAGGATTGTTACACTTGTCATCAATCCAATGGTAAAGAGTACAAAGGAGGTTAGGTGTACCTAAAATCACTATTGGGGGGTAGGTGTACCTAAGATTACCATTGATGGCTAAATGTGGTCATACAATACAATTTGAACTTGGTTTCTAACACTCCCCCTTTGGATGACCACATATAAAGAATATGCCTCGTTAAAACCTTGTCAAGGAAAAACCCAGTGGGAAAAAACCAATGACGAAGGAAAAAGAGTACAATATTCTGTATATCGTCAAGTGCTTTAAGATTGCCTCATTAAAACCTTGCAAAGGAAAACCCAGTGGGATAAAACCTTAGCGAAGGGAAAAGAGTACAATCAGCACAAATCTTCAAGACATTTACTCCCCCTGAAAAGTGCATGATAATAGGTCTTCAAGTCTTCGCATTCCAATCTTCTGCACAAGTTTCTTAAATGTTGCAGTTGGTAATGCTTTAGTGAATAAATCTGCCAGATTATCACTTGACCGTATCTGCTTGACATTAATTTCACCTTTCTCCTGAAGTTCATGAGTATAAAAGAATTTAGGTGAAATGTGTTTGGTTCTATCACCTTTGATATATCCTCCTCTAATTTGAGTAATACAAGCAGCATTATCTTCGTATAAAATTGTTGGACTATCATTAATCACTGGAAGACCACACTTTTCTTGAATATGTTGAATCACTGATCTTAGCCAAACACATTCTCGACTTGCCTCATGAATTGCAATTATCTCTGAGTGATTTGAAGAGGTAGCAGATATTGTTTGCTTGACAGATCTCCATGATATAGCAGAATTTCCATAAGTAAATACATATCCAGTTTGAGATCTACCTCTGTGTGGATCTGAAAGATAACCTGCATCCGCATATCCAACTAATTGTGGACTTGATCCATGTTGATAAAATAATCCCATATCAACTGTACCTCGGAGATATCGAAGGACATGTTTAATGCCATTCCAATGTCTTCGAGTTGGTGCGGAACTATATCTTGCAAGTAAATTAACTGAAAATGCAATATCAGGCCGAGTGCAATTTGCAAGATACATCAGGGCTCCAATTGCACTGAGATAAGGTACTTCAGGACCAAGAATTTCTTCATCATCTTCACAAGGACGAAATGGATCTTTTTGCACATCAAGTGATCGAACAACCATTGGAGTACTCAGAGGATGAGCATTGTCCATGTAAAAGTGCTTCAAGACTTTCTCTGTATAAGTTGACTGATGAATGAGAATTCCATTTTGTAAATGCTCGAGCTGCAGGCCGAGACAAAATTTCGTTTTGCCAAGGTCTTTCATTTCAAATTCATTCTTTAAATATGTAGCGGTTCTTCTTATCTCTTCAGGAGTTCCAACAAGATTTAGATCATCAACATAAACCGCAATAATAACAAATCCAGAGTCTGATTTTTTAATGAAAACACATGGGCATATTGGATTATTCTCAAATCCTTCTTTCAATAAATATTCGCTAAGGCGTTTATACCACATGCGTCCGGATTGTTTTAATCCATATAAGGATCTTTGAAGTTTAATAGAGTACATACTTTTAGATGTACTCAAATTAGAAGCTTCAGGCATTCTATATCCTTCAGGGATTTTCATATATATGTCATGATCCAATGATCCATATAAGTATGCAGTAACCACATCCATTAACTGCATATCTAATCCTTTTGTAACTACCAAACCAATCAAAAATCTGAATGTGATTGCATCCATAACAGGAGAGTATGTTTCCTCATAATTAATCCCTGGTTTCTGCAGGAAACCTTGTGCAACAAGTCGTGCTTTATATCGCACAATTTCATTTTTCTCATTACGCTTACGCATAAATACCCATTTATATCCAACAGGCATTACACCCTTTGGTGTTTGTACAATTGGTCCAAAGACCTCTCGCTTTGCTAGCGAGTTTAATTCAGCTTCAATAGCTGATTTCCATTTTGGCCAGTCATTTCTACGTCGACATTCTTCGACAGTTCTTGGCTCAATTTCTTCATTACTTCTGGTAATGTCAAGGGCCATTTTATATGAAAATATGTTGTCCACAACGGTTTTATTTCTATCCAGAATTTCTCCAGTATTCATGAAATGTATCGAGATCTCGTTATTTTCAGGTACCTGTCCCTCTTCAAGGGAAGACATTTCATTAAATACCTCTTCAGGAGGTTCTTTTTCAGGAGATTTATTCTCTTCAGGAGTATCAATTACTCTTATGGCCTGTGTTGTGGGTATGGACTCTTCAGGAGTACCAAATTCATTTTGTATTTTTCTCTTCCGAGGAATTTTATCCTTTGCACCAATAGGCCGTCCACGCTTCAGGCGTATCTTGGACTCACCTGTTGCTGTTTTGGCAATTTGTCCTTCAGGGACTGCAATCCTTGCTGGAATATTAACAGCAGGAATATATGATTTTACCACACCTTTAGTGTCAGTAAATGCATCCGGTAATTGATTTGCAACACTTTGCAAATGAATAATCTTTTGAACCTCTAGTTGACATTCATTTGTACGAGGATCAAATTGGGAAAGAGCTTTATTTTTCCAAGTAATTTCCTGTCGTGCTTCAGGCACCGACTTCTCATTACCCAATGTTGGGAAAATGGATTCGTCAAAATGACAATCCTCAAAACGTGCCTTAAACATATCCCCTGTAAGAGGCTCAAGGTATCTAATAATAGATGGAGAATCAAACCCAATATATATTCCAAGTCTACGTTGAGGACCCATCTTTGTACGTTGTGGAGGTGCAATTGGAACATATACCGCACATCCAAAAATACGAAGATGAGTAATATTTGGTTGTTGACCAAATGCAAGCTGTAATGGAGAATATTTGTGATATGCTGATGGCCTAACACGAATCAATGATGCTGCATGAAGTATAGCATGTCCCCAGGCAGAAATAGGAAGTTTTGATTTCATAAGTAAAGGTCTAGCGATTAACTGAAGCCTTTTAATTAATGATTCAGCTAAACCATTTTGAGTGTGTGTGTGGGCAACTGGATGTTCAACATCTATGCCTATTGACATGCAATAGTTATCAAAAGCTTGAGATGTAAATTCACCTGCATTATCCAATCGAATAGTTTTAATTGGATAATCAGGAAATTGTGCTCTAAGTTTAATTATTTGGGCAAGAAGTTTAGCAAATGCAATATTTCTAGTGGAAAGAAGACAAACATGTGACCATCGACTTGATGCATCAATTAAAACCATAAAGTATCTGAACGGTCCACTTGATGGTTGAATAGGCCCACATATATCCCCATGAATTCTTTGTAAAAAAGACGGAGATTCAAAAACAATTTTTGAGATAGATGGTTTGATAATCAATTTACCCTGAGAACATGCAGAGCATGGATATTCATTGGGTAAGATAATCCTCTGATTCTTTAGGGGATGCCCATACGAATTATCAAGTATTCGTCTCATCATTATTGCTCCCGGATGTCCAAGGCGATCATGCCAAGTCATAAAGACTTTGGGGTCAATGCACTTCTGGTGCATTACCACATGTGATTCGATTGTTTTCATTTCTGTATAATACAATCCAGATGAGAGGGCAGGCAGTTTTTCTAATACGAGCTTCTGGCTCGAAATTATTTTAGTAATGAGAAGATGCTCTTTATTGTCTTCGTCGGTGGTTTCAATATGACAACCATTACGACGTATATCCTTAAAACTCAATAAATTTCTTCTTGATCGTGAAGAAAATAGAGCATCATCGATGCAAAATTTGGTGCCATTAGGCAACACAATATAAGCTCTTCCGGAGCCTTCAATTAGATTCGATGAACCAGATATGGTATGAACGTAGGCTCTACTCAATGTTATATTTTGAAAATATTTTTTGTCTTTAAGAATTGTGTGAGTTGTAGCACTGTCAGCCAGACATACATCTCTATTATTCATCTCAAGTTCATCAGTAATACTCATGATTCTACAAAATATATAAAACTTTCATTAAAACATTGCAAAATATAAATAAAGAAAATACATTAATCAAAAAGGAACACTTCCATCACCAATCAAGTGATCTATTCTATCACTAGAATTTTCAAAGAAATCAGAAACATCAAGATTTGTAATATCTTCTCTATCTAAAGCATCTGATGATTCAGCAAAATTTGTTTCAAACTTTTTTGTTTTTTCTTTTATAGAAGTTTGATATAAGTCAACCAAATGCTTAGCTGTACGACAGGTACGAGCCCAATGTCCAGTCATACCACATCTATGGCATCCATCTTCATCTTTCTTTAAAGATTTATTTTGAGGACCTTTGCCCTTCTCTGAGTTGAACCACTTCTGGTGGTACGGTGTATATCTTCTATTATCCCTTTTAGTGTGGTCTCTTCTAGGACCTCCACTTCTGTAATCTTTTCTACCACGTCCTCGTCCTCGGTTTCTTTGAAAATATGCACCATTTGCTTCTGGAAATGGTGTAAATCTAGTATCATTCACTTCAGGGAATGATATAGAACCAGTAGGACGTGACTGATGATTTCTTAATAAAAGCTCATTATTTTGCTCAGCTACAAGAAGACAAGATATAAGTTCAGAATATTTTTTGAACTTTCGCTCTCGATACTGCTGCTGCAGGAGCACATTCGAGGCATGAAAAGTGGTATATGTCTTCTCTAACAAGTCATCATCAGTGACTTTTTCACCACATAATTTTAATACTGAGCTAATTTTAAAGAGTGCAGAGTTATACTCACTAACACTCTTGAAATCTTGCAACCTCAGGTGCATCCAATCATGACGAGCTTTTGGGAGGATCACAGTTTTCTGGTGCTCATATCTCTCCCTTAAATCATTCCACAAAATAAGGGGATTTTTCACCGTGAGATACTCAGTTTTTAATTCTTCATGGAGATGGTGCCTAAGGAAAATCATTGCCTTAGCACGGTCCTGCCGGGACCCTTGATTTCCTTCTTTAATTGTATCTCCCAGGTTCATCGCATCTAGATGGATCTCAGCATCAAGGATCCAAGATAAATAATTTTTCCCAGAAATGTCAAGAGCAACGAATTCCAATTTCGTAAGATTTGACATTTTCTACATATATAAATCAGGAACATAAGTATGTTTATATTAAGAAATACATTTACAAAATTATGAGAATAAACATAGAGTTTCATCAAGTAATATAACATTTCATATTCATATTGAGAATTACAAATAATATATTGAAAAACTTACTTGAAGTAGAAGACTACTAGCTTCAAAACCGTCAGAGACTTCGTGCTGATAACGTGTTATGAAACTAATGAAAAGATAGAGAGCAAAAGAGAGAGAGATGTTTAGAGAACTTTGTTTTCTCTTATTTCTTGGGGTCTTACACAAATGAGGACTCCCTCTATTTATAGGGATTTCTTGGTACAAAGGATGGTTAGGATTGTTACACTTGTCATCAATCCAATGGTAAAGAGTACAAAGGAGGTTAGGTGTACCTAAAATCACTATTGGGGGGTAGGTGTACCTAAGATTACCATTGATGGCTAAATGTGGTCATACAATACAATTTGAACTTGGTTTCTAACACAAATGAGTTATCTAATAAGCACCTAGATTTGTCATTGGAATGAGAAAACTCTTTGACAATTTAAGTTCTGCTTGTTAGCTTAGGAGAAGCTGGTATTGTTTTTCTACAAGCCAAAAATATTAGCTTTGTTCAAAGCTTTTTTATTTTTTTTATTTTTTATTTATAATTAATATGATATTTTATTACCAATAATAGGTACAACCCAAGTACACATAAGTATACAAAGGAAATACCTACTACACTCTAAAAACAGATTCAGGACATTATCATCATCCATTGCAAAAATCCTAGCCCACAAACACAATGTAGAAAAGAAAAACATTCCGAAGTTCCCCGAGAGAATGCTCTGTCTTCAAAACATCTCCCGTTCCTTAAATAGAATGAACTTAAGGCAACGAGAAAAAATTATCCTAGCCCACCATGCAGGTCTCATCAAGGCCTTTAAGCAGAATGAACTTAAGCACATTATCCTAGCCCACCATGCAGATCTCACCAGAGCTCATCAGGGCCTTGGAAGCAATTGTAGACAGTGTTGCAGCAAGGAGAAACTTGGATAATATTATGTACAGGGAATTCATTAGGAAGCAGAGTAAATTAAAGGCTCAACAAGTAGTGGATCGGATGCTAGATTTGGCAGCGTTGGGCTGTGTATCTAGTTGTTGGAGGCGATTACCCCTCCTCTACCACCTGAGCAATATAGTCGTGCAGTCATGCAGTGGAACAACAGCTTGTTCCTATTGTTTAGGAATTCTTCTTGTTGATGGCCCCAGATCACAGAGCACAATTGGCGTTGTCGTGGGAGTGACCAGACATATCCGGCCCTTTTAACTTTTATAATTTAGTGGTTAATTTAGGCTTATCATCATAGTGATAAGCCCAAAATCTCGGACAATGGTGCAAAGTTAGATAATTCCGGCTACTTTTTATGAAACTAGTTTTCCATAGTTATGTTTGTTACATTGCCATATTTTCTTGGATTGAACTTTTTATTTTTTAGGAGATTTTAGTCTTGATCGAAAGGGCTGACCAGTACAAGCTAAGTTTTCTCTCAGTACAACCAAAATTTTGATGATGTTTGGTGGGTTTTAATGGGTTTTAATGGTGAGATTACATTTGAGTGTTGAGTTTTAGGTGAGATTAGTGTGATTTTAGCCTTGGCCGGGGCTGTTCATCCAACCTGACCCGAACAGACCCACTTCTAATTGGGACTTCCGTTCCGCATTTTCGAAAAATGAATTCAGTAAGTGAGGCTATTCCGACCCAATCTTCTTTCTTTTTCTTTTTCTTTTTTTAATTATTATTAATGCAGAGTTAAGGAGTATTAAAAATGTTCGGATGGATTTAAGGAGAATCACATAACCCCTTTTTGAAGGAAATTATGCATATGCAGCTTATGTTCAAGACTTGAATACTTTTACTTTGAAGCTTAGACATTAAATTTCTACTACTTCCGTGGACATATTCTACATTGCTATGTATATTGGATGGCAAGTATGAATTCTTTGCAAAATTGAGTTCACAAAAATCAAACCTTTTGATTATCTCCCTTCAAATTCCTTTAATATAAGGTCAGTAAAAGTATCATGCCATCTAATTGGGATCTAGAAAATGGAAGCTTCACACAGCAAGTAAAGAGGGACAATATCTTTCCCTCATCGATTATATAAGTTAGGCAGCAATAGTACATAGCTGACATTCGAAGCATGTGATTAAACACAATGTTAGAAATCAAATCAAGTAGAGTTTTACTTGAGTGGCTTGATCTCATACCTTAATTCCTTTACAATCCAACTCATGGTACCTCTTGGTGCTCATGGTGCCAAGTGTCCAATACTATTCATCAAGTGGTTAAAATCTTGTCAAATGTCTAAATAAAATTTCTTTAACCTAATTTAGAGATTCCACATTGTGATTTTAAAACCTCTTCACTTGGTGCTAGTATTGAGGTCACTATTTATTCCGAGAATGAAAAATAAATTTTGCACTGTATAATTCTAAATACTCACACTAACTTGGCATTGGCTTCATGATAGCCATTTCCAAAATTTGATGAAAATTACATGTTTTCCATATATTCTAAACCTCCCTAGCCATAACCACACATTGGATTAACTATTGGATTAGTCAAAATAATAATATAATATTTTTAATTTTTTTTTTTCATATTTTGCAATTACACTAACCTTATGTTAATTAATAATTTAATTTGATACTTAAATTATTGTTTCCCAACTAATTTTTTTCATCAACCTAATTAATCATGATTAATACTTAAACCGTTGTGGCATTAAATCTGAAATCCATCTAATAATCATAGTCCATCTAATAATTCCGACTGTGGTGGCATTCATCTAAAATACATATTACAGGTGGCATTAATCCTGATTAATACTTAAACCATGTGTTTCCTACCTTCACATCGACCCAAGTACACAAGATGCCTTACTCAAAATCCATCTAATAACATCAACCCGTGTGTGTTTCCTACCTTAACATCATTATCCAGATTAGGTGTTCGGGCATCAGTATATTTCCTAAAATACCATGAGCCATCTCAAATAAAGCCGTCAAAAGCAATCACTCTAAAGAAAAATCACACTAAAACACCATGACGAAAAATCACATTAAAGAAATAACAAGTAATCTAACTAACAAGCAATCTAATCACAAATCTGAAATCAGACCTTGAGCCAACACAAAACCACACAACAAAATCTCAACTCAATCTAGAAAAATGCACCTCAACCCACAAAAATTTTAAATCAAAACAATTTCCAACTTAACAAATCTGATCAAGTATTTACACAAAAGTGCACGTCAGCCCACAAATATGGAAATATGCACCTTAACCCACAAAAATCTGAAATCAAAAAAATTTCCAACTTAACAAATCAGATCAACTATTTACACAAAAGTGCACCTCAGCCCAAGTCAAATCAAGTCACAATCCAGCCCATAAAATTTAGATCTCAACGGCTGCCCAGCCAAAACATGTGGCTGGGTAGCCATTACAAGCTAAAAATCTGAAAGTGTTTCCAATAGTTACACACCTCCATGAAGTGTGGATGGAGATTTGTCGGATGTACCTTTGAAAATATTCAAAAAGTCATAAAATTTTCTCTAAATATTACGAAAGTAGGCTTGTTGCATATTATTCATGCCAGCAACATCCTTGCTCATTATCTTCGCCACAAACTTTTTCTTATCAAGTTTCAATTGTGCACCTCTATCGTGATCCGCCTTCATCACCCATGCTCTCCTCTCTGCTATGAACAACCATTTATCCTCGGTCAATCCAGCTAACACCATGTTGAACTTAGCATCACGACTCCTGGGACTTTCGCTTCCTCAAGTATTCTTTCTATGTTTTTTTGCCTAGAGGCCTCTCAATGTTCTCCTCCAAAGCGTCGTCGGCAACTTTATTTGACTGCTCATCGACTTGACGTTTATCGTGTGACATTCTTCTCATATTCAATGAAATTATGTGTTGCTGTCATTTGAGTTCGAGGGTTGGTTTGAAAGTAGTGAAAGTGGAAAGTAGTGAAAGTGGAAACAGTCGTTTGCCATCTGGAGTTGTCAACTAAGTTCCATGAAATCCACAATGTATTCCACGTGTCCTCGTTGAAGAAGAGTTATGGAAATCACACACCAGTAGTGGTGGATCCAAATAGTATACCTTTGTAGTTCAACTTGACCTACGAAGAGAAGCTAATATGGATCATTGACTAGAAGGAAAAAGAGTCACGTAATCGGAATATTCCATTGGTCAATCGGGATGATAAACCCCTCTCGCCTACCTACCGAGCGGTAAAGCTGCCCGCCTTTGCTAGTTGTTGTCCACAACGTCATTGAAGTTGGTCGCTTAAGTTGGTCATTTAGACTGGTTGCCCTTGGGTCTCCCCGCCTATTGAGGGGTAAGTCTTCTCTTGCCTTTTGAGCGAGATGAGTGTATTTGTCCAAATCTCCTCAAATTTTTTATTATCTCAACATATGCATTAGTTCATATTACTTGCTGAATTTCATATCTCAAAGTCTATATTTATCGTTCACGTTAATTCTTCATGATTTTAGATACTAAAATCATCGTAATATCGTTGATTTAATTTTTTTTACATAGATGATCCGGATAATCATCACACTGATGGGGAGTTATGTGGCAATGAGTTAGTGGATATTTTTATTGAGACGATGCATGTGGACGTTATTATCGGGCAAGAAAGTTCAGGTGTAAATATCATGTGTTGTATGCTTAACATCTTAGTACTCTAGATTGAAAACTATTTAATGGCGGATAAGTTAAGGAAAAAGTCAAGCGGCTAAAGAAGAGGCGGCACATATTCACCGATTTGGTGGGACAAATAAATATGAGATGTGATCTTTATAGAAAAATTGTGATATGCAGTGATTAACATTTGTTAGATTAGCTTATCTTGATGGCATTTGCCTAATGCTCGTTATTGATCATCACAGTTTTCATGTAAGGGTCACATCCCATACCCATTTGTCCTACCAAATCGGTGAACATGTACTGCATCTTATTCAACCGTTTGATTTTCCCCTTCACCTGATCGTCATTAAATAGCTTTGAATCCAATCTACTAAGGTGTTGAGCATACAAGACGTGATATCTAAGGCCGAACCTTCTCGCCCGTACGTTCCCACTAATATCATCGCCATGCATTATCACAATAAAAATATCATCTAACTCGTCGTCCCATAACTTACCATCAGTGTGATGATTGTCTTGATTATCCAAAAAAATAAATTAAAGAGTTAAATTAGCGATATGACAATAATTTTGGTATGTGAAAGCGTGAAAGATTACTGCGAAGGATAAATATAGACTTTGAGATATGAATTTCATCAAGTAAAATAAATTAATGTGTATGATGAGATAAAAAAAGCTGAGGAGATTTGGAGAAATAAACTTATTTCACTCAAAATGTGAGAGAAGATTTTATCACTCGGTAGGTGAGGAGACCTATGGGCAACCAGTCTAAACGACCAACTTACGCGACCAACCTAAACGACATCGTGGGTGACTAGTAGCAAAGACGAGCAGCTCAACCGATCGATAGGTTGGCGAGAGGGGTCTATCATCCCCGGTTGGAGCCTTTCATCACGGTTAGGAACCTTACATCTCGGCCAATGCACCAGATATATTTGGCACACTTGGCTCTCATATCAAATTCATTCTCTAAAGTCACCTCTTGAAAATGCGTTTTGCTTTTTTTGAGTCACTTCGAGGTTGAATTTTGGTAAACGAATTGCACAGGTAGAGCAATGACATGGGTCTCTTCATAATTGAAGAATTTTCATAATTTTACTAGTTTGGGGCTAAAACGCTGGCATTGGATTTTGTAAACCATCAAGCTCCAACTTAAAGCTACAGTGTATTTATTTTCATCGGCCAATAGCTAAGATGTAAGGTGACTTGAGAGAAGGAATTTGATATGAGAGTGAAGTGCGCTGAATATAACAGGTCTCCTCGGCCAATAGCCGAGATGTAAGGTTCATGATCGAGAGGAAAGACTCAACCGGGATGATAGAACTCTCTCGCCCACCAACCTAGCGGTAAAGCTACCAACCTTTGCTAGTTGTTGTCCACGATGTCATTGAGGTTGGTCGTATAGACTGGTCGCCCGTGAGTCTCCCCGCCTACTGAGCGGTAAGTCTTCTCTAACCTTTTGGGCGAGATGAGTGTATTTGGCCAAATCTCCTTTTTTTTTTTTTTTTTTTAATCTCAACATATGCATTAGTTCATATTAGTTGCTGAAATGCATATATTTAAAGTCTATATTTATCTTTCGCATTAATCCTTCATGATTTCGGATACCAAAATCATCGTGATATCGTTGATTCAACTACTTTTGGCTTTTTTTACATGTATGATCCGGACAATCATCACACCGATTGTGAGTTATGTGGCAATGAGTTAGTTGATATTTTTATTGAGACGATGCATGTGGACATTATTACCAGGAAAGTACGGGCGGGAAAGTTCAGGTGTAAATGTCATGTGGTGTAAACTTAACATCTTAGTACTTTGGGTTCAAAGCTATTTAATGGAAAACAAGTTAAGGAGAAAATCAAGCTGCTAAAGAAGAGGCGGAACACGTTCACCGATTTAGTGGGACAAATAGACATGGGATATGACCCTTATAGAAAAATTGTGATAGGCAATGACGAGCATTAGACAAAGCTTTGGAATAAGGGCATAAGAAATGCTTAGTGGCATGGGTTGGATATGGCAATACATCTTGTCATTGTTAGTGACAGAGCTTTGATCTATTTAAGCTTGGATAGATAATTTTCAAAGTAGCTAGAAGCTTTTTGGTATTGAACTGTTTCCCATATGCTAAGAATAGTATGAAGTTGGTATAGTTAACCCATATTGGGTTCCTTTGAAATTCTAGCATTCTCCACGCATGCATGTCAATAAATTATTAGATTGATGATTGATTGAACCATGCACAGAAATGCTAGTGTGAGAATACTGAATTCCACAATCACAACTCCAAACGAATTAGTTAAATCTAAGATATGGTGCAATTGTTAAATTAATACCCAATGTCGTACAGTCTGGGCCCGTGAAGGCAGCACAACAAGCAATATTGGTTTTTATGCTTATGGTAAATCAAATGGTGCCCTTTGGGCCGTGTATTGGTTAAGAAGTTGTAAAAAATGAAAGAAACATGTATTGGTTAAATTAGCTTACCCTGATGGCATTTGCCCATACTGGTTACTGCTTATCATAGTTTTCGTGTAAGGGTCACATCCCATACCCTTTTATCCCATCAAATCGGTGAACATGCACTGTCTCTTATTCAGCTGCTTGATTTTCCCCTTCACTTATTCGTCATTAAATAGCTTTGAACCCAATGTACTAAGGTGTTTAGCATATAGCACGTGATATTTACGGCTTAGCTTTCCCACTAATAACGTCTCCATGCATCATCACAATAAAAATATCATTTAACCCATTGCTCCATAACTCCCGATCAATGTGATGTTTCTCCGGATTATCCAAGTAAAAAAACTAAAAAGAGTTAAATTAACGATATGACAATAATTTTGGCATATGAAATCATTGAGGATTACAGCGAAGGATAAATATAGACTTTGAGATATGAATTTCAGCAAGTAATATGAACTAATGTGTATAATGCGATAAAAAAGTCGAGGTGATTTGGACAAATAAACTTATTTCACCCAAAAGGTGAGAGAAGATTTATCGCTCGGTAGGCGGGGAGACCCAAAGGCGACCTATCTAAACGACCAACTTACGCGACCAACCTAAATGACATCGTGGGCGACTGGTAGCAAAGATGAGTAGCTTAACCTATCGATAGGTTGGCGAGAGGGGTCTATCATCCCCGGTTGGAGTCTTTCATCTCGGTCAGGAACCTTACATCTCTGCCATTGGCTGAGGAGACCAGATATTTTTAGTGCACTTGACTCTCATATCAAATTCCTTCTCTCAAGTCACCTCTTGAAAATGCGTTTTGCATTTTTCGAGTCACTTCAGGGTTGAATTTTGGTAAACGAATTGCACAGGCAGAGCAATGACATCAGTCTCTTCAAAATGGAAGAATTTTCATAATTTTACTAGTTTGTGGCTAAAACGCTGGCATTGGATTCGGTAAACCATCAAGCTCCAACTTAAAGCTACAGTGTATTTATTTTCATCTCTATATTTGAAGACACTATTCATATTTTATTCCCATTATTTTATTACAAAATAACTTACTGTAATTGCTCTCCCAATCCGTATAAGGAAGACTTATGCAACTACCTCGAGGAGGTGGTGAACACGTCCATTGAATGCTAGACGTGCTATGGGGCTTTCACATCAAAGCAGAGCAAGGTGTTTGTGCCAACAATGGACAGCGATGACGCTTTGATCCATTTGGGCGTTGTGCCAGTTGGTACACGAGATTGAGCCCAAGTTGTCGGGGGATATTTGGTCACGTGCTTATGCTATGCTACGTGATTTACCCGCTGAGCAGTGGGGCTTTTTAGATAATGGAAGATTAAATGATATGCAACTTGAATTGCAGAGCTCGGGAGGATTTGGTGCTCAACAGATTAATTGTGGAACTCGTTAGGGTCCCATTGGGTAGATGCCTTGTGCATTGACTATAACAGGTCTCTTCGGCCAATAGCCGAGATTTAAGGTTCCTGATCGAGATGAAAGACTCAATCGGGATGATAGACCTCCCTCGCTCACCTACCTAGCGGTAAAGCTACTCGCCTTTGCTAGTTGTCATCCGCGACGTCATTTAGGTTGGTCGCTTAAGTTGGTTCTTTAAATTGGTCGCCTTTGGGTCTCCCCGCCTATCGATCGGTAAGTCTTCTCTCGCCTTTTGGGCGAGATAAGTGTATTTGCCCAAATCTCATCGACTTTGTTTTATCTCAACATATGCATTAGTTCATATTACTTGCTGAAATTCATTTCTCACGGTCTATATTTATCTTTCGCGTTAATCCTTCATGATTTCAGATATCAAAGTCATTGTAATATCATTGATTCAACTACTTTTAATTTTTTTTACATGGATTATCTGGACAATCATCACACTGATTAGAAGTTATGTGGTAATGAGTTAGTGGATATTTTTATTGAGACGATGCATGTGGATGTTATTACTGGTAGTGAAGGCTTCTTCACAGGGGAGGTCAGGATGGCCTGGAGCCACGCTGCCTATTGACCCATATGAGGAGGAACTCCGTGTAGGCAGTTTGTGACTAGATCTGCTCTCGTCTGTGACATCGTGGAGAAGGTAATTTAGGACCGGGCTGGTGTTGCGTCCACTCTCATCATGACCCGAACAGGGTAATGTTCAGGCAGCTTCAATTCTGATCTCGCTCTGCTTCGCAGGGGAGGAGGTCTAACCCGGGGTTCGCCCCGCATGTTGACCCATACGAGGGTGGAGTCTATTCGGGTAGTCCCTGATTGGACCCTCTGTTGTTGGTCAATGCTCATGACGAGGGTCAATCCGTGTGCACAAACACGAGAATAGCATTCTGCGAAGCACAGTTCCTGTCTTACTAACTTGCTTATAAAGATTCTGAGTAGGGCTGTATAGTTGGGATTCGGCATCACAAGTAGCAACTTTGTTGGCAAAAGTAAAATTCACACAAGTTTTGAGGAAGGCAAACCAGAGTATTTTAGTCATTGTAGCCGACTCTTTGCTTGACCGAAATTGACCGCTATACTAAATTTTGCCTTTTTTCCTCTCTGCTTTACATTGCTTCACTGTTTATCTTCTTTCCCTAACAAATATTCGTGAGTCTTTACGGTAATATCACTCGCATTGCCCGCTAGCCTTCGTGAGTATCCCACTCGCGGTCGGTGAGTTTTCGTGAAAATCCCACTCTTGCTTGGCGAGCCTTCATGAGAATCCCACTCGCACTGCTCGCGAACCTTCATGATGCTATCACTCGCGCCGCCCGCGAGCCTAAATGAGAATCCCACTTGTGCTCGTCAAGCCTTCGTGATGGTATTACTTGTGCTGGCCACGACCCTTTGTTAGGATCTTACTTGCGGTCGTTGAGCCTTTGTGAGAATCCCACTCGCGCTGCTCGCGAGCCTTCATGTTGTTCCTGTACTACAGTACATGATAATCCCACTTGTGCTCGTCAAGCCTTCGTGATGGTATTACTTGTGCTGGCCACGACCCTTTGTTAGGATCTTACTTGCGGTCGTTGAGCCTTTGTGAGAATCCCACTCGCGCTGCTCGCGAGCCTTTGTGATGGTATTACTCAAGCTGCCCACGTGTCTTTGTGAGGATCCCACTCGTGCTCAGCTAGCCTTTGTGAGAATCCCACTCGCGTTGCCCGCGATCCTTCATGGGAATCCCACTCGTGCTGCCAATGAGCCTTCACTACCAGAAAACGGGAAGGGCCCCAATTGTTCTTCCTACTCAGCATGCGCCCCTCCTCCTCCCTCCTAGTCGAGATAGGTCACTCTTGACGAGAGTCGATCGCGACTTCATGATTGGCGCATGCCTGCAATTCTTGGTGTTGTTCCTATACTATGGTCCATGAGCTTGTTGTACTGCCCCCAGGCCTCTTCACAGTGATCTTCTCCTCTCTTTTTTTTTTACTTCCCAAGAGCCTTCTCGGATGCTTGTTGTGTTACCCACTGTTCATCCCCCTTTACGGTTTATTTTCCTTCCGGTTCATTTCTTCACAATGATCCTTCACAATGCTTTCTTCGCAGTTCATTTCTTCATGATGCTCCATGGTTCTTTTTGGTGCTTCACGGTCCTGGGCTAGAAATGTCTACACGGTGGGGGCAGATAACACCAGTGGCCATTCTGTGGTCACCAGCTTGCCCACAGCTCTACGGTGGGGCAGGACCGTGAGACACCGTCGAGTGCCGCGTGCATGGCTCACCCTAGGAGGCCCATTCATTGTGTGGTCGTAGAGAGGAGCTTGCCGGAGGTTGGAGGTCGGGGACCATAGTAGCGGCATCAGAAGATGTCGGCAGTCAGAGGGGTTGTCGCCGATGTGCCTGTGTTGCTTGCAGTGGGTCCTGCGTGCACACTGCGCACTCTCTTCTTCACAGAGGCCTTGGCTGTGGTGATGCTCTAAAGTGGCCTTAGTGCCCTGCTACTCTGCCGGTGAGAATAGACTACATCGGCGGGAAGGATGGGTTGACGCCGGTGCTTCGCGCTGCTTGCGATGGCTCCCCGCATTGCTTGCGGTTGGTGCTTTGTTCTTCATGGGTTAGGGAGCCGTACTGTGCTCCAAGGCAGTGCTGGCGCCCGACAATTGCAGCGGTCGGGACAAACGAAGCCAGTGGGCTAGCTGGTGGCAGCCGGCATCCTCCCTAGGTTGCTTTGTCGATGGGCTGGCCGTTGCTTGTGCGTGAAGGATAGCACACACGAGTTGGGCAGATCACTGCTCTCACGAGGGGGGCATCTTGGCTCCCTATAGAAACCGCTGGCTGTCGAGAGGGGACCGTCGACGAGTCACCCTAGCCCCCTACAGGAGGCCGCAAGCTGTCTCCACTCTGTTGGCTCTTTGTGCCGCATTCACGGCCAGGCCGCTATGCATGGCCCTGCGGGAGAGGGACCATGTGGCTCCAGCCAGAAGTCGTCGGTGGCCACCGCAGGTGTTGGACCTCGCGGCAGGCCACCGTGAGGCTTCACGGTGCACGGGTGATGTGCTTCAGTGAAGCCATGCATGCACCTGTGCATGGCATGTAGGCACTGTACGTGCCATGCATGGGTACCACGTGGCCCGAGTACTGTGTACTTTAGTGCACAATGCCAGGCTCACAGCCCCTGGTCTGAGTGCTTTGCCTTTAATGCGACTGCTTCATATACTTTCATGCACAGTTTAAGTTCTCGGTTGTATGGCCTCCTGGTCTATACACTGCACATAAAAAGGTGCAATGCGCTTAACTGAGAAAGTTTACGTGATCTTTTTCTGCGGTGATATTTTTTTATAAAAACAAAAGGGAGAGAACCGATGACACTTATCTGGAGAGCTTTATTTCTGGAGAGCTTCATCTGTTCTTTCCGGTGTAAAAAGTAACTCGATCCCGTACCAATTGAGAACAGGCTCGTGACAGCGATGTGCGAGCCTGGTGGTGCTGGGCTTGGACAACGTTGTGTAGGCCCTCGGCTAGTCGGTGCAGTCGTACCGAGTCCATGTGTATAGCCATGAAGGTGAATAGTATATGAATACAGGGAAAATAAAGAGAAGTAGACACAGATTTACGTAGTTCAGCATTAGGCCTACATCCACGGGGGTTTAGGAATGGGAGAATCCAGTATATAAGCTTTGTTTACAATCTCTTAGAGTCTCTCATCCTCACTATATAGTAAATTTACAGATCACTTTACCAGTTTGGACACTATCACTGAAGAGTCTAGAGGATGAAGAAGCCTACCTGGAAAACCTCAAAGGAGTCTGGCCAAAGTCTACCTGAAGATCAAAAGTCTCCCCTAATCGTTTGTCCTTCCCCTTTTATCTCTCTTTCCCCTCTTTTTAGTCACATCAACTCATCTCACGTCCTTTCCCCCATCCCCTGCCTTCCTAATATTATTTTCTTCCCTCCTTTCTCTTTCCCTTACTCTCTCATTTCTTCTCATTTTGTCCTCTAGTGAAGCCCCCTTGGTGGGCTTGGGTTTTGAGGCCCTCATGGGTTCAGAACAAAAATCACCCCTAACAGTTCTAAAAATAATATTTAAATTTTCTTCCTTTGAAATTCAAAAATTTTACATATTTATCTTACATTTAAAACCTAATAATAAAAACAATTGTGAGACTGATCAAGAGCACCGCCAGCACTACATCAACGCATGCAACCCACTTTCAAGTTGTAAATTGATTACTACGTATACGGGAAAACGGCCGAAAGAATATAAAACATACAATTTCAAGTACGAATTAGGTACATAATTATATATGAGCCAGATGTAACAGGAGACTCTTCCCAATAAGAACAAAAATATGTTTTATTTTATTTATTTTTTTATGTTCTTAATTTATTTTTTTTAAAAAAAGAAAAATCTTCTTGCAAACAAATTTATATACCAATTCATGCACTGATATTGATATATAAAATAAATATTTAACGAAATAATGTGAATTAATGACAGAAATAATTTTCATGAGATAAGAGATTGTATTCTTCTCTCAAAAAAATTTTTTTAATTTGTTTTAAATAAAAAAAAAAATCATTGATACGTGACTTGGTGCGTGAAGTCGTTTATACCTAACAAATCTCTATGGTTAATTTGTTAGAACTGCAATTTCAGTCTGTCCAATGCCACTGGTCCACTAGTTTATGGCTTAAACTGTTCTAGGAAAAAAAAAAAAAAAAAAAAGAAGAAGAATGATTTCAATAAGATCATGTTTGTCTGTCAAGTCACACAGGGCCATGTGATTTTGCACACTATTCTAGAACCCCTAACATGTCTCACCAAAAGTTTGTACATGCAATTAGTTTTGAATCTTTGATGTCTTTTTTGCCTAATTCAAGGTATGGTGCCAATTATGTGTTGCGCTATTGTAGAGGCAAGAGGTGGTAGAAGGTGAGAACTCAAGAGAGTTTTATTTCCAAATATAAAAATATAAAAAAATAAAATATTCAAAATTAGTTTTTTAAAAAATGTAAAAAATATTCACCTGAGATTTGAGATCATCCACCTCTTGTGGTTGCCGAGGGCCACCTTTAAACTGACTCCTCAACATTGAGACATTGTGGTGGTGGCTTGCCAGCCACTGCACGTTGACTTGGTGGCCAAAGGCCAGCGTTAGTTTTTTGTTTTAATTAAACATTATCAACAAAATAGACCCAAATCAATGGATAGAAAATGAAATAAACCCAAATTAAGTGGTGAGTGAAATGAAGAGAAACTAATTTTGGGTTTTTGACATCGAGGACAGAGATGTTCGTATAATTGGCGAAAGCCACAAAGTGACGAAGTTTCAATCAGTAGAGGAAGATTGGTCTAGCACTGGGATTTTGGAGAGAGGGAACCAGTTGTGATTTTAATCTTCAGCCTAAAACGACGTCATTTTGATACTAAATTAGCTTTTTTAAACCGAAACTGGGTGCTGGATTTTAAATCCAGAACTTGGTTTCTATAGCCACACTCCGCACTGGTAAAAGGCCGGATTGGATGTCCTGGTTTTTGGCTCATGACAAACCCGTTCTGGACGTTTCGGATCAAATTGAAAAAAAAAAAAAAAAAAAAAACTTGACATAAATAAACAGTCTTACTTATAAAGGCAAAATATATTATTAAGGCGTGTTTTGTAACAAAAGCTCCAATCACATCGAATGTCTAAAAAAAAAATAAGGTTTCGTTTGCTTTTACAGATGAGATGAGATGAGATAAATTGAGATAAAAGTTAAAAATTGAATAAAATATTATTAGAATATATTTTTTTAATATTATTTTTATTTTAAGATTTAAAAAAAAATGAATTGTTTATTTTATTTTTTATAAAAATTTAAAAAATTATAATGATAAGATAAGATAGTGAGATGAAATAAATTTTTTTTTATAAAAATAAACTATTCCTAAAAAGAAGTGGTATATATGCGTCGGGGATGGGGGACAAATGCATGGGACACGTAACAACTTCCATTATTAATAAAAGACGGCAGCGACTTCATTATACTTTCTTGAGAAAGCAAGGAAAGCAAGTTGCGAAGAAATTGCCGACAGGTTTCTCTTTTATGATGAACCGGCAACCACTTCATAGTTTAACAAGATAGAATTATTTGATTACATCCATAAATATTCTTTTTTTATTTATTAACTCAACATTCTAACTAAGGTAGTGATAGGATTACTATCTTATTATTATTTATTTACTACTTATAAATAATTTGAAGTTTTTTTTTATCATTTTCTTTTAAATATTTTTTTAACATCCTTAATCATTAAGAAAAAAATTAAAAATATATATATAATTTTATTAATAATCACTTATTTAATCATTAAGTAAAATAAATAATTAAAAAAAATAGTAAATGGATAGTAGGAAGATTGTAACCCTATCGTTTTCCTTCTAACTTATATTATATCTATTCGAATTAACTTCAAAATATGTCTTAAACAATTAAAAATATTTTATATGTTGGCCTAAATGAGGGGAGTGTTAAAGTTCTAAGTAAACTGTTGCCCAGATGACTAACACAAGAGGGGGGGTGAATTGAGTTGTATTTAAAATAAATAACAATTATAAATCAAATATATAATATAAAATATAAATAAAATGCGAAACAACAATAAATATAAAGAGTAAGGGTAAGAGAGAATCAAACTTAGTATGTTAACGAGGTTCAGCCCCACTGCCTACGTCCTCGCCTCAAGCTACCCCTTGAGGATCCCCGAATTCACTATTCAATCTCCTTCAGGTGGAGATAGAAACCTATTACACCTTTGAACAACACCGCTACAAAGGATCCGTGTAGAACACCCTCTACACTTTGCAATCACCTTACACGTGGTGATTCAACGATTCCCTGTGTAGAACACTTTCTACACGCACAAGGGTTGTACACACCCTTTTACTGATACAAGAGCTGATAGTGGGTAGGTTATCAGAAAAGCCTCCTCAATGAGTGAAATAAGAACAATACAAGCACAAACTATATCTCTCAAAATGAA
>QGSO01000849.1:51194-262531 GCA_011037825.1 Carya cathayensis
ATAATAATCTTTTAGTATAAGTCAATTATGGATAAAGATTTACAGTTACTTTCAAAATGGATAAGTGCATTATTTTGAATGATCATGATTGTAATATTTGTTTTACTGCCTTTAGAAGCAACAATGTTTATACAATCGATTTTGAAGAAATTACCTCACAAGATGCTATTTGTTTTTCAGTTCAAAATGAAACTAGTTGGCTATGGCATAGAAGACTAGGCCATGCCAACATGGAACTTATTTCCAAACTTTCAAAAAATGATCTTGTGAGAGGTTTACCAAAGGCAAATTTTCTTAAAGACAAAATTTGTGATGCATGCCAATTTGGTAAACAAACAAAAACTTCTTTTAAAACCAAGAAATATATTTCCACTACTAGACCACTGCAACTGATACACATGGATCTTTTTGGACCAAATAGAGTTGCAAGTCTAGGAGGAAAATATTATGCTTTTGTTATTGTTGATGATTTCTCTAGATATACTTGGGTCATCTTTCTTACTCATAAAGATGAGGCACATAATGCCTTTACCAAGTTATGCAAGAGAATTCAAAATGAAAAGGGCTATACTATTTCAAGTATCCGAAGTGATAGGGGAAAAGAGTTTGTTAATAAAAATATTGAAACTTTTTGTGATGAAAATGGTTTTGTGCATAATTTTTCTGCTCCTCGAACTCCTCAACAAAATGGGGTAGTAGAGAGGAAAAATAGATCTCTTCAAGAGATGGCAAGAACAATGCTCAATGAGAACAACTTGCCTAGTTATTTTTGGGCCGAAGCGGTAAGTACTGCATGTTATGTTATAAATAGAGTTATGCTAAGGTCTAAATTAGATAAAACCCCCTATGAGCTTTGGAATGAGAAAAAGCCCAACATTGGTTACTTTCATGTATTTGGATGCAAATGTTTTATTTTGAATGACAGGGATAATTTAGGCAAATTTGATGCAAAATCTGATGAAGGTATTTTTCTCGGGTATTCTACTAATAGTAAAGCTTATAGAGTATTCAATAAAAAGACTTTGACTGTACAAGAATCTATGCATGTAGTATTTGATGAATCTAATTCTCTACTCTCCAAGAAATCCATTGATGAAGAAACAGGAGGTATAAATAATACAGAAAGTCTCAATCTCAACAAAGAGAACACAATAGAGGAAGTCCAACATGGAGACATCAGGAAAGATCATCAAAATTTAATACAAGATGCAACCAAACAGTGGAAATTTGTGAAAGATCATCCAGTGGAACAAATTCTGGGAGAACCTTCACAAGGTGTAAGCACTCGATCATCTCTTAGAAATATTTGCAATCATACTGCTTTTCTATCTCAGATTGAACCTAAAAATATTGATGAAGCACTTCTTGATGAATCTTGGATTCTAGCTATGCAAGAAGAGCTTAATCAATTTGAAAGAAATGATGTTTGGACACTTGTTCCTAGACCCAAAAATCATACTATTATTGGAACAAAATGGGTTTTTAGAAACAAGAAAGATGAGTCCGGAGTCATTACTAGAAATAAGGCTCGACTTGTAGCCCAAGGTTTCAATCAAGAAGAAGGAATCGATTATGATGAGACATATGCACCAGTCGCAAGATTAGAAGCTATTCGAATGCTACTTGCATATGCTTGTTATAAAGATTTCAAACTTTTTCAAATGGATGTTAAAAGTGCTTTCTTAAATGGTTTTATAAATGAAGAGGTATATGTTGAGCAACCTCCAGGTTTTGAAAATCATATTTCTCCAAATCATGTTTTCAAACTCACAAAAGCACTATATGGACTCAAACAAGCTCCTAGAGCGTGGTACGAGAGACTCAGTGGTTTCTTGATTAAAAAAGGTTTCTCAAGAGGAAAAATCGACACAACTCTTTTCATTAAATACGAAAAATGTTTTAGACCTTCAACAAGTAGAATATCTTCAATTATGAGAGAAGATTTATTACCAATTTTACCTATTCCCACGATCTTCCCTTTCGAGTTGTCTCCAAATGTCACGTGTCCTTCTTCTTTAGATTTAAGATCAAAGAACTTAGTCTTGTCTCCCGTCATGTGTTTTGAACATCCACTATCTAAAAACCATTTGTTTTTGCTTGTAGATGACTTCATGCATACCTATAAAAACAATTAAAATGATTTTTCTTGGTACCTAAGTTCTTTGGGTCCTTTATTTATTAGTATTAGAAGAAACAAGATTTTTAGGTACCCATATGGCCCTAATAGTCATTGTATGCTTTCTTCTAATAGGACAAACATGATAATTATGACCATTTCTATTACAAAAATTACAAATAGCATGTGACATATATGAAGATCTTGAGTGATTATAATAGTATCCCTTTTTGACAAACTTATTATGAAAAGAATTTTGAATATTGGATTTTGATGTAGAAGGATTATCAAAGAAGTTTTTATAAGGTTTGTATTTTTGTTTTGGCATATATCCTAAACCTGCCTTGTCAAAAACACATCTTTGACTGCCTAAAAATTCTTGATCAATGTAAAGAATCAATGCAACAAAGGATTCTACCTGTGTTTTACCATGTAGATCCATCGGATGTACGCCATCAAAGAAAGAGTTTTGGGAAAGCATTGGCTAAACATGCTGAGAAATTGAATGTAGACATGAAGTTGCAGCTGTGGAAGGCAGCCCTTCGAGAAGTTGCCAAATTGTCCGGATACCATCTGACCAGAAATAGGTAAATTTTCTAACTGCCCGCTTTTATGCCTTCCATTGATCAAGATTGCCTTTTTACCCCCATTCTATGTATAAATCATCAGTGTGCATGATCTTGTCCAATACGGAAGAAACTAATCCCAACTTGATGATAAACATAAATATATAAAAAATAAAAATCTAAACTTCTGTTTGGCCTTTTGATGATCGCCAACTAAAATATAATACAAAATTAGAGAGTATCACCTAATTAATTAAAGTAAATTCATCTTTATCATTTTTTTTTCTTGTTTATCAATTATCAAGCATTAATTGATCAGTTTTCAAGAAATCCAAATAATTTTAAAGTTAATTGGAAGACAATATTTTGATGCATTTAATATGGTTCCAACATCGAATCTTTTGCCTAAATTAAGTTCATTTCTAGAACAGTATAAAACTCACTGTGATAGTTGGGAGAAAAGAATTAAGAAAAACAATAGACAATAATTTATTTTTTGGCCTCGATTTTTTTCGCATACGAGATGAGATGACTTGAAATAAAAGTTGAAAGTGGAATAAAATATTATTAAAATATATTTTTTAAATATTATTTTTATTTTTAGATTTGAAAATGTTGAATTGTTTATTTTATTTAATGTAATAATCTAAAAAAATTATAATATTTAAATAAGATAAAATGAGATAAGATAAAAAAAATTTTGTGAAAATAAAATGAGACGCGCGCACATTTTGATTTTGAGTCTAACAAAAAGGAGAGAACTTGCCGTGAACTCGTGGCAACATATATTGCATGTACCTACAGCCTAGCTACCGATTTCTTATTTTATTTTATTTTACGCCGTAAAAAGAAAATTAAATTATGTTGCTTGTATTGCATGTGAGGAGTACAAGTCATTAATGGTTTCTTTTTTATCTTTTATATATGTGTCCACACAAACACAGGAATGAATCAAAATTCATTGAAAAAATCGTTCAAGACGTCTCAAGAATGGCAAATGATCATTTATATTTACATGTTGCCGAGCAACCCGTTGGATTAAAACCTCGTGTAGAATATATCAAATTGCGTTTAAGACTTGGAATGAAAGACACACGAATGATAGGAATTTTTGGAGTTGGGGGAATTGGTAAGACAACTCTAGCCAAAGCAATTTATAACTCGATTGCTTTTCAATTTGAAGTTAGTTGTTTTCTTCCAATTGATAGCGACACTTGGAATCAAGTGAATCATTTGGTGCAACTGCAAAATACACTTCTTTCTAAAATTTTAGGAGACTGTAGAAGTTTAAAGGTTGACAATATTGATACGGGAATCTATATGATAAAGCGTAGGCTTCACTCTAAGAGAGTTCTTCTAATTCTTGATGGTGTAGACCACTTGGATCAATTAAAAACATTAGTAGGAGCACGTGATTGGTTTGGTAAAAGAAGTAGAATCATCATCACAACAAGAGATCAACACTTGTTGACTGCTCATGGAGTTGATTCAAACTACAAGATGACGAGATTGAATCAAGATGATGCTTTTCAACTATTTTGTTGGCATGCTTTCAGAAGTGAGAAACCGGTTGACGGTTATGGAGAGTTTGTAGAACAAATCATAAAGTATGCTGGGAGCCTTCCACTAGTTTTAATAGTGCTCGGCTCAGATTTATATGGCAGAACTAAAAAAGAGTGGGAAAGTGCATTGGATCAGTACAGGAAAATCCCTCACCAAGATATTCAAAAAATACTTCAAACGAGTTATGATAGATTAAGTGAAAATGAAAAGAATGTTTTTCTTGACATTGCATGTTTTTTCAATGGACAACAGCTTTATAATGTCATTTGGATGCTAGATAGTTTTGGTTTTTACCCAAACTTTTCGATCCCAAGACTAAGGGAGAAGAGTCTTATTTCGGAATTTCACGGAATATTGCAAATGCATAACTTGTTACAAGATATGGGTAGAGAAGTTGTTCGACAAGAATCGCTCAAAAATCCAGGAGCACGTAGCAGATTATTCTTTCATGAAGATGTTCGTAAAGTACTGGAGGATGATACAGTAAGTTAGATCAAAATCTCTTTCAATTAAACATTGTTTCTTTAGCACATGTGACATATATGTATGTGTATAAATATATGAATAAATGAATAATTTATTTTTGGATCTTGTTGGCTCACTTAAACATGCATTGTCTTCCTATACAGGGAACAGATAATCATGTTGAAGGAATTGTTATAGATTTTCCTGAAGGTGATGATATCATCCACTTGAATCCCAAGACCTTCGAGAATATGAAAAGACTCAGATTATTTAGATGCCTCAATGCACATTTTTCTGAAGAACTTAATTGTCTACCTAATTCAATAAGAGTGCTTGATTGGCCTGATTGTCCTTTACAATCTATGCCATCTAAATTTCGTGGAGACAAACTCTCTATTCTACTCATGCCTGGAAGTCGCATCCGGGAGATACCGTTGGAATTTAAGGTACAACTATTATTATTTTCAATATTTCTTTCTTTAAACTTAGTTTGATGTTCTTTTCTTTTAACAGAATCTCTCAGTTATGAATTTTGGTGGTTGTGATTTCTTAACGAAATTCCCGGATATTTCAAGTTGCCCAAATTTGAAGGAAATAGATCTTCATTCTTGTAAAAATCTAGTGGAAGTTCATGATTCTGTTGGATTAATCCTTGATAAGCTTGTTAACTTGAGACTTGGTGGATGTTTCAATTTAAAGAGCTTTCCAAGGAGACTCAAATTGAGATCTCTGGAACTCCTTGATCTTAGTGATTGCTCAAGCCTTCCAAACTTTCCTGAAATAGAATCTGAAATTGAACATTTAAGCTATCTCACGTTAACGGGCACCGCAATAGAAGAATTGCCTTCATCTATTGGGTACCTCACTGGGCTTTCAATTTTACTCCTAAGTGACTCCGTAAACCTGAAGCGTCTACCAAGTAGCATTTATCAGTTGAGATTTCTATTGGATATCGAACTCAAGAATTGTCCAAATATTATAAGTTTTGGGATGGAGGAGGAGGAGGTGCATAATGGACAACCCACGCCCTATGTAGTGTCTACAAGCTGGGAAAATGATGCTTCATTGGGTGCAGAATTATTCCCGTTGCCTCCTCCAACAAATTCAACCCTTACTAATCTTCGTTACTTGTATCTTACGAACTCTAGCCTATCAAAATCGAATTTCTTTGGGATATTTCATTTATTTCTCAATCTGGATATATTACAACTATCAGGTAGTGATATCGTAAGCATTCCAACAAGCATCAAAACATTTGTTAGATTGTCGATGCTTTTTTTGGATGATTGCAAGCAACTTCAAGAAATTATGGAGTTTCCATCGAATCTAGGATCGTTTCATGCTACTGGATGCATATCACTGGAAAGATTACCAGAAATATCAAAAATATTTAATTTCCCACGGCTAGAAAGGATTCACTTGACCAGATGCTATATAGTGGATATGGAGAATTGCATGCCAAATGCTGCATGGAATCCAGTAAGTCCCGATATATACTTCACTTTTCCTTATATATGCATTTGGCGTTTTGTGGCTAATCGATTTTTGTATATGAATATAGTTTATATATATTTTATGATGTGTTCATCCAACAGGATTATGAAATGATATTTCCGGGAAATAAGATTCCAGATTGGTTCAGCCATTGCAAGGAGACTTCAAATAGTCACCGGTGTGAATTTGATATTAAAGGGTCCCCATCGTATAATTCGGATGACATCATAGGAATTTCTCTTTGTGCTATTTTTGAACCCGTTGGGACTGGGAGTTTTGACGTTTGCTTCATCACAGGAACATCCGGGGATCTTAAGCACTCCTATACAGATACTGATGTAGGAAAACTTGATGAAATGGATTCAGATCATGTATGGTTGCAGCACTTACCTACAGAAGATATTAGGCGCCGAGGAGTGATTGTAGATCAGGCAGATGATCTGAGGATTATATTTGAAAACAGATGTCCAGATTTAGTGATCGTCAAACGTTGCGGAGTTCATCTGTTATGCAAACAACATGATGAACAGAATGCAAAAGATCATGAAAATGCTATTGTCCATTTGGATGCACCCATTGAAGATATTGGAAATTTAGCAAATCCAATGGATCATGGAAGTCAACTTTCTAAGAGGCGTCGTATTGATTATGATGATGATTGCAACGTCATTGAATCCGACATGTACCCACAACGTCATTATGATGATGATCACAACCTTGGACATCAAACTCTTTTTGAGTTATGGACCACCATTTTTCGTGTCGTACAAGACGATCCAAAAACCTGACCCGATCCAAAAAAAACCCAACCAGTTGAACTTACAAATTTTTCTTTATGATACCTAATTTTAGTATCGTTTTTGGCCTTTCACAGAATCACATCTCAGCCCTCCTCTGCTTTCTCCCGCTCGACACTCACTCTCTACCTCGCAGGCTCACAGCAGCGACTCTCCTCCTCGCAGCCTCACTCTCTTGCATGAGATTAGTTTGTGAGTTTGCTATTGGTGGGTTTATGGGTGTTTTGATGGTTGAATAGGTTATATATTGTTTGCTTGTTTGTGCTTGATGGTCTATACTCTCCTATTATTTGTTTATGATCTGCTACTCTCAGTTTGTTCTCTGCTATTCATGGGTCTCTGTGTAAAAATACTGTTCTCTATTGTGTAGAACAAAGTTCTCAGTAAAGTGAATGATGTTGGTTGTCTGAATAATGGTCTATACTCTCCTATTCTTTTTAAGCAATGATGTTGATTCATTTCCTGTTTCTTTTATTTTGAAACTCATTATCTGATTTAATAACGGAAAAATACTTTTCTGGCATATAAACTCTTAGACTATGAAGTCAATCTGCAAATAATGGAAAATCAAACAATTTGTTCTATAGAGGAAAAGGTTTTGCCAAACAATTCAAAGTCAAACGAATCATGTAACCAAACAGATAATTCATAAACAATGAGGTGTATGGTTTAGGACCAACATTTTCTTTTAATGCGGTCTTTTAGTACTCTTCCCCTTTTATTTCACGGGGTATATTGTTTCTTATGGATTATTTCTGAGCTTTTCTTCTTGAGCTCGGGTAACCTATGCATAAAATGGGCTATTTCCATAAAGGTTTGTGCATAGAACTTCTCATAAAGTGGGAATTTAAAAAAAAAATTATAATGATGAGATGAGAGATGAAATGAGACGAAACTGTTTAGGTATTGAAACCCACCTTATTCTCATTGAAATCCAACTCGATATTATTCTGGGAGTAGGCTGTAGCTTCTGCAGAGTTTTATGCCCTCCAATTAGCCACCACGACATCATTATCATATCTATTTTATAATAAATTAAGCTACGCTGAATTAAATTTATACAAAAAGAGTTTTAAAATGCAAAGATATGAACATAAACTTTTGAGAGACGACTAAGGAAAATATTGGTATAATTTTAAAATGTGTCTAATTTTAACTTTTATAATTTTTTTAACGGTTAAACATATTTAAGAAGTACTTAAAAATAAAAGAAAAAAACAATTTGCACTAATGTGCATATTAAGAATGCACCCTAAAATTGTCTTGTCCGTCGACGCCCAAAATAGGTCTTTTTAATTCTACTACTATGAATATTAGTAGTGGATTCAACAAAACTAAAATTTGACTAAAGTTTAGTCAAGGTACATAATAAATCACTATAATAAACTCAACAAGTGAACAGTAATTATAGCCTAAGTTATTTGGCTGGCAAGAGAGGCTGGCTAAATAATTCCTTCCCACTACCTTTGCTCTCCCACGTAAGAAGGAAAATTGGAGAAAATTTGTGCTTTGCCTGCTGCTTTACTCTCTTTCATTTGAACTCTAGCAGCTGCAACCTCTGAATGCTGTCGACTCCTACATTCGCCACCGTAAGCCACTCCATTTTTCCTCTTATTTTTTTTATTTTTTTTTTATTTTTTTTTTCTGGTCCGTCGACTCCATTTTCTGGGATGGCCTCCACTTTTCTGGCCGTGGGATTCTAATGCTTCTGGAGAAAGAATGTTGGCCGTGGGTTTTTGAAAGATCAGTGTCTGAAAAAAACAATGTTCTTGGTGTTCATAAAAAATTTCTGTACGAAGATTTAAAACAATGTTTTAAATAATAATTAATAAAATATTATTATAATATAATTTTTTAATATTAATTTTGTATTAGGATTTTTAAAAATTGAATTATTTATTATATTTTCTATGAAAATTTAAAAAAGTTGTAATGATTAGATGAAATGAGATGAGACTATTTGGTTTTTGGTAACCAATCCGGACTCGGTCGTGCTCGTGTCATGTCAAGACATGTACATTATATTATATGGATTAACCCGAACACGACCCGTTAAGGTTATCGTGTCAAAATCTCAAACCTTAACACAACTCATTAACATAAAAAGTTGACATGATACGATCCATTTTGACCCATTAGTAAATACAAAATAAATTGACCTAACTTGACCCAACGTTTTCAACCCATTTATGTTAATGGGTTGAATAGAACCATTTCAATCCGTTTGACCTGATTAATTTTATATAAATAATATTTATAAAAAATTAAAAACTAACTATAATTCCAAAATTACAATCTAAACAATAAAAATACTCTAAGAAACCATTTCCATAAAACTTCTTATAAGAAAAATCAACAAAATGAAACTTGTATCAAGAATCCAATATAACTGCTATAGCCAATAACACATTGAACTCAAATTAATATTTATCAAACTTAGCAAGCATTTGTCAATATATTTTCTTCATGTAGTCATCTTCACTTTCATAGTGCTCATTTAATGTCAAATAAATCAAAAAAACTACTATAAAGTACAAATTGACTATAGGGTATTTGGTTTTAGAAAAGTCACAAATAACATTATAAAAAACTCTCAATAAATTGTTAATCTTCTCCACTTTTTTCTACTCATATGTTGATAGATAATGCTTAAAATTGGAATCGGTCAACTCCAAATAGCTAAAGGCAAGACGATAGAAAATGACACTCTTAAGCATAAGAAAAATAGAATTTCATCTAGTGAGGATATCATATCTCAACCCTTTTCGAGTCCAGAAGATAGAATCTTGTAAATGAAAACACATCTAACATTAGAACAAGAGAGAACACAGACCAAACCGAGAAACTCGAGCAATTAATAGAGCAAAGTGAGAAAATCAGATAAATACAATCGTAATCAAAGTAGCACAAGTTTGAAAGCAAAACGATATAAGCTCGCTGCATAGATCAAACCAAGAAATCATATCAATTACTGGAATAAAGTGACAAAATCAAATGGATACAAACATTAGAGCAGCACAAATTTAAAAACACTAAAGCCAATACAAACTATTTGCAAAATGCTGGCTTTATTGATTTTTTTTTTTTATATAAGTAATGCGGCTTTATTGAATTGCAATTTTCACTTTCAGAATTGAGAGAGATCATCTATTTAAAACTACCCTTATTTTCTTTTATTTGTTCAATTTGGATATAAAATAAATGTAGAATACTGGAATATAAAATAAATACCTAATTTGTAGTTTAAGAGGAAAAATTAATCAGCCAAAGAGAGTTGTATTTTCCCTCTCTCTATTCTTTCATTTGGTGTTTGTATATAGACAAAGTTGATCTTGTGAATAACTAATCACTGAGAAACAGCTTCTTCTCTTCATCTTCTTCTCGGGATAAAACTTAGTTTCATTAACATGGCATAAGATCATGCTTAGTTCTTTCACGGCATCCACTTTCATTTCCATAAGATCAAACGGTGGAAAGGAAGATATTGATCTTAGGAAAAAGCATAATTGACGCTGAAATTAAGGGAAAGCGCCCGCTTTTGGCTTTAAAAAGAAGGGGGGGGGGGGGGGGGGGGGAGGGCCCAGGACGGAAGACGAAAATTAAAACAAAATGCCCAACATGTTTGCTTTCGGTGGAGAGATGCACCTTTTCAAAGTGTAGACAAAATGCCCAACATGTTTGCTTTCGGTGGAGAGATGCACCTTTCCAAAGTGGAGACAAAACACCGAAAGCACCTTTTCAAAGTGGAGACAAAACACCGAAAGCACCTTTTCAAAGTGGAGACAAAACGCCCAACATGTTTGCTTTCGGTGGAGAGATGCACCTTTTCAAAGTGGAGAATTTCAAAAAAATATGTTGGGAGTTATATATTAAGGGGGAGACGGACGAAGGGAATTAGTTGTCAGTTTTAATTTTAGTTTTTTCTTTTTTAGTTTGTGGAATAAAAGAGAGCTTTTGGTATAAGGCACTACAAGAGAGTTTTAATTTTGTGTGGTTTAATGAAGAGAAATAATAACTCATGTTCATAAATAAGAATACAAGCGATTAATCAAAATCAAGAATAAAATGAGAATAATAACTATTCATCAGTAGATGAATAAAGTTTTATTTTTATTAATATTATATATTTAGTGTAATTTATATAGAGTTATTCACATACATTTGTAAAAATAAAAAAAAAATAAGAAAATTATATCCTAGTATTTTACTGAGTTCAAATATTTATCTTTTTTTTTATAGTCTTTTATCCTAAATTTGTAAATTTAGATTTATTATAAAAAATTAATTTAATTTATTATAAAAATCTAATTTAATGTGACATTCGAGGCAAATTGAGAATCGTGTGAAAGTTTGAGGGGGCAAAGTGAAATTTTTCTTTTGGGAGCATTTTTGTCTTTATAGGTGAAAAAACTGCACGTGTTCAATTTCTGTTTAATTTAACGCTGATGATAGATGGAAGGGGGAATTGAGAAATTTTGAAAGTAAACAGGTCCATTTTGATGCAATCGTTAGTTTTGAAAGAACATTGTAAATTGAATGAAAGTTCGATGAGATAAAATATAATTAACCCAATAATTATTAACGTTTAAAACTAAATTATTTTAATAACTAAAAATAAAATCACATCATCCAAACATAGAAGAATCAAACAGAGAAGAATCAAACCGAATCCTAGCGTTGGCATTTAGAAAGATCAGTTTTTAGTCTAAAAATAATTTTCGGCCAACCCTTTCAGCTCGATAAATTTAGCCAACCATATGATCTAAAGTTAAAAATACTATTCATTTTTTAAATCCACTGCTACATTTTATTTGACACATTACTTATTTTTTTGATAAAAATTTAACTTTAACTAGTCCATTACTAATCATCTAATATAATCAAGATATTAAGGACAATAAACGCAAAAGACCCTACCCAACAATTTCTTCTTATACGTAACCTTTTCGTTATGCTTTAAAAAAGAATAATGGTACTTCTTCCAATGATGGTTGATCTCGACATAATTACTTTTTATTTAATAATTAAAGAATTATGTTTTTGATGATATTATAAATTTTTTTATGTTTTTAAAAAGATATTTAAAAATATAAAAAAAAATATTTAATTTTCTCAAAACAATTTGTCAGACTACATTCTCGATGGGTTAGCAAGACTTTTAAAAAAGCATACCATGTGATGGCGTCGGACTTCAGTGGATGCAATAATTATGGACCTTACGGTACTCTTGATTAATACAATCCTGATCCTAATCATGCTTGGACGGAATGTCGAAAATAATAAGTTTATTCATTTATTTATAATTAGAAATGATAAAATCACAACCTCTTCTTGATTAATAAGTTTTACACAATTTATTCATAAATAGTATTAATAATTTTAATAATATTTCTTTAATTTTCAAGTGTCTAAAATTTAAAAATAATATTATTTTACTGTGTAGGAGTATTAATGAATGCACAGTTGTCATTGTACCACACTGTTTTGTTTTTGCCAGAAGTACTCATGAGGGCATTGTGTGAAAATGGCATCTCTCAAAAAGTTAAAGTTGCAAGGAATTTGCCAAGAAGTTACTGAACATCTTTCTTTCAATAAGTTAAGGCGGCATTGACTCAATGACTTCGTTAAGATGTGCTTTAATAATGAGTCGAATTGAAATGAAATTGAGTTAAAATAAAAGTTAAAAATTAAATAAAATATTATTTAAGAATTAATAAAATTAAATTATTAATTATATTTTATATAAAAATTTAAAAGAATTATAATGATGAGATGAGTCAAGATATTAAGGACAATAGACACCAAATAAGATCCTACCAAACTGGAAGAGATATTTAGGGCCCGAAGGAATAGGCTCAAGACTGGAATACTTATAGTCCAAGAGTCCATAATGCGTGTTAGATGATATTATCCAAGATAAACTCTAGAATTGGTAGTATCAACATCTCATATAAATAAAATATAAATGTAATATATTATGTATTTATTTATGTACTTATATTGAAATTACTTTTCTCTAATTATAGGCATCAAAATTCTTCTAAACATCTCATGTCGTCCTCTTACCGGTTACAGGTCATTCGTTCAGTTGATAGTGTAAAACACGTTCTTTGCGCCAACAATTTCTTCTACGTACGTACCCTTTTCTTTATGTTTAAAAAAAAAAAAAAGAATATCGTGGTGGTGTGGGACATCAATGGATGCAATAATTATGGTCTTGACGAATGCTGTCCAGATCCCAATCATGGTGTACAGCTTGGAGGGTATAATATATATATATTTATCTATTATAATAAGGGTTTATGCGCTAACTACAGCAAAGCACAGTAATATTTGTCGTTCCATTTCCATATATAATAAACAGTTAACATTTTACACAGTAACATTCTGTTTTCATTTTCGTTAATTTACACAGTAAATATAATAAAAAATTCAAATGCACAGTAAATATAATAAAAAATTCGAATGAATAGTAAGATAATAATTCGAAATAATAATAATAAATTCAAAATGCACAGTAAGATAATAATAAAAAATTATGTACAATAATATAATAATTCAATTCCTGTACAGTAAAAATAATAAAAAATTCGAATGAATAGTAAGATAATAATAAAAAATTTAAAATCGTCGATGTTATACACAGTAACGATGCACAGTAATATAATAATTCGATTCCTGCACAGTAAAGATAATAAAAAATTCAAAATGCACAGTAAATATAATAAAAAATTCTATAAATCATCGAAAATTTTCGTGACTACACAGTAACGATGCACAGTAAAGATAATAATTCGATTCCCACACAGTAAAAGATAATAAAAAATTCGGATGAATAGTAAGATAATCGTCGAAAATTTCCGTCAATACACAGTAATTATGCACAGTAATATAATAATTCGATTCCTGCACAGTAACGATAATAAAAAATTTGAAATGCACAGTAAAGATAATTATTTCTTCTTCTTTCTTTCTTTTCTCTTCCCCTGCGTTTTTCTTTTCTCTCCCGTTCTTCTTTCTTCTTTTCTCTCTCTCCCCGTGCTCTCCCCTTCTCTTTTCTCCTTCCCGTCGCCCCTACTTCGGCCGGCCATTGCACCCCCGTCTGGTGGAGGTGTCGTACACCACCCACCCAGTTTTCTTCCCCTCTCACCGGTGAACATCCCCACCAAGTTTCACCTCCATCCGAGCCACCGTTAGCCACCTACAGCCCATCTAAGCCGCACTGTTTTGAGCCGTTTCCGGCGCCGTCGCACCACCTCCGCCCACCATCTCTTCACAGCTTCTTCCCCTACAAACAGGTCTGAACACATCTACAAAGATATGAAGAGATATGTTTTTGATTGATTTTCTTGCGTTTATTTCAGATCTGTTTGTAAAAAATTTATTCAAGTTTCTTTTTTCCTTTCGTTTGATTTCTATTTTTCAGATCCACAGAACAAATTTTTTTTTCTATCAGTGTTCATATTTTTATTTTCTTTTTTATTCAAGTTTTTTTTTCTTTCAGACTTTCATCTTCACTTTCTCTTTCCTCTTCTCTCTGAAAGTAAACTTTTTCTCTCTCTTCTTTTCTTTTGTTCATGTTGAGGATCGAGAACAAGATCAACACGCAGGTGACCTTTGCTAAGCGGAGGAAAGTTGTACGAGTTTTGCTGCAATTCAAGGTATTCACCAGAACAACAAAACCGCTTTTGCACCCTCTAAATCACAAAAGGCAAAGCAAAACCATCAAAACTGCTTCCTTCTATTTTTATTTTTCTATTTTCTAAGTCATCTTTCTTTTATTTTCATCTCCAAGTTGATTTTTTGAAAGAAAAAAAAATTGATTTTTTTGAAAGAGAAAAAAAAATTGATTTTTTTGGGTGTTGAACATGTATTTTTGTTGTGTATTGACAGATCTATATCGATTCCTTTAGATCTATTAGTTTTCACTTTAAACGTAGAAGTGAATGCAACCCTCATCTGCGCAGAATATGATTTTAGCTACCAAATATAAAATAGAGCATACAGAATATCTACCAGAAGATAGATACACAATATAAATATTTGTGAGATATTATTTTATTATCTCGAAACAAAATTACAGAAATTTGAGGCTCTTCGCCTCATTCTTCAAACGATCTTGCTCCTCTAAAATTTGCGTCGCATCTCTGTCTAAAGGAGTAGGCAATTTAAAAGAAGAATTAAGCAATGATTTTAATTTCCTATTCTCTTGCTTTATTGCTTCTATCTTCATCTGAGACTCCTGAAAAAGTCGCTGAAGGATAGAAATTTTCTCATTGAGTTTGTCAAAATCATAAGGTTTGGATTGTAGTCGCTGAGAAAATGCATAAATAGCTGAAGAGTAATGGGTACCGAGATTTACAAGCTCGTAGATAGTTTCAACATCTGACTTATTAGCCAGATCATTATTGTATTGTACTATAGAACCTACAGCAGAAGCAGAAACAACTGGTGAAAATGGTATAGAATACCTCACGTATTGGTTACGAGAAGATTGCTGGGCCATTGTAGAGTAAGAATGCAAAGAGAGATTGCAGAGTAAGAATGCAGACTAATTACGGAAAAGTAAAGAAGATGGGATGCGAATGAAGATGAGCTGAATATCTCTTTTATAGAAAAAATTATGACTAAGCACCTCTATTGCTTCACAGCATCTCTCGTGAAGCGTCTCTTTACAAGAGACAAGAAGATGTAGCATCATAGCTCTGCGGCGCCTGACAGCTACAGAAAACCTGAAAAAACTTGCGGTGCTTGTCTGATCTAAAAAGCTGGCCACCGTTTTTGTTGAAAAATAAGGTTAGCGGTTTAATATTGATGAATTCTTCACTAACTATGTTATTTACAAGAACTCCAGAATCGCACAACCACGGTATATATATTTTCTTCATATTTTGATTTATAACTTCTGATATAACAATTTCCTCATATGAATAGATCATTAAAATTGACAATTCTACTTTTATTTGTTTCAGTTGTCGAGCCTATGTTGAGATAGATGATAATACAGGACGATTGACAGCTGTTTTATTTGGAGCAATTGCAAAAGACGATGTCCATTTGGATGCACCCATTGAAGATATTGGAAATTTAGCAAATCCAATGAATCATGGAAGTCAACTTTCTACGAGGCGTCGTGTTGATTATGTCATCGATGATCACGACATCGGATCCAACTTGGACATCGGACTTTTTATGAGTGCTGAAGAAATTTATAATGGATATAGCAAAGTATGATTGACTTCAAATTTGTTTCAAGTGTATGGAGGAGCAGTTATGTATTTTGAATGAAAATATGATTGTATATAGCCTGGAATTGCCAAGACTACAATTTTGTGATCATTCATTCATTCATCCATGCCAAAAACTAGAAGATCAAACTGTACAATTTACCTCATTTGTTTTCAAAATCATTTCAATTCATCTCATCTCATCTAATTATTACAATTTTACCAAACTTTCAAACAAAATTCAACAAACAATTCAACCATTTCAAACTCAACACAAAAATTATATTATGATAATATTTTATTTAACTTTTATCTTATTTCATCTTAACTCACTATTCAAACCAGACAATACTTCAAAGTCCTATTATATATATAATGTCCAAGTCTCTTCTATTATGAAAAATTCTACTTATCAACATTCCCTACACTACACAACATGTGATTTAGCATTTTTGTCATTTTATTTAAACATACATATATATTGTTGTGTAAATTTGCATGTTTAAATAGAATGATAAAAATGATAAATCACATCTTGATATGTGGTTTGGAGAGGATAAGAACCAGCATTTCTCTTCTACTATATACCCAGGTTTGTATCTATTAAATGAGTTGAATCATTATTTCATTTCTTTAATTTTCCGTACAAAACTCCAATTGCCTGAAAAAAATAAAAATGTTGGTTGAGATACATGATGATAGTGATTTATATAAACTAGTCTTTTTTTTTTTTTTTTCATTAGGAGAAATTTTAGATCTATAAATTAATTCTATAAAGATATACGTGGCTTGAGGTGAGACACTAGATTTATTTTACAATTAACAACCTCAAGACACATTATTTTACAAATTTATTTTTATAATATTTTTTTTAATAAACCAAACATTTTTCTAAGAGCAACTCTCAAATAGATAAATCAGGTACGGACTCTCTGTGAAAAAATGATTCAGACAAAAATGAACAGTTTTCTTATACTTTTTCAAGGTTGGGTATAACTTTTCACCAAAGTCTACCAGATTATCTATTTGGGACGTGTACAAATAAATTCTCTTCTCCTTCTGTACACACAAGTGATCGTCAATCTCGTGCCAAGTACAATTGTTTGAACAAGATGGCGATCCACGAATAGAAGCATGTTCCTCGGAAGCTCCCCAGTTGGAACATCCTGCAAACACGAAGTAAATACCAATCAGTTATGTAAAAAATGCAATTAAAACATGAACTTTTATTCATAAAGATTAAGAACCTTACCTCTGGATTCTCCTGCAGTTTCAAGGTTTGTCGATCGACATATATAATTGCTCTTCTCCCGGCTACAAATAACCCCCATAACTAGCATCAAATAAGCTCAAAACCACACAAATGTTAGAAATTGTAAAAAGTGGTGTGAAATAAACCTGAGGGATATGATCACAAAAGCGAGGGACAATTGCACCACCAAGGCCTGGCCGACAAGGAACTCGCTTTGAATTTCTACAGTGCTTGCAGATAAGAGTCACATATGTCGCCTTTGCATTAGTCCTAGATGCAGCTAGGGGTGGACAATTAAGCCGCCCAGCCGGTCTGACCCAAGCATTCCGACCCGACATAACCATTTAGCCGACCCGAAGAGAAACGGGTCGAATCGGGTAATTACCCGATTAACCGATCACCTACGACTGCTCCAGTATTCAACGTTGGCTCGACAACAGCAACAACACCTGGCCCACCACCATGCAAGTCCTCCACAGCAAGGAGTTCGTACCCAACCGCACCCTCCAGCGCCTCCTCCAGATTCGGTCTGACTCAGTCAGCAACAGCGAAATTGATTCGGTCAAGTCGACTCCCTCGCTGGAGCAAAACGAAGATGCAGAGCAAAGCTGCGAAGAGGTCCGTAGCTCTCGATCTGCATCCTTCAAGGCAAAACAAAGACGCACTATGGTTTTGATTTCCCGGATCTGTTTTTCTTCTTTTTTGCCTCTGAGAACCTTATTAAAACCATATTTTATTGCTTACATTCAGTACTATTTTTTTAATAGTTTCAGTACTATTATTTAAATAAAATTTAAAAAAACCCGACCCCGAAATATCTATTTTAACAAGTTTCGATATATATTGATCGAGTCTGTCACCCGCAACAAAAACCTCAAATTTACCAAAAAAATAGAACTTTACAATTTAGATAATAATTAAGGAAACCGTAAAATAAGAAAAACCAAAACAAACCTAAAGCCCCATTTGGTACGAGGATGGTGCTAGAGGCACCGCTGGTAGTTATCGTTAAGTAAAGAAAATAATTTTATTTTTTATTTTTAAAAAATATAAATAATTTATAATAATATTAAATAATTTTTTCTTAATCATTAAAAAAATAAAAAAAAGCCAGCGAGAGCAAGGGTAGCCAAAATATTATTATCCTTGGGTACGATATATAAAAGAAGTTACCAAAAATAAGAACTTTTAACTTCCACATCTCATTCAGGAAATAAATCCTCCAATCAAAGGCCATTAGGTCCATTTATTTTTTCTGTTTCAATTGAATCCCTCAATTTAGGAAACCAAACATAAATTAGAATACAAAAACCCACACTCACCCCAAGAAACCTCATCGAGACCAGATCCTCCTTCGACGTCAGCAAGACCTGAACGTTCCCGGTCACCGGATCTTCCATTTCTCCAGCCACTTTCGACCGCAAGCTCGCCAAAACCTCCGCCGCCTTCGTCTCAAACTACGAAAAACACACGCATACGATATCAACCATTTGATCATCATGAATAGAAAAAATGCCGACAGTTTTGGTAACAGAGAAAGAATTGGAGAGCATACAAGAGGCAACTAGTCGGCGGGGGAGGAACGGAGCAAGGCCGGGAGGTCGGGGTCGCAGGAATCGCGGTCTTCCAAGTCAACGAGAAGGCACTTGTTGGGATTGTGGACAAGGCTTTCTCTGTAGGGGAAAACATTCTCGTCGGTCTCAAAGCCACGGATGAACTCCTTGAACTTCTGGAGGATTGAGTGTCGGCTCCCCACCTCCGGATCGTGGTCTTCACCGCTGTCGCGCCACGAGTGAGCCTGGTCGCTGTAGTACACTGCCCCCTCGTCCCACCCTGACATCTCTCTCTCTCTCTCTCTCTCTCTCTCTCTCTACGTCTCTGGAAATGGAGAAATGAGGAGTGTCGATTGTCGAGTGATGCCTTGGGGAGGAGGAGGAGGAGGAGGGCATAAGTGGGTTTTTCACTTTTTTGGCGGGAAGGACTTGGCGGGAAGGGTTGGATGACTCGGATTTGATCATTTGGTCACGTGTGAGAGCATCTTCATTCAATGTAATCTTTGAATCAAACTGAATACCATGATGGTAGTAGTGCATATTTTGGAATTAAAAAATATTATAAATATAAAGAGATTATATAAAATAAATTTAAAAATTAACGTGATTTTATAAAATTTATTAGTTTTATTTTATAATAAAAATAATTTTACAACCTGACGTACCATATCAAGTCACGTCAATTTATAGACTTATTTTCATATAATTCATTTGTGGTTAAACTATTTTTCTTTAAAGTTGTGTGAAAAATATTGCTTATATATTTTTTTATTGGTTATAGTTTTAAACCTTATAATTTATTATAACTTAAATATTAAGTTTTACTATTTGGTAACATAATTTAGAGCAGCTTCTAACATATTACATTTATTTAAAAATAAATTAAAAAATATTTTATAAGGTATAAATGACAAAATATAATTTAATTTTTTAAATATTATAACCATATAAAGTTTAAAATTTGTAAATATCTTAGAGTTATATTTATATTCTCGCCAATTGAAAATCTTTTTAAAATTAAAACTATATCCAGCATTATCATTATTATTATTATAGTCATTATCATATATCCCAACCAATTAGATGAAAATTATAATTGAGGTAAATGGAAGTAAGGTGCTAGACTTATTTTATAATAAAAATAACTTTAAAATCTAAAGCACATTATTTTATAAATTTATTTTATGTTATAAATCAAGCATTTTTTTTAAAGATTACCCCCCATTTAAAAATCGAGAAATGTTACTTATTTTTTAAAAAAATGTTACTTATTATTCTACACAATACACTTTATATATTTTAATATTTTTTATTTTATTTTATGCTTGTTAAATTAATTAAGTTATTATATTTATTATCCATATGTCACATATTTGTTATAAAAAAAAAAAAATTAAAATAAATATAATATATAGAAATGATATATAGAATTAATCTTAAAAATCATAAAAGATAGCGTTGGATATGAATAGAGTCGTGTCTCCCTATGCCCCAATTGTTAAAAGGAAACAACCGAAAAAAATAAAGGAAAAAACAAAAAAAATTTATTCACCTATAGAAAATCTGCCGTAATGATACATAATAAAAGAACATACCAACTAACTCATAAATGCAAAACATATATTAATTATATATAAAAAAAAAGAGAGGAAGTAGCCAAGAAATTGTCATTCACTGTCAACAAACTCTATCCATCCACAACCTCATGCTCTCATTTTTCTCTCTCTTAGAGTCTCTCCCATTCACTGCAAACCGCCAGTCAGCCACCTTTTCATTTTTTTTTTCTTTTCTTCCATCTAAGGTTTTCCAATTTTCTGACCTATACATTGATGCACTTGTTTATTTTCTTCTGTTGCATTTAAAAACTACTGCCGCACACACTTCCTCCACGTTATCGCCGCTTGCATAGAAAGTATCGTCGGGCACCTCTCAACTAGCCCTTCTCCAAATGCACAGCAACCACAACACAGGCTTAAGCCCCACGTTCAAGCAACAACCATCTTCGTTGGCACCCAACCAACTCGTGAGCCACCAACCTGTTGCCCCTCTCCTCTCCCTCCACCTTAAACTATCACTACCCCGATTTCACTATGTGAAACGCCGAGCACACAGCTTGCATGACAAGAAATCAACAATCAAAGAAGCCCCTATTTTTTAACCCCCCCAAAATAGAGGAAGTAGTCTTCCCTGCCGTGGGCCTCAAGCCAGCCACTCCACATCGCCAGTCTCCTTAGTGAAGGAAGGCAGAATCAGCGGTAGACAATGTAGACAAGAGTGTATGCTCTGACACTTAACGAAGTTGATGATAAGGCACTGGAGACTCAAGATGTGGGGGTCATCACAAGTATGAGCTTGATCTAATCTGTTTAAATTGATGTGTGGTGTGTTTTAATTCGTGAATTACATTGAAGTTATTAATCTCTTTAGGGAGAGTTTGTTTGTATGAATTTTATACTTACACCTTGTTCGATTCTAGGGCTTTACAATCCTTTGGGTCTACTACTTTTTCGCATGTGTAACTTAGTCACCAAGTTTGACTTCGACCAAACAACAATTTCTATAAGTTATCCACAAACATAGATATTCAATGGGACATCATTTGCCCACACACAGACAGAAACATGCTACATGAATTGTATCCATGTTTTGGTTATATGTAATGGAATCCTATTCAATGTTGATATTTTTCTCTTAAAAAAAACTGAGCTAACGACCCTTAGCATCCATGGCTTCGTGCCTTCTTAATATAAAAAAGGAAAAGAATATATATAAAATATATATAAAGTACCTTTGAGGGGATGTATAATGGTTATTGCACTATATACGTAATTACATAATGGTTTATGAGTGTCATTTTAAGTTGATGGATTTCAACATTAACCACCATTTGTTAGTTTTAGTAAGCATCCTGCATTAAAATCTTCAATACCTACAAAAACTAATTGATAAAAAGTTTAAAACAAAACAAACAAAACAAAAATGGTAAATAAGAAATAATAAGTTTAGGTGATACGTACGTAGTACTATATATATATTATTATAATAAGTGGCTATCTAACTGTTACAATAACTTGTCTTGTTTTTCTATTATATTATGTATGTTAAGTCCGTTACTTTTTTATTTTAGAGATATAATTGTCTTTTTCTACCTTTCTCTCTCTCTCATTCCTGATTCATTCTCTCCTCTCATCTCGAACCTTTCTCCCACTCTTTGATATCTACCTCTTTACCTAACCCTTCAAACCCACACTCTCACACATTTTTCTAAAATATTCAGATTTTAATCTAAGTATAAATATTCAGTATATGAAAGAAAGGCAATAAAGAACAACAAGTACAAAACATAAAAAAAAAAACTCTCAAATCTAAACAAGATTTGTTCAAATATGTTGGGATTAAAAAAATTATATCAAAACACATGATTTGGATTTATCGTCCAACATCTCTAAAAAATCTCAAATTTTATGCATTACTTGAGTGTTGTGGCAGTATTTATTGTGGTGACAATGATATTATTTTTATTTGTATATGTTATTATAATGTATCTTGACTTTAATTTTGAACTAATATTTTTATTTTTAATATATCTAAATATATAATTATTATACTTACTAGCCTATCATTATCTAAAGATATTTGTTAAAGTTTGCTTTTTTATCTTTATGCATTAAATTATTCATTAATCAAGTTTTTTTTTAAACCATATTATAATACAATGTTTAACCCAATTAGGTAAATGTGCTTTATACGTGCTATGACCTAGTGTGTGTGTATATATATATATATATGTATCCATACACAAGATGCAGGCTAATTATTTATACATAGAATGGGAGAAAAAAATTATGAATGAAGGCACGAGAAATGGGTCTCCGGACAAATTAGCAACGTATGTATGTAATACCTGATTAGTCTACGTACTTACTGCATGCATACAGAGAGTTGGACATCGTCGACTCTCCTTAAAAAGAAAAGTCCATGCTTCTTTGATCTACACCCTACGTTTCAGTTAATGGTATCCTCACGGCAACTTCCTTGAGGACTTAGTGAAGTCATTGAGTCAATAACGCATTGACTTATTGAAAGAAAGATGGTCATGAGAAAATTCTTGGCAATTTCCTTGCAGCTTCTTCAAACTTAGATCAGATGCGATTTTCACACAATGCTCCCATGAGTTCTGGAAAAAACAAAACAACACCAAACAGTGGTACAATGACAACTGCAGTAATACTCCTACATAGTAAAATAATATTATTTTAAAATTAAAAGACGAATTCGGAATTTTTTTTAAAAATATTAATATTTTATGAATAAACTGTGTAAAACTTGTTAATTCACTATAAGAAAAATGGACTTTTGCGACCAATTAATAACAACGAAAAAAGTATTAACAACCAAAATTATTAGTTGCTAATACTTTTTTCGTTGCTATTAATTAGTCGCAAAAGTCCGTTTTTATTATGTTTTTAAAAAAAAAAAGACCTTGCAATCCAACTTTTTAATTTTTCATTTTAAATTTCAGCATACCCTCCAAGCTGTATACAATGATTGGAGTTAGGATAATTGTATTAGTCAAGAGTACCATAATTATTGCATTATTGATGTCCCACATGTACCGTCACATGATATGTGCTTTTTAAAACCATTAAGCTAGAAATGGGTACGGATAAGAAGAAATTATTATTATTATTATTAGTCTTTTTAATCATTAAATTTTAAAAGCTCACTTCTATTCTAGTGAATATAAGAAGAAATTGTTGGGTAGGGTCTTTTGGCGTTTCTTGTCCTTAATGTGACTTGAATCTATGTTACAGCCAAAGAATTAATTACGTACCTGCCATGGCATTTTTTTCAGTTATTAAAATAATTTAATTTAAATCAATCATTCTTTTATATATTTTTATAGTATGCTAGGCGTGTTAACACTCCCCTCATTTAATTTAGGCCAAGTAAAATATTTAATTCAAAACTTTCCCATAAGATGAATTTCATGGTTTAATTATTACTTTAACACTCCCCTCATTTAGGCCAACATATAAAATATTTTTAATTTTTTGAAGATATATTTTGAAGTTCATGCTAATAGATATACCATATTAAATAAAGAAAGAATATATATGGATGTAATCAAATAATTCATGTTAAAATTTACTAGTTACATCCTATTTAAAAAATGAGAAATGATATTTACAGTCGTGAGCGTGCAAACGACATGCAATCATTTTGAAAAAAAATAAATAAATACAGGATCCATATAAAAAGAAAATTAATTTTTCAATAGTAGATTTTTTCAAAATTATTACCCAACATCTGTACATTTCACGAATGTATATAACATTACTCTTAAAAAATAAATTGATAAGATTGATTTAAATGAAAAAATAAACTGAATTTTCTATCAGTATTTGAATTTGGTCCATTCGTCCAGTGAAATTTTCACAGAACGTAAACCAAACTCCGGACGGACCCCTCGTATACAAATCAAAGCCCTTTATAGAGCTGTGAAGGAATCTTCTCTTTGATTGACTCAAATGTTAAATAAAACATATCTATTGGTGTGTTATTAAACAAATTTGTAAAAATAAATTTATAAATTAGTGAGATTTGATGGAGTATGCAGTCAAATTTTAAAGATTAACATCAAGTTATGCCATTCAGTATGTTTATTTTCATGAATTCTCTTTATAAATCTAACACTTTTTTAAATGAAAATGAATACTAATTAATTTGTATAATCACTATCATGTATCTCAACCCAACATACCAAATTCTAATAGGTAAGGCGGTGCTATCCTCTCTATACAGGCGGTGCATTGACTCCATGACTTCACAGTCTTCAAGGAAGTTGCCATGAAGATACCTGAAACGCGCATGGTGTAGAAAGAAGAATGGACTTGTCCTTTTCACAAAAATCGGTTGGGTTCAACTTGTTTTTTGAAGTTTATTTTAGGAGCCCGTATTATTTTATTTGACTTTATCTCTTAAATGAGATTTAGTTTGATAGTAAAAAATTTTGAGACGAGAATTTTACGTTTTAAAATAAAATGTTAAAATATTATAATTTAAATTATTATTTTAAAATTTAAAAAAGTTAACAAAAATTTAAATTATTTATTATATTTTATATAAAGATTTAAAAAAATTATAATAATAATATGATAATTTTTATGTGCCAAACGATCCTTAAATTTTAATTTTATCTCAATTTATCTCTCCTTAACTTTATCTCCTAATTTCATCTTTGATCGTGATGATTTGACCCTACTGATACCCACCAACTTAAGGGCAATTTGTTGGACAAGAATGCCTTTTTTTTTTCAAAAAAGTCAATTTTATCAAATTTTTTTTTTAAATATGATATATTAAGTGAATTTTTAACAAAAATTATTTGATTACATCCATATATATATAATTATTAATTCGACATTCTAACTTAACATGGTATATCTAGATCTATTGGAATTAACTTCAAAATATATATCCAGAAATTATAAATATTTTTTATATGTTGGCCTAAATGAGGTGAGTAGTGTTAAATTAAGTACTAACTAAACCATTAAATTCATCATTTTTCATTAGGGGCAAGCTTTGAAAATATATATATATATATATATAAATATAAAAGAATTATTAATATTTAAAATTAAATTATTTTAATAATTGAAAAAATGCCACGCAATGTAAATATTTTGCTGTAATAGAGTCAAGACATTAAGAACAAGAAACGTCAAAGTAAAAGACCACACCAGCAATTTCTTCTTATACGTACCCTTTTCTTTATGGTTTTAAAAGGAATAATACTACTTCTTCCGATATAGATGGATTCCGATATAGTCTTGGCATAAATTTTTTGCTCAGCGAGAAAGTATTTTTTAATATTGTTATAAATTTTTTATTTATCATTCTCGAGACAATTTATCATACCCAAATCAATGGATGCAATAATTATGGTAATCTTGACTAATACAATCCTGACTCCAATCATGGTGTACAGCTTGCAGGATATGCAGAAATTAAAAAATAAACAATTAAAAACTTGGATTGAAGGTTTTTTTTTTATTTTTTTTTATTTCCAGAAATGATAAAATGACAACCTCTTAATTAACAAGTCTTACACAATTTATTCATAAATATTGCTAATGTTTTTAAAAACTTTCTGAATTTTTCTTTAATTTTAAAGTTTCTGAATTTTTGATTTTATTATTAATGCAGTTGTCATTGTACCTCACGGTATTATTACTTGCTCTTCTCCCGGCTTCAAATATCCCCCATAGCTAGCATCAAATAAGCTCAAAACCACACAAATGTTGGAAATTGTAAAAAGTGGTGTGAAATAAACCTGAGGGATATGATCACAAGAGCGAGGGACAATTGCACCACCAAGGCCTGGCCGACAAGGAACTCGCTTTGAATTTCTACAGTGCTTGCAGATAAGAGTCACATATGTCGCCTTTGCATTAGTCCTAGATGCAGCTATAGCGATCCCAGCTGTTTTAACAAGTTTCGATATATATTGATCGAGCCTGTCACCCGCAACCAAAACCTCAAATTAACCAAAACAATAGAACTTTACAATTTTAATAAAAATTAAGGAAACCGTAAAATAAGAAAAACCAAAACAAACCCTAAAGCCCCATTGGGTACGATATATAAAAGAAGATACCAAAAATAAGAACTTCTAACTTCCACATCTCATTCAGGAAATATATTCTGTTTATTTATTCTGTTTCAAAGGCCATTAGGTCCGTTTATTTTTCTGTTTCAATTGAATCCCTCAATTTAGGAATCAACCAAACATAAATTAGAATACAAAAACCCACACTCACCCCAAGAAACCTCATCGAGACTGGATCCTTCTTCGACGTCAGCAAGCTCGGCAAAACCCCCGCCATCGCCGTCTCTAACTACGAAAAACACACGCATACGATATCAACCCTTTGATCGTCATGAATAGCAAAAATGTCGACAGTTTTGGTAACAGAGAAAGAATTGGAGAGCATACAAGAGGCAAGTAGTCGGCGGGGGAGGAGCAGAGCAAGGCCAGGAGGTCGGGGTCGAAGGAATCGATGTCTTCCAAGTCGACGAGAAGGGACTTGTTGGGATTGTGGATGAGGCTTTCTCTGTAGGGGAAAACATTCTTGTCGGTCTCAAAGCCACGGATGAACTCCTTGAACATCTGGAGGACGGAGTGTCGGCTCCCCCGCCTTCGGATCGTGGTCTTCACCGCTGCCGCGCCAGGAGTGAGCCTGGTCGCTGTAGTACACTGCCCCCTCGTCCCACCCTGACATCTCTCACACTCTCTCTCTCTCTCTCTGCGTCTCTGGAAATGGAGAAGTGGGAAGTGTCGACCGTCGAGTGATGTCTTGCAGGTGGAGGAGTACATAGTGGGTATTTCACTTTTTTGGCGGGAAGTAATTGGCGGAAAAGGTAGGATGACTTGGCACAGGTCACGTGTGAGAGCACGTGCTTCTATGTAATCTTGAAAGAACCGTACTACACTGGCTGTAATCGAGTCAAGTCGTTATTTCACTTTTTTTGCGGGAAGTAAAATGGAAATGGAACCGTACTACATTTAGCATTTTCCTTTACAAATTTATTTTATGTTTTAAAAGAAAACACCAAACATTTTATTAAAAGAAGACAGCCATTTTATAAGCATGAATGGAGTTGTGTCTCACTAAACATCAATTGTTAATAGGAAACAACCAAAAACAGAGGAAGAAAAATGCTTCACCTATAAGAAAATCTGTCCATTTTGTATTAATGATACATAATCAAGATCGTAAAAGTAGCATTGCTTTCACTGAACAATATCTCAAACTCAATAAAAGAGAACGTCATACCAACTATGTATGTACCTGATATTGCTGATTCCATGAACGATAGAGGGATCCTGATGACCCAAATGGGTAAGCCAAAAGCCAATAATGCAGGATAGAACAAGAAATCCCGCTGTTTATAAAACATAAGAAGCCTCAAAACAGTCTCTGCCATCCCATTGAACATCACGTTAATCAAACTGAAGAACTGTGCTCCAAAAAACTTCCCTCCATTTGTGTAGTACTTCCCACTGGCATTTCTGTCGTAAGGAATAAATTCACTCAATTCATGACCACAGTTGCTGACTCTCATAGAAACAGAAGCAGAGAGAGAGAGAGAGAGAGGGAGGGAGCTGAAATCAACTGCCATTTCAAAAAGATATCTTGATGGTTTGATGATTCCACTAACATCCTGAAGTATCTGGATTTTTCTTTGTCTGGATGGAGCAAGGTGATCAGCTAGCAACCCGAGGATACTCTATTTGCCTGCTTTGCAAATCAGAGGCAACTTTGAAGTAGACAACACCGGACACTCCTGAATTTCAAAAATCTTATTATGGACTTGATACCTCTTCCACTTCACCCCAAAACTTCATATAATGGACTTCTTCCCCACGAGACTTCTTCAATGCAACTTGAGCATGGAAGAATGATTCTACAACTTCATTGTCGTCAGGCAGTTCCCTCCTCAAGATCTCATAATCCTTCACAGCATCATCCCATATTTCCAACTGCAATCCACGGTAACTAATGGCACAAACCATACAAATTTTAAAAAATTTGAAAGAAATTAAATTGAGCCAATTACCTTGCTGTTTGAGGCTACCTTTTGAAAAAGTGCTTTTAGCTCACGTTGAAGATAAGCTAGACCATCATCTAAAATAAATATTAAAAAACTAAGTTAAATAGATAATAAATTAATATAAACAAGATTTTAAAGTTTCCAGTAATTTATATATAATTTATCTTCAAGGTCAATCGACTATACACATTCATCCAACTCACAAATGTCAACTGATTTGATCCTTTGCCAATTTTGGCTGGTGCAAATGAGGACTAAGACGATAAACTCTTAAAAGGATCCAAGTTACATCCTCTAATACTAAATGTGGACTCCAATACAACAGTAGAAATAGGGTTGGCTAACACATCACGTGCTACCTCAACAAATACGTATGTGTATAAATATATGAATAAATGAATAATTTTATTTTTTGATCTTGTTGGCTCACTTAAACTTGCATTGTCTTCCTATACAAGGAACATATAATGTTGAAGGAATTGTTGTAGATTTTCCTAACGGTGATGATATCATCCGCTTGAGTCCCAAGGCCTTCGAGAATATGAAAAGACTCCGATTATTTAGATGCCGCAATGCACATTTTTCTGAAGAACTTAATTGTCTATCTAATTCAATAAGAGTGCTTGATTGGCCTAATTATCCTTTACAATCTATGCCATCTAAATTTCATGGAGACAAACTCCCTATTCTACACATGCTTGGAAGCCGCATCCTGGAGATACCGTTGGAATTTAAGGTACAACTATTATTGTTTTCAATATTTCTTTCTTTAAACTTAGTTTGATGTTCTTTTCTTTTAACAGAATGTCACAGTTATGAATTTCGATGGTTGTGATTTCTTAACGAAATTCCCAGATATTTCAAGTTGCCCAAATTTGAAGGAAATAGATCTTCATTCTTGTAAAAATCTAGTTGAAGTTCATGATTTTGTTGGATTAATCCTTGATAAGCTTGTTAACTTGAGACTTGGTGGATGTTTCAATCTAAAGAGCTTTACAAGGAGACTCCAATCGAGATCTCTAGAACGCCTTGATCTTGGTGATTGCTCAAGCCTTCAAAACTTTCCAAAAATAGAATCTGAAATGGAACATTTACACTCTGTCTACTTAATGGGCACCGCAATAGAAGAATTTCCTTCATCCATTGGGTACCTCACTGGGCTTAGACTTTTAGAGCTAAGTAGATGCGTAAACCTTAAGTGTCTACGAAGTAGCATTCTTCAGTTGAGATCTCTAAATCAAATTTGTCTCAAGGATTGTCCAAATATTATAAGTTTTGGGATGGAGGAGGAGGAGGAGGTGCATAATGGACAACCCACGCCCTATGTAGTGTATACAAGTAGGGAAAATGAAGCTTCATCGGGTGCAAAATTATTCCCATTGCCACCTCCAACAAAATCAACCACTTCTCTTCATTACTTGTATCTTACGAACTCTGGCCTATCAAAATCGAATTTCTTTGGGACATTTCATTTATTTCTCAATCTGCATATATCACAACTATCAGGTAGTGATATCGTAAGCATTCCAGCAAGCATCAAAACATTTGTTAGATTGTCGACACTTTTTTTGAATAATTGCAATCAACTTCAAGACATTATGGAGTTGCCACTGAATCTTGGATCGCTTCATGCTACTGGACGCATATCACTGGAAAGATTACCAGAAATATCAAAAATATTTCATACTTGACCCGATGCTATAAAGTGAATATGGGGAATTGTATGCCAAATCCTGCGTGGAATGGAGTAAGTCCCGATATATACTTCACTTTTCCTTATATATCCATTTGGCGTTTCGTGGCTAATCGATTTCTGTATATGAATATAGTTGATATATACTTTATGATGTATTCACCCAACAGGATTATGAAATAATATTTCCGGGAAATAAAATTACAGATTGGTTCAGCCATTGCAAGGAGACTTCAAATAGATATCGATGTGAATTTGATATTAAAGGGTCCCCATTGTATAATTCATATGACATCATAGGAATTTCTCTTTGTGCTATTTTTGAACCCGTTGGGATTGGGAGTTTGGAACTTTGCTTCATCACAGGAAAATCTGGAAATAGCAGACATACTGACGTAGGAATACTTGATGAAATGGATTCAGATCATGTATGGTTGCTGCACTTAACTACAGAAACTATTAGGCGCCAAGGAGTGATTGTAGATCAGGCAGATGATCTGAGGATTATATTTGAAAACAGATGTCCAGATTCAGTGATCATCAAACGTTGCGGAGTCCATCTGTTATACAAACAACATGATGAACAGAATGCAAAAGATCATGAAAATGTTGATGTCCATTTGGATGCACCCATTGAAGATACTGGAAATTTAGCAAATCCAATGGATCATGGAAGTCAACTTTCTAAGAGGCGTTGTATTGATTATGATGATGATTGCAACGTTATTGAATCCGACATGTACCCACAACGTCATTATGATGATGATCACAACCTTGGACATCAAACTCTTCTTGAGTTATGGACCACCATTAAATGCTATCCAAGAACCCGACCCGAACATAAAACCTGACCAGTTGAATTTACAATTTTTTCTTTATGATACTTGATTTTAGTATCGTTTTTTGCCTTTCACAGAATCACCTCTCAGCCATCAGCCCTCCTCTGCTTTCTCCCGCTCGACACTCACTCTCTCCCTCGCAGGCTCACAGCAGCGGCTCTCTCCTCGCAGCCTCGCTCTCTTGCATGAGATTAGTTTGTGAGTTTGCTATTGGTGGGTTTATGGGTGTTTTGATGGTTGAATAGGTTATATATTGTTTGCTTGTTTGTGCTTGATGGTCTATACTCTCCTATTATTTGTTTATGATCTGCTACTCTCAGTTTGTTCTCTGCTATGCATGGGTCTCTGTGTAAAAATATTGTTCTCTTTTGTGTAGAACAATGTTCTCAGTAAAGTGAATGATGGTCTATACTCTCCTATTATTTTTAAGCAATGATGTTGATTCATTTCCTGTTTCTTTTATTATGAAACTCATTATCTGATTTAATAACGGAAAAATACTTTTCTGGCATATAAACTCTTAGACTATGAATTCAATCTGCAAATACTGGAAAATCAACAATTGTTATATAGAGGAAAAGGTTTTGCCAAACAATTCAAAGTCAAACGAATCATGAAACCAAACAGATAATTCATAAATAATGAGGTCTATGGTTTAGGACCAACATTTTCTTTTAATGAGGTCTTTTAGTGCACTGTTCCCCTTTTATTTCATGGGGTATATTATTTCTTATGGATTATTTATGAGCTTTTCTTCTTGAGCTTGGGTAACCTACGCATAAAATGGACTATTTCCATAAAGGTTTGTGCATAGAACTTCTTATAAAGTGAGAATTTAAAAAAATTGTAATAATGAAATAAGATGAAATTAGATGAAACTATTTTTGGATTGAAACCGACTTTATTCTCGTTGAAATCCAACTCAATATTATTCTGGGAGTAGGCTGTAGCTTCTGCAGAGTTTTATGCCCTCCAATTAGCCACCACGACATCATTATCCTATCTTTTTTATAATAAATTAAGCTACGCTGAATTAAATTTATACAAAAAGAGTTTTAAAATGCAAAGATATGAACATAAACTTTTGAAATGCTCGTACTAATTAATTTTAGAGGAGTCACTCAAAGGTGGGGTCACCACTTTGAGAGACGACTAAGGAAAATATTGGTATAATTTTTAAATGTGTCTAATTTTAACTTTTATAATTTTTTTAACGGTTAAATATATTTAAAAAGTACTTAAAAATAAAAGAAAAAAAAAATTTGCACTAATGTGCATATTTAGAATGCACCCAAAATAGGTCTTATTAATTCTACTACAATGAATATTAGTAGTGGATTGAACAAAACTAAGATTTGACTTTTAATATTAATTTTGTATTGAGATTTGAAAAAGTAGAATTGCTTATTATATTTTATATGAAAATTTTAAAAAATTGTAATGATTAGATAAGATGAGATGAGATATGATCATTTAGTTTTTGGTAACCAATCCGGGCCTAACGGGTCATGCTCATATCATGTCAAGACATGTATATTATATTATATGGGTCAACCCGAACATGACCCGTTAAGACTATCGTATCAAAATCTCACATCCTAACACGAGCAATTAACATAACGGATTGACACGACATGATCTGTTTTGACCCGTTAGTGAATACAAAATAAATTGACCCGACTTGACCCAACCCGTTTCAACCCATTTATGTTAATGGGTTGAATAGACCCATTTGACCTAATTGATTTTTATATAAATATTAAAATATAAATAATATCTATAAAAAATTGAAAACTAACTACATGTCCAAAATTACAATCTAAACAATAAAAATACTCTAAGGAACCATTTCCATAAAGCTTCTTATAAGAAAAATCAACAAAATGAAATTTGTATCGAGGATCCGATATAACTGCTAGAGCCAAGAACAAATTGAACTTAGACTAATATTTCTCAAACTTAGCAAGCATTTGACAATACTTTTCTTCATGTAGTTATATTCACTTTTAGAGTGCTCATTTAATGTCAAATAAATAAAAAACACTACTGGAAAATACAAATTGACTGTAGGGTATTTGGTTATAGAAAAGTCACAAGTGACATCATAAAAAATTCTCAATAAATTATTAATCTTCTCTACTTTTTTCCACTCAGATGTTAATGGACAATACTTAAAATTGGAATCACTCAACTCTAAATGGCTAAAGGCAAGACAACAGAAAAGAGAACTCTCAAGCATAAGACAAGTTGAATTTCATCTAGTGGGGACATCCTAACTCAACCCTTTTCGAGTCCAGGAGAAAGAATCTTGTAAATGAAAACACATCTAACATTAGAACAAGAGAGAACACAGGCTAAACCGAGAAACTCGAGCAATTAATAGAACAAAGTTAGAAAATGAGATAAATACAATCCTAATCAAAGTAGCACAAGTTTGAAAGCAAAACCATATAAGCTCGCTGCAAAGATCAAACCAAGAAATCAAACCATATACAAATTTAAAAACACTAAAGCCAATACAAACTATTTGCAAAATGCCGGCTTTATTGAATTTTTTATATATAAATATAAGCAAAATGCGGCTTTATTGAATTGCAATTTTCACTTTCAGAATTGAGAGAGACCATCTATTTAAAACTACTTCTTATTTTCTTTTATTTGTTCAATTTGGAATATAAAATAAACACCTAATTTGTAGTTTAAGAGGAAAAATTAATCAGCCAAAGAGAGTTGTATTTTCCCTCTCTATTCTTTTATTTGGTGTTCGTATATAAACAAAGTTGATCTTGTGAATAACTAATCACTGAGAAACAGTTTCTTCTCTTCATCTTCTTCTCGGGATAAAACTTAGTTTCATTAACACGGCATAAGATCATGCTTAGTTCTTTCACGGCATCCACTTTCATTTCCATAAGATCAAACGGTGGAAAGGAAGATATTGATCTTAGGAAAAAGCATAATTGACGCGGAAATTAAGGGAAAGCGCCAGCTTTCGGCTGAAAAAGAAAAAGAAAAGGGAAGGGCCCAGGACGGAAGACACGGAAGAAAATTAAAACAAAATGCCCAACATGTTTGCTTTCGGTGGAGAGATGCACCTTTCCAAAGTGGAGACAAAATGCCCAACATATTTGCTTTCGGTGGAGAGATGCACCTTTTCACAGTGGAGAATTTCAAAAAAATATGTTGGGAGTTCTATATTAAGGGGGAGACGGACGAAGGGAATTAGTTGTCAGTTTTAATTTTAGTTTTTTCTTTTTTAGTTTGTGGAATAAAAGAGAGCTTTTGGTATAAGGCACTACAAGAGAGTTTTAATTTTGTGGGGGTTTTATGAAGAGAAATAATAACTCACGTTCATAAATAAGAATACAAGCGATTAATTAAAATCAAGAATAAAATCCTACCAAACTGGAAGAGATATTTAGGACCCGTAGGAATAGGCCCAAGACTGGAATGCTTATAGTCCAAGAGTCCATAATGCGTGTTAGATGATATATTATGTATTTATTTATGTAATTATGTTGAAATTACTTTTCTCTAATTGTAGGCATCAAAATTCTTCTAAACATCCCATGTCGTCCTCTTACCGGTTACAGGTCATTCGTTCAGTTGATAGTGTAAAACACGTTCTTTGCGCCAACAATTTCTTCTACGTACGTACCCTTTTCTTTATGTTTTTTTTTTTTTTTTAAAAAGCATATATATATATATGGTCTTGACGAATGCTGTCCAGACTCCAATCATGGTGTACAGCTTGGAGGGTACTATATATATATATTATATAATATATATGTATATATGCTGAAAATAAAATTAAAGAAACAATTAAAAAGTTCGATTGCAAGTTTTTTTTTCCCAGAAATGATAAAATAAAAGCCACTTAATTAACAAGTTTTAAACAATTTATTCATAAATATTATTAATACTTTTAATTTTAAGAATAATATTACTTTACTATGTAGGAGTATCAATGCGCAGTTGTCATTGTACCACTTTGATTTGTTTTGTTTTTTCGTTTTCTTTTTCCAGAACTCATGTGAACATTGTGTGAAAATGGCATCTCTTAAAGCTTGAAGAAGTTGCAAGGAAATTGCCACGAAGTTACTGGGCATCTTTCTTTTAATAATTTAACGCGGCATTGACTCTGACTTCACTTTAGTCCGATCCTTAAGGAAGTTGCCATGAAGATACCATTAACTGATAGGAATGGTGCGAGAAAGTGGCATGGAGTTGTCCTTTTAAAGGAGAGTCGATGATTTCCAACTCTCACCCAGTAAGTAGAGTGATCATCAGGCATTGCATAATTTCTTCCATGGCCTTATCTACAACCTCTTCTAGTTCATCCTCTTCTTCAGTCACCTCTCCACGGCTCTACGATGTGTTCTTGAGCTTTAGAGGAGAAGATACCCGTGATACTTTTACTGCCCATCTCTACCGTGCTTTGACTCAAAAGGGAATCCCCACCTACTTAGATGAGGATGAGCTTAGACGAGGTGATGAAATTTCACCTGCACTTTTCAAAGCTATAGAAGGTTCAAGAATTTTCATCATTGTACTTTCAAAAAATTATGCATCGTCAACATGGTGTTTGGATGAGTTATTGAAGATGCTTGATCAAAGTAAAAAATCAAAGCAACAAAGGGTTCTACCTGTGTTTTACCATGTAGATCCATCTGATGTACGCCATCAAAAAGAGAGTTTTGGGGAATCAATGGCTAAACATGCTGAAAAATTGAATGTAGATCACAAGAAGTTGCAGCTGTGGAAGGCAGCCCTTCAAGAAGTTGCCAATTTGTCCGGATACCATCTGATCATAAATGGGTAAATTTTCTAACCGCCCGCTTTTATATTCAAGATTGCCTTTTTGCCCCCATTCTATGTATAAATGATCATCAGTGTGCATGATCTTGTCCAATATGGAAGAAACTAATAATCACAACTTGATAAACAGAAATATATAAAAATCTAAACTTTTGTTTGGCCTTTTGATGACCGCCAACTAAAATACAAACAAAATTAGCTAGATAGTATCACGTAAAGTTAATTAGAAGACTGTATTTTGAAGCATTTAATATGGTTCCAACATCTAATCTTTTGTCTAAATTAAGTTCATTTCTAGAACAGTATAAAACTCACTGTGATAGTTGGGAGAAAAGAATTAAGAAAAACACAAGACAATAATTTATTTTTTGGGCTCGATTCTTTTTGCATACGAGATGAGATGACTTGAAATAGAAATTAGAAGTTAAATAAAATATTATTAGAATATATTTTTTTAATATTATTTTTATTTTAGAATTTGAAAAGGTTGAATTATTTATTTTATTTCTTGTAGTAATTTGAAAAAATTATAATGATTAAATGAGATAAGATAAAAAATTTTGTGAAAATAAACTAATACGTATATTTTGATTTTTGAGTCTAACAAAAAGGAGAGAACTTGTCGTGAACTTGTGGCAACATATATTGCATGTACCTACACCCTAGCTACCGATTTCTTATTTTATTTTATTTTTCCGCCGTAAAAAGAAAATTAAATTACGTTGCTTGTATTGCATGTGAGGAGTAAAAGTTATTAATAGTTTCCTTTTTATCTTTTATATATGTGTCCACACAAACACAGGAATGAATCAAAATTCATTGAAAAAATCATTCAAGACGTCTCAAGAATGGCAAATGATCATTTATATTTACATGTTGCTGAGCGTCCCGTTGGATTAAAACCTCATGTAGAAAATGTCAAATGGCGTTTAAGCGTTGGAAAGAAAGAAGACATACGAATGATAGGAATTTTTGGAGTTGGGGGAATTGGTAAGACAACTCTAGCCAAAGCAATTTATAACTCAATTGCTTTTGAATTTGAAGCTAGGTGTTTTCTTCTAATTGCTAGCGACACTTGGAATCAAGTGAATTGTCTGGTCAAATTGCAAAAGACACTTCTTTCTAAGATTTTAGGAGATTGTAGAAGTTTGAAGGTTGACAATATTGATATGGGAATTAATATGATAAAACATAGGCTTCACTCTAAGAGAGTTCTTCTAATTCTTGATGGTGTGGACCACTTGGATCAATTAAAAGCATTAGTAGGAGCTCGTGATTGGTTTGGTGAAGAAAGCAGAATCATCATCACAACAAGAGATCAACACTTGTTAACTGCTCATGAAGTTGATTCAAAATATGAGATGACAGGATTGACTCAAGATGATGCTTTTCAACTATTTTGTTGGCATGCTTTCAGAAGTGAGAAACCGGTTGACGGTTATGGAGAGTTTGTAGAACATATCATAAATTATGCTGGGAGCCTTCCACTAGTTTTAACAGTGCTCGGCTCGGATTTATATGGCAGAATTAAAAAGGAGTGGGAAAGTACATTGGATCAGTACAGGAAAATCCCTCACCAAGTCATTCAAAAAATACTTCAAACGAGTTATGATAGATTAAGTGAAAATGAAAAGAATGTTTTTCTTGACATTGCATGTTTTTTCAATGGACAACGGCTTAATAATGTCATTGAGATGCTAGATAGTTTTGGTTTTTACCCAAACTTTTCGATCCCAAGACTAAGGGAGAAGAGTCTTATTTCGGAATTTCAAGGAATATTGCAAATGCATAACTTGTTACAAGATATGGGTAGAGAAGTTGTTCGACAAGAATCGCTCAAAAATCCAGGAGCACGTAGCAGATTATTCTTTCATAAAGATGTTCGCGAAGTACTAGAGGATGATACAGTAAGTCAGATCAAAATCTCTTTCAATTAAACATTGTTTCTTTAGCACATGTGACACATACGTATGTGTATAAATATATGAATAGATGAATAATTTATTTTTTGATCTTGTTGGCTCACTTAAACATGCATTGTCTTCCTATACAGGGAACAGATAATGTTGAAGGAATTGTTGTAGATTTTCCTGAAGGTGATGATATCATCTGCTTGAATCCCAAGGCCTTCGAGAATATGAAAAGACTCAGATTATTTAGATGTCGCAATGCACATTTTTCTGAAGAACTTAATTTTCTACCTAATTCAATAAGAGTGCTTGATTGGCCTAATTGTCCTTTACAATCTATGCCATCTAAATTTCGTGGAAACAAACTCTCTATTCTACTCATGCCTGGAAGTCGCATCTCGGAGATACCGTTGGAATTTAAGGTACAACTATTATTATTTTCAATATTTCTTTCAACTTAATTTAATGTTCTTTTCTTTTTAACAGAATCTCACGGTTATGAATTTCGATGATTGTCAATTCATAACAAAATTTCGGGATATTTCAAGGTGTCCAAATTTGAAGAAAATAACTCTTGATTATTGTAGAAATCTGGTTGAAGTTCATGATTCTGTTGGATTCCTTGATAAGCTTGATACATTAAGACTTCATAGATGTCACAACCTAAAGAGACTTCCAAGTAGACTGAAGTTGAGATCTCTGCAACTCCTTGATCTTAGGCATTGCTCAAGCCTTCAAAACTTTCCTGAAATAGAATGTGAAATGGAACATTTACAAGAAGTCTTCTTAGCAGACACCGCAATAGAAGAATTGTCATCATCCATTGGGTACCTCACTGGGCTTTTACGTTTATACCTACAAGACTGTGTAAACTTGAAGCGTCTACCAAGTAGCATTCATCAGTTGAGATCTCTAAACTATATTGGACTCGATCATTGTCCAAATATTTTAAGTTTTGGGATGGAGGAGGAGGAGGAGGAGGAGGAGGTGCATAATGGACAACCCACGCCCTCTGTAGTTTCTACAAGCTGGGAAAATGAAGCTTCATTGGGTACAGAATTATTCCCATTGCCGTTTCCAACAAAATCAACATCTTATCTGCACTTGTCTCTTGTGGACTCTGGCCTATCAAAATCGAATTTCTTTAGGCTATCTAATTGCTTTCCCAATATGGGTTATTTAGATCTATCAGAAAGTGATATCATAAGCATTCCTACAAGCATAAAAACATTTGTTAGATTGAGGCATCTTAAATTGGTTGATTGCAAGCAACTTCAAGAAATCAAAGAGTATCCACCGAATCTAGAAGTGGTACAAGCTAGGGGATGCATATCACTGGAAAGTTTACCAGAAATATCAAAAGAATTCAATTTCCCACAACTAGAATGGATTAACTTGGCCAGATGCTATAAAGTGAAAAGGGGAAATTGGATATCAAATCCTGCATGGAATGGAGTAAGTCCCTATATATATATATATATTTCTCTTTTCCTTTTATACTCGTTTTGTGTGCCTAATTGGTTTATATAAATGAATATAGTTGAAATATATTTTATGATGTATTCATTCAACAGGCTGAGATGATATTTCCGGGATATAAGATTCCAGATTGGTTCAGCCATTGCAAGGAGATCACTTCAAATTGTCAACCGTGTGAATTTGATATTAAAGTGGCCCCACCGTATAATTTGGATGACATCATAGGAATTGCTTGTTGTGCTGTTATTGAACCCGTTGCAGCTATTTTTTTGGATATTCACATCACGAGAGCACGTGCCAGTCATTATCGGAAGTCACGTCCTCCCAAATTTGATGGAATTGATTCAGATCATGTATGGCTAAGGCACCTAACTGCAGAAGATATTACGTGCCTACGAGATGTGAGTGTAGATCAGGCAGATGATCATCTGAGGATTATATTTGAAAACTGTATCCCAGATGATTCTTTGATCTTCAAACGTTGTGGAGTTCATCTGTTATACGAACAGCATGATGAACAGAATGCAAAAGATCATGAAAATGTTGATGTCCATTTGGATGCACCCATTGAAGATATTGGAAATTTAGCAAATCCAATGGATCATGGAAGTCAACTTTCTAGGAGGCGTCGTGTTGATTATGTCATCGATGATCACAACATCGGATCCAACTTGGACATCAGAATTGTTATGAAAGCTGTGCGTTATTGAATAGTAGGGATGAAGAGAAGTGTGATTGACTTCAAATTTGTTTCAAGTGTATGGAGGAGCACTGGAGCAGTTATGTATTTTGAATGAAAATATGATTATATATAGCCAATTCCAGCAGAATAAGAACTTCGTCCTAACAGAGCTCGAAGGCAGTTTACCTCTTTTGTTTTCAAAATCATTTCAATTCATCTTATCTCATCTAATTATTACAATTTAACCAAACTTTCAAACAAAATTCAACAAACAATTCAACCATTTCAAACTCAACACAAAAATTATATTAAAAAAATTATATTATGATAATATTTTATTTAACTTTTATCTTATTTCATCTTAACTCACTATTTAAACCAGGCAGTACTTCAAAGTCCTGATTAAAGTTTTTTTTTTTTTTTTTTTTTTTTTTTCCTATTATATATATAATGTCCAAGTCTTTTCTATTATGAAAAATTATACTTATCAACATTCCCTACACGACACTACACAACAACATGTGATTTAACATTTTTGTCATTTTATTTAAACACATATATATTGATGTGTAAATTTATATGTTTAAATAGAATGATAAAAATAATAAATCACATCTTGATATTTGGTTTGGAGATGATAAGAACCAGCATTTCTCTTCTATTATATACCCAGGTTTGTATCTATTAAATGAGTTGAATCATTATTTCATTTCATTAATTTTCCGTACAAAACTCCAATTGCCTGAAAAAAAATATGTTCGTTGAGATAAATGATGATAGTGATTTATATAAAGTAGTCTCTTTTTTTTTCATTAGGAGAAATGTTATATCTATAAACTAATTCTATAAAGATATATATATATATATGTGCGCTTGAGGTGAGACACTAGATTTATTTTATAATAAAAATAATTTTAAAATTTAACGTACAAATTTATTTTTATAATATTTTTTTTTATAAACCAAACATTTTTCTAAAAGATGACGCGGCCAGTTTAAGTGAAAATGAAAAGAATATTTTTCTTGACATTGCATGTTTTTTCAATGGACAACGGCTTTCTAATGTCATTGAGATGCTAGAAAGTTTTGGTTTTTACCCAGAGTTTTGGATCCCAAGACTAAGGGAGAAGTGTCTTATTTCGGAATTTTACGGAAGATTGCAAATGCATAACTTGTTACAAGATATGGGTAGAGAAGTTGTTCAACAAGAATCGCTCAAAAATCCAGGAGCACGTAGCAGATTATTCTTTCATGAAGATGTTCGTGAAGTACTGGAGAACGATACAGTAAGTCAGATCAAAATCTCTTTCAATTAAACATTGTTTCTTTAGCACATGTGACATATACGTATGTGTATAAATATATGAATAATTTATTTTTTGATTTTGTTGGCTCACTTAAACATGCATTGCCTTCCTATATAGGGAACAAATAATCATGTTGAAGGAATTGTTATAGATTTTCCTAAAGGTGATGATATCATCCGCTTGAATCCCAAGGCCTTCGAGAATATGAAAAGACTCAGATTATTTAGATGCCGCAATGCACCTTTTTCTGAAGAACTTAATTTTCTACCTAATTCAATAAGAGTGCTTGATTGGCCTAATTGCCCTAATTGCACTTTACAATCTGTGCCATCTAAATTTCGTGGAGACAAACTTTCTATTCTACTCATGCCTAAAAGTCGCATCTCGGAGATACCATCGGAATTTAAGGTACAACTATTATTATTTTCAATATTTCTTTCTTTAAACTTAGTTTGATGTTCTTTTCTTTTTAACAGAATCTCACGGTTATGAATTTCAGTGAATGTGATTTGTTAACGAAATTCTCGGATATTTCAAGTTGCCTAAATTTGAAGGAAATAGATCTTCATTCTTGTAAAAATNAGGCCAATCAAGCACTCTTATTGAATTAGGTAGACAATTAAGTTCTTCAGAAAAATGTGCATTGCGGCATCTAAATAATCTGAGTCTTTTCATATTCTCGAAGGCCTTGGGATTCAAGCGGATGATATCATCACCTTTAGGAAAATCTATAACAATTCCCTGCCCCCTCGTCCCACCCTGACATCTCTCACTCTCTCTCTCTCTCTACGTCTCTGGAAATGGAGAAATGAGGAGTGTCGACTGTGGAGTGATGCATTGGGGAGGAGGAGGAGGAGGAGGAGGAGGAAGAGGGCATAAGTGGGTTTTTAACGTTTTTGGCGGGAAGGGTTGGATGACTTGGCTTTGGTCACGTGTGAGAGCATCTTCGTTCAATGTAATCTTTGAATCAAACTCAATACCATAATGGTAGTAGTGCATATTTTGGAATCAATAAATGTTATAATATAAAAAAATTATATAAAATAAATTTAGAAATTGACATGATTTTATAAAATTTATTAATTTTATTTTATAATAAAAATAATTTTACAACCTGAAGTATCATATCAAGTCACGTTAGTTTGTAGATTTATTTTCATATAATTCATTTGTAGTTAAACTATTTTTCTTTAAAGTTGTGTGAAAAATATTGCTTATATATATTTTTTATTGGTTATAGTTTTAAACCTTATAATTTATAACTTAAATATTAAGTTTTACTATTTGGTAACATAATTTAGAGCAGCTTCTAACATATTACATTTATTTAAAAATAAATTAAAAAAATATTTTATGAGGTATAAATGACAAATTATAATTTAATTTTTTAAATATTATAACCTTATAAAGCTTAAAATTTGTAAATATCTAAGAGTTATATTTATATTCTCGCCAATTGAAAATCTTTTTAAAATTAAAACTACATCCAGCATTATCATTATCATTATTATAGTCATTATCATATATCCCAACCAATTAGATGAAAATTGTAATTAAGGTAAATGGAAGTAAGGTGCTAGACTTATTTTATAATAAAAATAACTTTAAAATCTAAAGCACATTATTTTATAAATTTATTTTATGTTATAAATCAAGCATTTTTTTTAAAAGATAACCCCCAATTTAAAAATCGAGAAATGTTACTTATTTTTAAAAAAAAATATTACTTATCATCCTACACAATACACTTTATATATTTTAATATTTTTTTATTTTATTTTATGCTTGTTAAATTAATTGAGTTATTATATTTATTATTCATATATCACATATTTGTTATAAAAAATAAAAACAATTAAAATAATATATAATATATAGAAATGATAAATAGAATTAATCTTAAAAATCATAAAGGATAGCGTTGGATATAAATAGAGTCGTGTCTCCCTACGCCCCAATTGTTAAAAGGAAACAACAGAAAAAAATATAGGAAAAAAAAAAATTCTTCACCTATAGAAAATCTGCCGTAATGATACATAATAAAAGAACATACCAACTAACTCATAAATGCAAAACATATATTAATTATATATATATATATATATATATATATATATATATATATATAAAAAGGGAAGTAGCCAAGAAATTGTCATTCACTGTCAACAAACTCTATCCATCCACAACTCTCATGCTCTCGTTTTTCTCTCTCTTAGAGTCTCTCCCATTCACTGCAAACCGCCAGTCAGCCACCCTTTCATTTTCGTTTCTTTTCTTCCATCTAAGGTTTTTCAATTTTCTGACCTATACATAGATGCACTTGTTTATTTTCTTCTTTTGCATTTAAAAACTACCGCCGCACACACTTCCTCAATGTTATTGCCGCTTGCACAGAAAGTGTCGTAGGGCACCTCTTAGCCAGCCCTTCTCCAAATGCACAGCAACCACAACACAGACTTAAGCCCCACGTTCAAGCAACAACCATCTTCATTGGCACCCACCAACTCGTGAGCTTCCAACCCATTGCCCCTCTCCTCTCCCTCCACCTTAAACTATCACTATCCCGATTTCACCACGTGAAACGCCGAGCACACAGCTTGCATGACAAGAAATCAACCATAAAAGAAGCCCCTGTTTTTGACCCCTCCCCGAAATAGAGGAAGTAGTCTTCCCCGTCGTGGGCCTCAAGCCAGCCACCCCACACCACCAGTCTCCTTAGCAAAGGAAGGCAGAATCAGCGGTAGATAGTGTAGACAAGAGTGTATGCTCTGACACTTAGCGAAGTTGATGATAAGGCCCTAGAGACTCAGGATGTGGGGTTCATCACAAAAACTCCGGACGGGTCCCTCGTATACAAATCAAAGCCCTTTTATAGAGCTGTGAAGAAATCTTCTCTTTGATTGACTCAAATGTTAAATAAAACATATATATTGGTGTGTTATTAAACAAATTTGTAAGAATAAATTTATAAATTAGTGAGATTTGATGGAGTATGCAGTCAAATTTTAAAGATTAACATCAAGTTATGCCATTAGTATATTTATTTTCATGAATTCTCTTTATAAATCTAACACTTTTTAAAATGAAAATGAATACTAATTAATTTGTATATTCACTATCATGTATCTCAACCCAACATACCAAATTCTAATAAGTACGGCGGTGCTGTCTGCTCTAAGCGGGCTGATAGCCACCCCTCTCGCAATCCATCTCCGACCATAATTGCAAAAAAGTAGCAAGATGATTATTCTCAATCATACAAATTTGTAATATATCACACAAAGGGGACTCGTTTTTCTGTGACTGTGTTTTTGAAACTCAAAGAGCGAAAGAAGGCCTTTAATTTTTATAAAATTAAACCAAAACATTAAGTTAAAAAAAAAAAAACACTATATATGACTAGCGGTAACTTCCAACTGTTGGAGCGGTGGACTTAGCATCCTCCTTCCAACTTAGCATCCTCCTTCCAACTGTAGTTTTTTATTTTTTAAATATTTTTAATATTTATATAATATAAATTGAACAATATTTACTTTCTTAAGATTTTAAAACAGGTACTGTACATTCTCCAAGGAATGTTGACTGAATATCACCGGAAGCCCCACAGAGCACGCCTTTTGATAAAGGTTGGGTTGGTTGTCGCAATATTACATAAATATTTGACACCATTAAATTAAAACAATATGACTATTTTTTTAAAAGATTAAGTAACTGTTTTTAAATAATATTATATTTAAAAAAAAACACATATTTAAGAGTATTAAAAAAATATATGTAAAAAAATATCAAAAATAAAAACACTATAACTAGTGATAGCTCTCCGCAATACCCGCAGTGCTACGGTGCTACCTTTTTAAAAGAGGAGGAAAAAGAAGATTGCTTCAGCTCAAAGAAAAACCCACCCAAAGTTGCAAATAAGTTTCTGATAATCTTTCTTTTACCAATTTTATTATAATAGATAGGGATGCAACACGATATGATGAGGGTAGTCCCCTCCCTCCGGCCCTCCTCGCATGGGGGGTGGGGCGTTCACCCCCGCCCAGCCATCCTGGGGGTAGGGTGTGGGGAGGATATCTAATTAGTCCTGCTTCATTTTCATTTTAAATATAGATTATATTTTATTATATTTAAAAATTATTTTTAGATTTAAAAATAAATAAAAATATATTTTTAGATTAAAATTATAAATTTAAATTTTATAAATATAACTATAATTTAAAATTTATGTAATTTTTAAATTTGTTAGTGTATATTTTATATAAGTTGTAGTTTTTAAATTATATAATTTTTAAATTTGTTAGTATATATTTTGTAAACAAGTATAATAAATTATAATATATATTTATATATACATAATTTATAAAATATATATATTTATGTTTTTATATATATATAAATATTTATATTTTTATAATATCTATATATATAACCGGACCCTGGCGGGAGAAATGACGGGATGGCTAGATGAGGGGCAGGGGGCCAGGGGCGAACGGGGCGCGGGCCCCGCTGCCAGCCCAAAACTCCAACGCGGCATTGGCGTACTTATTAAGCTTTCTCAAGTAGTTAGGATGTTGCCAAGAAGTTACCATTTAATAGGTGAGACGGTGAACAGCCTGTATTATTCTCTACCGTCGTCTTTCAGAATGGCAGGTTTGTTAATAAAAAATTTTCATCTCAAATTTAAAATTCTCATTTTATTATTACATATTTTCTAAATTTTTATACAAAATATAATAAATAATTTAATTTTTTTAAATCTCAATACAACTTTTTCAAATCTTATTATAATAATATTACTAAAACTAATATTTTAAACTCTAAACTCAAACTCAAAATTCTCTTCTCAACCTTCAAAATTTAGGAGAAGCTCTGCCCACTCTGGTCGCTGTAGTACACTGCTCCCTCGTCCCACCGTGACATCTCTCTCTCTGTCTGCGTCTCTGGAAAGAGAAATGGGGACTGTCGAGTGATGTCATGCAAGGAGAGGAGGAGGGCATAAGTGGGTTTTTAACTTTTTTGGCGGGAAGACTTGGCGGGAAAGGTTGGATGACTTGGCTTTGGTCACGTGTGAGAGCACCTGCGTTCAATGAAATCTTCAAATCAAAATCAATACTATACCGGTAGTGATGCATATTTTGGAATTGCGTGAAAAATATTGCTTATATATTGTTTTTATTGGTTATAATTTTAAAACTTATAATTTATAACTTAAATATTAAGTTTTACTATTTGGTAACATATATTTAGAACAGCTTCTAACATATTATATTTATTTAAAAATAAATTAAAAAATATATTTTATAAGATATAAATGACGTAAAAAATATATAATTATCATTATTTTAGTCATTAACATGTATCTCAACCAATTAGACGAAAATTATAATTGAGGTAAATGGAAGTAATTAAGATGCTAGATTTATAAATCATAAAGGATAGCGTTGGACATGAATGGAATCGTGTCACCTAAAGAAAATCTGCCATAATGATACATAATAAAGAGAACATACCAACTAATTCCTAAATGCAAAATATATATTAAATTTTAAAATAAAAATAAATAGGAAAGGAGAAATTGCCAACAGGTTTCTCACCCCCTTTTTTAGGAAGTTGCTGAGAAACTTCAATTTTTCAACGAATGCGTGTGACCAGTCTTTGATTTCATTATATTTTTGAGTAATGCTACGTGCAGTTATGGAGTGTATAAATTTCACGCAATCGCTTTGAAAAATAGTAGGGTCCACAATTAAAAAGTTAGTTTTTTATTCATGTGGGTCCCATATTAATTCACTTTTTTTCAAAAAGATTGTACGCCGCTTGCACAACTACGATTACAAATATCATTTTTCTATATTTTCTAAAGGAAAGGAAGTTGCCAAGAAATTATATCCAACGAGTGTGCTTGACTAAAAACTAAGAAATCATATATATAGATATATATTTTTTTCTTTAATAGAATTAAGTTCAAAAATTAAAAAAACAATTTTAAGATGTGTTTAATTTTTTAATATTAAAATAGGTTTAATTTTTTTTATAAAAAATTAAAAAGATAATAAATTTTATTAATAATTAATTTGAGATGAGTTAGATGATTGACTTAAGACATAGTTTGGATAATATGTTGAGTTGAGATGAAATTTTAAAATATTATTTTTTAATATTATTATCGAATTTGAAAAAGTTGAATTGTTTATTATATTTTATATTAAAAATTATAAAAATTATAATAATTAAATAAAATAAATTTAGTTAACTTGGGTTGTGTTTGAAAAGGCTGAAGCAAAATTGCTAAGGTACCGATCATCCTTCTTTTACCAACTGATCTTTCCAAAAAACTCGTCTTATCCTTTTTTAATGCAATAATTCAACGCGGCATTGATTCAATGACTTCATTGAGTCATTAATTAGGAAGTTGCCAAGAAGTTACGATTAATTGGCAGATCATGATATGGTGTGAGAAAGCGGCATGGACTTCTCTTTATTTAGGAGAATCGATGATGACCAACTCTCTACATAAATCCAGCACGTAGATTCAGGCATTACATACACACTATCCTGACTAATTTATTCCATGGCCTCTTCTTCATCCTCTTCTTCTGACACTTCTCCATGGCTCCACGATGTGTTCTTGAGCTTTAGAGGAGAAGATACTCGTCATCATTTTATTTCCCATCTGTACCATGCTTTAGTTGTAAAGGGAATCAACATCTTCATAGATGACAATCTACAAAGAGGTGAAAAGGTCGCACCCACACTTTTCCAAGCTATAGAAGTTTCAAGGATTTCCATCATTGTACTCTCAAAAAATTATGAATCGTCAACATGGTGTTTGAATGAATTATTGAAGATTCTGGAGTGTAAAGAATCAAAGCAACAAATAGTTCTACCTGTATTTTACAATGTAGATCCATCAGATGTACGCCATCAAAGAGATAGTTTTGGCAAAGCATGGCTGAACATGCTGATAAATTGAATGGAGCCATGGAGTTGCAGAAGTGGAAGGCAGCCCTACGAGAAGTTGCCAATTTGTCCGGATACCATTCGGCTAATCACCGGTATTTCTAAGTTTCTAACTCCTTACTTTGTGCCTTCCATGCATGTTTTTTTACCCATTCTATGTGTGTGTATATATATATATATATATATATATATATATATATATATATATGGATTTTATTTCAGAACTAAAACGGTATTACTGTCTTTTAAGTTTATCGGAAAAACTTAATAAATTAATTAACTAAATAAAAATCGAAATTTTTGTTTGGCCTTTTGATGGCCGGTCGCCAACTAAAGTACAAGCATGCTGAGATATATAGTACTATCACGCACCTAAATTTATTTCTTATTTATCATTTTTTTTTTGTTGTTTTATTATTCAATTTTCAAGAAAATCAAATTGAAGTTAATTAATTAGAAGCCTGTCTGTCTTTTTGAAGAATTTAATACGGTTTCAGCATTTTAAAGATCAGTCGGAGCAGGGGGAAAAACTCAATATCAAGTACTTTAAAAAAAATTAGAAAAGAAAAGAGTTTTGTCTCTCGAATTGCCATTAACGAAGTATAGGTGAGATTTGTTGAGGAGATCATAGACAAGACCAAGAATTCACTACCGAGGTATATATAATAATTGACATTATTTATCTTCTGGCTCCTAGCTATTAATTAGAATAAAATAAATAAATATTTGTCAAAATAATATAATAAAGTGAAATAATTTTAAGAATATTGAAAGATTTTCATGAGTCTAGCAAAACGAAGAGAATTAACTTGCAATCAACTCATACATACGCTCTGCATGCGGTACCAAAGCCCGCCACTACTTTTTTGATTTTAGTTTATTTTCTGGTTGTGGGAAAAAAATTATTTAGATTATGTTCCTAATTGTTTTTCATGCAAAAAGTTGTATTCATTAATATTTTCCTATATATATAGGAACGAGTCTGAATTTCTTGTAGAAATCGTTCGAGACATCTCAAAAATAGTACGACATTATTTACATGTTGCAAAGTATCCAGTTGGATTAGGGTGCTCCCAGGTACAGAAAATCGTGAATTGGCATTTAAGTGTTGGGACAAATGACGTACGAATGGTAGGGATCTTAGGACTTGGTGGACTTGGTAAGACAACTCTAGCCAAAGCAATTTATAACTTGATTGCTTTTAAATTTGACGCTAGTTGTTTTCTTGGAAATGTCGGTGACACTTCAAATCAAGCACATGGTTTGGTCAAGTTGCAACAGACCCTTCTTTCTAAGATCTCTGGAGATTCTAGAAGTTTGAATATTGATAGTATTGATACGGGAATCAATACAATAAAGCGCATGCTTGGTTCAAAAAAAGTTCTTTTAATTCTTGATGATGTTGACCACTTGACCCAATTAGAAACATTAGCAGAGCTTGTGATTGGTTTGGTGAGGGAAGTAGAATCATTATCACAACAAGAGATCAACACTTGTTGACTACTCATGTAGTTGTTTCAACATACAAGATGACGAGATTGAATCAAAATGATGCCTTTCAACTATTTTGTTGGCATGCATTCAAAAGAGAGAAACCAAGTAACGGTTATGGAGAGTTTGTAGAACAGATCGTAAATTATGCTGGGAGCCTTCCACTAGCTTTAGTAGTGCTGGGTTCGGATTTATATGGTAGAAGTGAAAGTGAGTGGGTAAGTGCAATGGATGAGTACAAGCAAATCCCTCACGGAGATATTCAAAAAATACTTCAAACAAGTTATGATAGATTAAGAGAAAATGAAAAGAATGCTTTTCGTGACATTGCATGTTTTTTCGATGGAGAACAGCTTGATGATGTCATTAAGATGCTAGATATTTTTGGTTTTTCCCCAAACTTTTCGATCCCAAGACTTAAGGAAAAGTGTCTTATTTCGGAATTTGATGGAAGATTACAAATGCATAACCTATTACGAGATATGGGTAGAGAAGTTGTTCGACAAGAGTCACCAAAATTTCCCGAAGCACGTAGCAGACTGTTCATTCCTGCAGAAGTTCGTGATGTACTTGAGAATGATACAGTGAGTTAGATCAAGATCTCTTTTAATTAAACACTATTTCATTGGTACATGTGACATATACTTGTGTGTATGTGTATATATGTGAATAAATGAATAATTTATTTTCTGATTTCGTTGGCACACTCAAACATTGTCTTACTATATAGGGAGGGGTCAACGTTGAAGCAATACTGGTAGATTTGCCTAAAGGCGATGACATTATCCACTTGAGTCCGAAGGCCTTCGAAAATATGAGAAGACTCAGATTCTTTAGAGTCTGCAATGCAGAGTTTGTTGGAGATCAACTTGAGTCACTACCTGATGAAATAAGAGTGATTGATTGGCCCAAATGTCCTTTGCAATATCTACCACCTAAATTTCGTGGAAACAAACTCGTTATTTTACGAATGCCCGATAGTGGCATCCGACCGATTCGCTTCGAATTTAAGGTAAAATTATTATTATTTTCAATATTTCTTTCTTTAAACTTAGTTGATGTTCTTTTTTTTTTTTTAAACAGAATCTTACTATTATGGATTTTTCGGATTGTCAATTATTAACGGAATGCCCGGATATTTCAAGCTGCCGAAATTTGAAGGAAATGCATCTTAATTATTGTATAAATCTAGTTGAGGTTCATGATTCGGTTGGATTCTGTGCTAAGCTTTCTGAATTGAGTCTCGATGAATGTTCCAACCTAAAGAGCTTTCCAAAGAGACTCCAGTTGAGATCTCTGCGTTTACTTTCACTTCGTGGTTGCTCAAGCCTTCAAAACTTTCCTGAAATTGAATGTCAAATACAATATTTAAGGGTCATCGACTTAAAGGGAACCGCAATAGAAGAACTACCTACCTCCATTGAGCACGTCACTGGGCTAGTGCATTTAATACTAGAAGACTGCGTAAATCTTAAGCATCTACCAAGTTGCCTTCTTCAGTGGAAATCTCTACGGTGGCTTGTACACGATGATTGCCCAAATATTGTAAATTTTGGGATGGAGGCCGTGCATAACGGACAGTCCTCTCCATATATAGTGTCTACAAGGGAAAATGAAGCTTCATCGAGTACAGAATTATTCCCAATACCACCTCCAACAAATTCAGCCATTTCTCTTCTACAAGATTCTTCCTCGTTAAGGTTTCCGTCGTTGTATCAATTGGATCTTGCAAACTCTGGCCTAACAAAATCGAATTTCTTTGAGCCATTTCATTGCTTTCCAAATGTGGAACATTTAGATCTATCACACAGTGATATCGTAAGCATTCCTGCAAGTATCAAAAGTACATTTGTTAGATTGAGGAATCTTATATTGAATGATTGCAAGAAACTTCAAGAAATTATAGAGTTCCCAACGAATCTAGAAGAGGTAGATGTTGGGGGATGCATATCACTGGAAAGTTTACCAGAAATATCAGAAGTAATTTTCCCACGGCTATATTCGATTGACTTATCCAGATGCTATAAAGTGAATATGGGGAATTGTATGCCAAACCCTTTATGGAATCGAGCAAGTCTCTATTTCTCTTTTTACTAAAATTATACTCGTTTTGTGTGCCTAATCGGTTTATATATATAAATATATATATGTATATATATATATGAATGTAGTTGAAATTTAATGATATATTCATGGAACAGGTTAACATGATATTTCCGGGAAATAAGATTCCAGATTGGTTCAGATATTGCAAGGAGAGTACAACTTCAAAAAGTCATTGCTGTGAGTTAGAAGGGCCCCCTCTATATTTGGATGACATCATAGGAATTGCTTTTTGTGCTGTTATTGAAACCGTTAGCACTGCTCTAATTTGGGTTGAGATGCCTGGAGAAGAAGATGTTAGTCAAGAAGTACATCTTGGTAAAATGGATTCAGATCATGTATGCTTGTGGTACTTTCCTACAGAATATCTTACGCAACGAGTGAGTGTAGAGGCCGACCATCTGAGGATTATATTTGAAAGTACTCCAAATTCAGTGAACTTCAAACGTTGCGGAGTTCATCTGTTATACAAACACTATGAACAAAACGCGAAAGATCATGGAGGTGTGCCCCATCATGAAAATGTTGATGTCCCTTTGGATGCACCCAGTAAAGATATTGAAAATTTAGCAAATCCGATGAATGGAAGTCCACTTTTGAAGAGGCGTCGTGTTGATTGTGATTATGACGATGATGATCCCTAGAAACGGCGTCGTTCAGGTAAGGCTAAAAGCTTTCTGCGTTCTCCCTTCCTTCCCCGACGATTTCTTTTCCCCTCTCTTTGTTTTCAGTTTTCGGTTTCCGCATTTCATTCTCTCATCTCCTCTTTCTCTCAACTGCATCCCTATATTTTTTTCCCCTCATATTTCTTCAGATTTTTCGCTCTCATCAAACTCTCTTTCCCTCTCGTGCCCTTCCTCTCTTTTTTTTCCTTTCCCCCTTGTTCTTGCTGCGATTTTATTGGAAGCTTTTAAATCTTGGTTCGTCTTCTTCTCCACACGCCGATAGGCCTTCTCATTCTCTGTTTCACACACAACGCTCACTTCAGTTTTTATTTCTTCCAATCACAAATTTCACTCATCCCAGATCGAAACTGCACTCTGTTGTTTGCTCTTCGTCGTGCCCTTCCACATTCAAGAAATTGTAGACTCAGTTCCCACGGGTAAGACCCCCTCTCAGTTCACGTATTTTTTTCTTCTTATTAATTAGTTATTGTGAGTTCTACGGTATTTTCTTTTGTTTTGTTTAATTGAAAATATTGCAGATTGTGTTGGGTTTTGAGAGTAGAAATTATGCTATATGGTAAATTCTTGGTTGGATGGAAACGGGGTTAGTGTGTGGTTGATGTCGTGGTTGCATGAAATTTTTGTAGGCAAACACCTTGTGTTGGACTGTTCTTGAGTTTGGAATATGTGGAAATTGTAGAGTTTTAGTGGCGATATGGATAAAAATTTGTGGCTGTCCCGGGGGAAATCATGGACTGTTTTGGGTGCTACTTTTGAATTGATGCCTACTTTTGGAATGATTTATTTGAATGTTATGTGCAAAGAGGTGCGTGGGTTTGGTTGTGTAGGCGTTCCGTGTGTTGACACATTGATGGGGTTATTATAAATGATATTTTGAGTTTGACTTTGTTAATGGACGATGTATTAGTCATCATTGAATTTATGAAAGGGTATTTGGAGTCGATGTGAGGGCTATTTGGTTTAATTCGTAGCTATTTGAGTTGTGTTTATTTGCTGATTATAGATTGGGATTATGGTTTCGTAACACCCTATTCCCGTGGGATAGAGATGTTATTAACGTACATAATATAATTCCGGGTAAAGAGATTCATATTCTGAAATATCTCATTCATTGAAAACATTAATTAAACCAAACATAACTGTTTTTGAAAACATAAAATAAAAACATAAACGACTTTTTATTCAAAAATCATAAAAGAAACTAAGTCCTTGCACTAGATCTACTCCTAGTCCTCCAGCTTTACATTCTTACAATCATCATCTATGACAGTTAAACGTAGAAGAGAACAAGAGAACAAACAAACAAACAAACAAAAATGAGTTGAATACTAAATAAATAGTACATCATACCGTAAAATATAATTTAGCTTAGACCTAATTTTTTTGAAAGACTCTTCAAACAAACATATATTATTTACATATTCTCATAGCATGCCTATTTATCATCAACTTGAGTGACAATATACATAATCATGGCAAACATATAACGTGTACACATAAATTACTTGTTTATCTTGTCTTTCACTTATTATATTGTGACCCACGCTTGAGTCTGTGGCACCCCATAACTTGTCATAACATGAAGTGAAACACATTTGAGTCCGTATTTCACTTAACATAAGGTGAACCATGCTTGAGTCCATAGAACCGCATAACATAACTTGTGATGAACATGTTTAAGTCCGTGTCATCTTTAACATAACTTGTGATGAACACGCTTAGGTCCGTATCATCGTTAACATAACTTGCGATGAAGCACCAACTTTAAAATAGCTTGTGGTGAACACGTTTAGGTCCATGTCATTCCTTAAAAATCTTATCTTTCTTAATTCATGAGAACTTATTTAATATCATGAACTTTTCTAGTATGGCATATACTTTTAAATGGCATAGTATAACAGGGCAAATCCTTGTACATTGCATAGCATAACATGGCATATTCTTGTACATGGTACAATATGATTTAAACATAAACATTCCATGGCATACATGATCTGAGTTCTATATGGACTTTACATAACATACTTGATCTAAATACTTCATGACATTAGATAGCATATATGATTTAATCACTACATGAACATGGCATACATGATCTAGGTACTACACGAACATGGCATACATAATCTGGCTATTTTATTACATGACATATTTGACTTAAATTACTACATGAATATTTCATGGCTTCCATGTGATTTTAGAATCATTCACTCCATCAAACAACAAATTCATTCATACAAGCATAATATCTTAATTCATCAAAGATTGTGAAAAGAATCTAACATTGACTTAGCTTGTAACATAGCGTAGACAAATATCATATTTTCATATACTAATAGAAAATTTACAATACACATGCAATTAATATGATCATACTAATTACCTCTTAGTGCTGCTTCGAAAATCTCACGTCGTAACTCTACTAATCGTCACTAACATTTCTAGAAAAACGTGTCGTAGCATTCTAAATACTGAAAATCATAAATAGAGATAATTAATTACACTAAGATGACTACATAATAACATTATTCAAAACTCATGACATATTCCTTAACTTCTATTTAAAAATTTAACTTAATAATTTTATAAAAATCAAGTTAAACAAATTAATTGGAATATTAACTAAATAATAGGCTAAAAAATGGTTTAAAACGATACTTAAAATATATATTAAAATTATGATTTAAAATCCCTTAAATATTTTCTGATAAAAACAAGTCTATAACTAATGTATTTATTTAAGTAAAACTTTGGTCTGATTTAAATTTCAGCCCAGCCCCAATTACAAAAAAACTCATTTAAAGTTACTAGAACAGTTTCTGTAACTACAACCAGCCCAGTTTAAAACAATATAATATTTTATAAAATCAGCCCTTAAAAAGATAGGAAGGCCCAAGGCCCATGTGAGAAGTCAACTCACTTAGGAAATAGAAACTCTAAGCCGAATGAGCTTAAGGCCCAAGAGTCCATTATGAATTAAAGGGTGGCTACCCTTTAGGAGAATACACGGGTTAGAGAGTATTGAAGGGAAAACAGCTGTGTGATGCAGGATAACTGGGAACTCATCGAGAGAGGAAGGAGACACACTGTGATGTGGATCTGGATCGAGTTCGACGGTGACTCTGGGGTGGCTGGGAGTGGTCGTGACACCATTGGGCTCCTCGGAATGGTGGTGCGACAAGAGAGAGTTAGATCGAGAATCTGTCAAGTCGACAGAAATAGAGGGAGGGAAGGGTGGCAAATGGCAGTGGGCTTGCTGGAAAGGAGTGGGTTCGACGGGGTTGGGCTGGTCGGCAATTTTTGTAGCCGCGGGGAGGTGGTTCGATGTCCTTTGTGGTCGTCGAAGACTGCTGGGAAAAATTCGAGGCCTAGGCGAGTGAGTTTTTCTCCAAACGTTTTTGTGTTTAATTCTAAGGATCCTGTGGGATTTATAGATGAGGGAGAGGGAGATGCCGTGAGTCTTGAGGATAAATTGGATAAAGTTTGGAGTTTGGAGTTTGTTTCGATTCAGGGGTTGTATTCAAACTGAAAAGAAAACTAACGGGATAAGAGCTCGAGATAGGGGATGAAACTCAATCAACAACAAACACCATCTTAAAATCTATTTCAAAACATATCTCAAATTAATAATAATAATAATAATAATAATAATTACACTTTTGGGATCGAGATGTTACAGGTTTTTTAATTATTTTAGATTGGGTTTGTGTTGTTAGTCATTAACGCTTAGTATATATTATTTTTATGAATAGGTGACGAGATTGATAGAGTTCAAATTTAAGGCATAGACAATACTTTGTAGGAATCAAGTAAGCAGAGTTCTTATGCTAGGATTTATATGAAATGTTTAGACTGAGGTTGACTTTTTAAAAATTTTGCATGTTTTCTTATGAAATGAGAACTTAGAAAAAACAACATCTATCAATTATTTGCATTACTCATGAAACTTGTATGAAAGGAGGAAAGTGTTTTCTGACATGCATTGTATAGACGTGAGCTTGATTTTGTCATGCTGTCTCTGAATTGTGAAAAAGAGCGATATTGAAAATCTAAAAATTTGTGCATTGATTAGAAAGATGTTCTAACTTTTGTTTTCAGTACGTGAGAATGATCTGAATATATTTCAATACTTTGTTTTGTTTTGATATGGCATCTGAAAACTTTTGGCATAGTGTACTGATTTTGTATCTGACTGTCTCTGCTATGCTTTGTTTGGGTTGGTACCAACTCCTCTGTCTCTGAGTGCACTCACTTTGGAAGTAAAATGGTTTATTTGTGGTCTTTCCTATGTGCACACTCGGCGCTTCAAGAATAATAAGGAAAATATTTCACCTATGTTTCTGTCCAGTATGGCCACCGGGGTTAGCACAACCCTATCACAGGGGTTAAACATGGTCTTTGCTTTGTGAGATGCTCTATTTTTGATGTGATGATGATGCTTAGGTTATGTTATGCCAAAGCACCTTGGATTTGATGTCTTAAAACCATCGCTCTGTTACGTTTGAAAACATGTTTTGTTTTGCTTGATAACTCTGAAAAAATATTTATTTCTGCATGTTGTACTCTGTAAATACTCATGTTTACATACTAGTATATGTCCCTTGCTTATTGAGTTGTTGATAACTCACCCCTTATCTTCATAATATTTTTCAGGTGATATTGATGACCTTATTACGGATCAAGAATAAAATTTAGAGTTTTGCTAGCTATGGAATATGTGATTGAGTACCTAATGTTACCAATGTCATTAAAATGGTTTGAATTGAGTATTTGGAATCTTTATTGTTATTTGAATGTTTGAGACTTATTAAATTATTAGTCTATTATGTTAAGGTTATTGGAAGATTGTGGAGATAAGGATTTATGTTAATTGTTTCTTTATGATTTGATGTCTTTATGATATGAAGTTGATAAAGATGAATGTATGATTGTTTTGAAATCTTTAGAGATTTTTATTTATATTAGGAGACCCGAATATAGGTGACATGTAGTAATTCTCCGACCCTCTCAGGTATGGGGCTTTACAGATACTCCTGAAAACATTCTTACGAGCATCCTCGTTGCTCGGCACACTGGGTTTGAGCTTGCTGCTGCTCCTCCATATAAGCTCGTTACTGCTAAAGCTGTTGTTGACAGAGGTCTTGTTGTTGTTGTAACATGTCTATCATTCGATTTATGGTTGGGGCCATGACGTAGTTCCCATAACTATGCAGATATTCTTCCTGTTGGTATTTTTTATTAGATTGTTTTTGTGTAAGATTTTGTATAGATGACATTGAATTCTTCAAATCTGTTGAAGAAGGACATTAACGACGTTTGGATTTTGAACAAATACTAACTTTACTAACATATAGTATTGTTTTAAATAAAAAAAAATTGGCTGCCTTTATTCTTATTAATTCCCTATTGCCGTTTTACATAATATGTCTCCTTTTCATTGTGGAGTTTTTTCTTTCGATACGAAATAGAGAAGTATCAGTAGAAAGTAAAAGTTTGAACTAGATAATCTTGAGTGTAATTTTTCCAGACAAAATAGGTGTTCTTCTAGTGGAGCTTTGGGCTCAATTACTTGTATAGAGTTGGTTCGAACTATAAGACGATTAGTTGGGCTGTTGTATCCTAGAGAAGATAAGTCAATAGGAAGTCTGTTGCACCGGTTCAATTTAGACTTTACATACCATAGAAGTTCATACAGAGGGTTTGTACGACATTGATATGGCGCACGACACTCCTCTATATGGTGCTCAAGCAGAAGTTCATACAGAGGGTTTGTATGACATTGGATGGACGTGGCGCACGACTGATAACCTCGACAGAAATTTCGCTCAACATGCACTCAACTCATGGCTCGAGTGATGCTTGGATACAATGTGCGCTCGACATTTGCTCGACATTTGCTTTGTCCTGCAACTAGAGGGTTTATTTTTTATTTTTTTTGATAAAAACAAACAACGTCCTTTATTTTGTTTGCTTTGTCCAGCAAGTTAGTCTCTACCAGCCAAATTGTTAACACTAGGAGATATCAGTTATAAACATGAATAGACATGACCATCTTGATACTGTTTTACAATTTAAAATAAAATAAAGGGTATTTTCATAAGATTAAAAATTTATTTTTAATAAAGAAGCATGATTACTTTAATTAATTATAAAATGAAGCAAAACAAAATAGTTGCGAATTATTGTAAGTATAACATTAGTCTCGTGCACTTCCTTTAAAAAATAGCTAAGCTTAAAATTTACATGAGAAAATGAGGCCCAGCAGACCAATGATTATTCTTGTAGCTAGTTAATCAACAGAAACTAAGGATTGAGATCGAGAAATAGACGCAATACAAAGAGAAAACTGAGAATAGAGGTTACTCATAAAAGTCGAAAACTAATTTTGAAACCCAAAAGCCTGGCTCAAATAGGTAGGAAAATTGAGATTTTGAGAATTTTGTCCGAAAAGGCAAAATCTCAATTACTGCCTAAAAATAAAAGATGGAATAAAATAAGTATCATTTTTGGCCCGAACTGGAAATACAATGGACCATAACCAACATCCATGTTAATGAAAACAAGAATCAAGATGCGAGCGAGATTGATTGAGGTCATGGGCACATATATCGATAAAGAAACCAAGCACATGATGAGTCGTCTAGTGATGAAGAAATTGGTGGTATTGTTGGGAGAGATCAAGGGAATAGAAGGGTCCAAATAATGCCAATAGTTATCGGATCAAAATTGATTTGCCATGTTTCAATGGCCACCTACACATCGAGACATTTCTCGATTGGTTGTTGGAAGTAGAAAATTTTTTTTGACTACATGCAATTTCCAGAAGCCCAACAAGTGAAGCTCGTGGCCTATAAACTCAGGAGAGGAGCATCAGCATGGTGGGAACAAATGTAAAGTAATTGAAGATGGCAAGGCAAACAACTGGTGCGTTCTTGGCCAAAAATGAAGCAACTGATGAGGGCAAGGTTTCTTCTACCAGATTATGAACAAATTCTATACCAACAATATCAGAATTGCCAGCAAGGCACAAGGTCGATCAGCAAATATACAAAAGAATTTTACTGCTTGAACTCTCGAAACAACCTTTCAGAGACGGAAGGACAGCAAGTTGCAAGATGCATTGGAGGATTGCAAATTGCCATACAAGACCAAGTCACACTAGATCCACACCGTATGGACCCTCTCAGAAGTTGTAAGTCTAGCCATGAAAATTCAAGTGCAATTAGCTTGACCACCACCACAAACCCTACCATCTCCACAAGCATCCATACCTTCCACCAAAAGAACCAAACACCCCACACAATAAAACCAACAAAAACTACCCTCTACTAGCCATTTCCAAAGAAACACCACTAATAACCAAATTGTTAACCCCATGGCCAGGCCACATCAGTTCAAGGAAATGGGGATATTGGCTATAACCCCTACACCCAAGCCATGACAGGAAAATGTTTTAGGTGCAACCAACCTAGCCATTGCTCAAACGAGTGTCCTACTTGCTGATCTGTCAACATTATTGAAGGAGAGGAAAGCATCCCGCAAGAAGAAGATTGTGAGACTGAGGAAGAAGAACTAGTCAAAGGGGATGAGGGTGAATTTGTTAACTGTGTAGTTCAGTGACTACTTCTTGCACCAAAACAAGAGAATAACACACAGAGGCATGCAATATTCAAAACACACTGCACTTTAACCACAAGGTTTGCAAGTTAATAATCGAATGTGGTAGCTACGAGAACATTGTATCAAAGGCACTGGTCAGCACCTTACAGCTGAAGATAGAAAAACACCCACACCCATATAAGATGTAACAGCCCGCTAAAATTATCAGTTTTGAATTCTTTCCCGACAGCAATCACATCTCTCTCATCTTAACCCTCTATCTTTAGTTATTTATGTTTAACATAGTTGATTTGGTTGGCTGTAGACTGTGTAGTTAGTGTTTGTGGAGTTCGCTGCGTAGTTGTGAAACGAAGTGTGGTTGTGAAGTGTTAGGCTTGATTTTGTAGTTTTGTGGACTGTGCTGTGAAGTATAGGCGTGAGATGGATGCCGTAGATGTGATACGGCGGGTTGTGTGAAGAGAATACGCGTGTAGCGTATTCTGTGTAATGCAGCGACGCGCCGCGCGACATGCGCTGTAGTGATGTGGGTCGTAGAAGGAAGGGAGTACGCATGTAGTGTACTCCGTGTGGTATGGCGATGCATCGTGTGATGTGCATCGTGTTGATGAGTGTTGTAGCGAAGGAAGTACGCGTAGCGCGTACTCCGTGTCGCGTAGCGATGCACCGTGAGACGTGTATCGCAGTGATGGGTTTTGTAGTGTGAATGGAAGAGAGTTCACGTGAGTGTACTCTGTACTAAGTCGTGATACACCGGATGGCGTGTCACGAAGGGTTGAATGGCGTAGCAGAGAAGTGTGGAGCGTATGGTGTAATGTTGGGAAACTGTATGACAGTGTCCCGAAGCAGTGATGATATGGATTATAGTCCGGGATGACTGGTGTCATCTTGTGGTTGACTATGGCTAAGAGTATATGGATTGAGAAATGAGTTGTTTGTTTGGTTGTTATTGATAATTTTAATGAACTTGTTTTAGTGCAAAGGCTTTCTGAAGTCAATTTATCTCTTCCGAGTATAGTGAAACCTCAAGTTGGCCGTGGTGTTGCAAGTGCTTACAATATGGCAATTGAGTTCAGAAGTGAAAATCTTAAGGACTTGAGTGTTCCTCTTCCAGCTGTTGTGCAGTTCCTCGTGTCTCGCGCTCTATTCTCATAGAACGCGACGATCGAGGTAAGTTAGCCTCTAACTTACTATCAGTTTATTGTGTATGTGTGATGGGTAAGAGAACTACAATTTATGTATGTATGTTATCGTATATGCCATGTCATGCTATGTCATTACATGTTTATCTGTTACGTATGATTTAATCTCTCATGAATAATTATCTGTTATATAATCTTTTCTGTCATACAATGATGTATGTTATAAGTATGCCATGTTAAGTATGCCATATGATACATGTATGCCATGAAATGTTTATGATTAAATCATATTATGCCATTTACAAGTATACGCCATGTTAGAAAAGTATATGATATTAAATAATATCACATGCATTAAGAAAGATAAGACATGTTATGTTATAATAATGCGTGGGGCCACAACAACTGTGGAGTACGTATTATATTTATGTTATTTATAATGCGTGGGGCCACAACAACTGTGGAGTACGTATTATATTTTATGTTATTTATAATGCGTGGGGCCACAACAACTGTGGAGTACGTATTATATTTTATGTTACTTATAATGCGTGGGGCCACAACAACTGTGGAGTACGTATTATATTTATGTTACTTATAATGCGTGGGGCCACAACAACTGTGGAGTACGTATTATATTTATGTTATGTTATTTATAATGCGTGGGGCCACAACAACTGTGGAGTACGTATTATATTTTATGTTATGTTACTTATAATGCGTGGGGCCACAACAACTGTGGAGTACGTATTATATTTATGTTACTTATAATGCGTGGGGCCACAACAACTGTGGAGTACGTATTATATTTATGTTATGTTACTTATAATGCGTGGGGCCACAACAACTGTGGAGTACGTATTATATTTATGTTATGTTATTTATAATGCGTGGGGCCACAACAACTGTGGAGTACGTATTATATCTTATGTTATGTTACTTATAATGCGTGGGGCCACAACAACTGTGGAGTACGTATTATATTTATGTTACTTATAATGCGTGGGGCCACAACAACTGTGGAGTACGTATTATATTTATGTTATGTTACTTATAATGCGTGGGGCCACAACAACTGTGGAGTACGTATTATATTTATGTTATGTTATTTATAATGCGTGGGGCCACAACAACTGTGGAGTACGTATTATATCTTATGTTATGTTACTTATAATGCGTGGGGCCACAACAACTGTGGAGTACGTATTATATTTATGTTACTTATAATGCGTGGGGCCACAACAACTGTGGAGTACGTATTATATTTATGTTATGTTACTTATAATGCGTGGGGCCACAACAACTGTGGAGTACGTATTATATTTATGTTATGTTATTTATAATGCGTGGGGCCACAACAACTGTGGAGTACGTATTATATCTTATGTTATGTTACTTATAATGCGTGGGGCCACAACAACTGTGGAGTACGTATTATATTTATGTTACTTATAATGCGTGGGGCCACAACAACTGTGGAGTACGTATTATATTTATGTTATGTTACTTATAATGCGTGGGGCCACAACAACTGTGGAGTACGTATTATATTTATGTTACTTATAATGCGTGGGGCCACAACAACTGTGGAGTACGTATTATATTTTATGTTACATGAAGTATGGGGCCACAACAACTGTGGAGCATACACTACATGAGACACAGCAATTGTGACATGTAGAATACGTGGGGCCACAACAACTGTGGAGTACGTATTATATTTTATGTTATGTGAATTCATGGGGCCACAACAACTGTGGAGCATGAAGTATGGGGCCACAACAACTGTGGAGCATACACTACATGAGACACAGCAATTGTGACATGTAGAATACGTGGGGCCACAACAACTGTGGAGTACGTATTATGTTTTATGTTACTTGAATACGTGGGGCCACAACAACTGTGGAGTACGTATTAATGCACGTTATTAATCAAGACAATTAAATAAGATTCCAAGTTTATGTTAAGTCAAGTTTCAGATCAAGTTCATGTTATGTTATGCTCACGTACATGTTATGTTCATGTTCATGTTATGTTCCAAGTTCATGTTCACATCATGTTATGTTCACGTTTATGATACGTTCAAGCTCACGTTCATGTTATGTTATGTTCATGTCCATGTTATGTTTCACGTTCATGTTATGTTGATTGTTCATGTTATGTTTTAAGCTTAAGTTCATGCCATGTTAAGTCAAGTTCAGTTCACGCTTAAGTTCTGGTTAAGTCATGCTATATGTCAAGTTATACTATGTTTATGTATGACTATAATTATGCATTTATGCTTTTACTGCCATGCATGCATTTTTAACCTGTGTATAAGTTTTATGTTAACTTACTGAGATTTGTAATCAAATCTCACTGTGGTAGTCCCAACTACCATTCCCCCCGAATGGTAGATCTTGTTACAGGACCCAAAGGAGAATTGGAATCTGACCAACTGAATACGGTCGACTAGGCCACGGTGCGATGTTGATGATGGTATAGTATTTAACTTAGGTTAATACTTGTACTTTTGGAGTTGTATCTCAAGTATTCTTTTGATCACAACCATTTTAGACTAGTGTGGTGATCACGGATTTTTAGTATGCATTTATGTATGAAATATATTTCAAGTATTTGGGATATTTTTGGTTTGGTGCATAATTTTGCTAAAGAGAAAAAGTATCCGCTGCGAATATTGCATAATGCTAGATGCATGTTAGGAACATTGCATCTTATCTGTCATGAACGGGGGCAGGTAACCTTGTGTTGCATGTCTCGACGCTTCAAATGTCCGTTCAATCCCAAGCGAAATTTGGGGGCGTCACATAAGATCAGTTAGATTAAAAAATGGGCAGAAACAAGAGTATCTACCCTCTGTTGCATACCTTTCTCCATTGGCAAATTTTATCAAGATGAGGTGACTTGTGACGTGGTTGAGATGGATGCTTGTCATTTATTACTTGGCAGGCCTTGGCAAAATGATGTGAGTGCAACTTTCAAGGGACGTGAGAATGTTTATACATTCTGGTGTCATGACCGCAAGGTTGTGTTATTACCCGTAGGAGACAAGGGCTCAAATTCCATGGCTACTAAGGATAGGTAGACTTTTCTTACAGTCCCCAAAGACCAATTTATAAAAGATGCACGAGAGGTTGGCGAGGTTTTTACTTTGATTATGAAAGGGGAAGTTGTTGATGAATCCTTTATAATACCTCAACAAGTGTAGCAATTACTAGCTGAATTTGAGGATCTCACCCCATTGGACTTACCCAGCAGGCTCCCGGCCACCGGTGAGAGACATCCAGCACCATATAGATTTGGTCCCCGGAGCAAGCTTACCAAACTTTCCACACTATCACATGAGCCCTGAAGAGCATCATATTTTGCAGGGACAGGTTGAAGAACTCATTTGTAAGGGGTTAGTCAGGGAGAGCATGAGCCCATGCACGATACCTGCTTTATTAACGCCAAAGAATGATAGAAGTTGGAGAATATGCGTGGACAGCCGAGCCATCAACAAGATCATGGTGAAATATAGATTTCTCATTTCAAGATTAAACGACATGTTGGATATGCTTGCAAGATCTAAAATTTTTTCAAAGATTGATTTGCAGAGTGGGTATCATCAAATTAGAATTCGACCAGGTGACAAGTGGAAAACAACATTCAGAACTAAGGAGGGTCTATATGAATGGTTAGTGATGCCATTTGGCTTCCCCAACGCACCAAGTACGTTTATGCGTGTCATGCACCAAGTCCTCAAACCCTTCATCAGAAAGTTCATGGTTGTCTATTTTGATGGTATTCTCCTCTACATCCAAGATGAACAAGAGCACCTACAACAATTGAAGGAAGTGTTATAAGCATTTCATGCAAGTAAGTTGTATGTTAATTTAAAGAAGTGCACCTTTCTAACCAACAATTTGCTATTTCTTGGCTTTGTGGTGAGTGCAGAAGGAATTTATATGGATGAAGAAAAGGTCCGAACCATTCGAGAATGTTCATGACCCTCAACCAAAAGCCAAGTCTAAAGTTTTCATTGGCTAGCTACCTTTTATTGTCGATTCAGCTAGAATTGTAGTACCCTTGTTGCACCTCTCACGTCATGCATGAAGAAAGGAGCATTTAGTTGGGGAGACGACCAAGATGCAAGCTTTGTAATAATCAAAGAGAAGATATCCACGACACCTGTACTCGCACTACCTAGCTTTGAGAAGCTTTTTGAAGTTGAATGTGATGCCTCAATAATCGGGATAGGTGATGTTCTCTCACAAGAAGGTAGACTCGTGGAATTTTTAAGTGAGAAACTGAATAAAGCTCGACAAAAGTGGACTACCCATGAATTGGAATTCTATGCCGTTATCCGATCTTTGCAACACTGGGAGCATTACTTAATTCAGTGAGAGTTCGTGCTTTACACTGATCATAATGCCCTGAAGTTCATAAATACCTAGGGACGCCTCAACAAAATGCATGCATGATGGATCTCCTTCATGCTGAAGTTTACTTTAGTGCTCAAACACATGATATCAGGTCAGCAAAATAAAGTGGCTGATGCTCTTAGTCATCATGTGGCCCTACTAGTGACTTTGCAAACTGAAGTTATTGGTTTTGAACAACTTAAGGATCGATATGTAAATGATGAAGATTTTGCCGAGATATGGAATAGATGCCTTGCCATGCAGGCAGCGTCAGATTTCCTTGTTCAAGATGGCTATCTTTTCTGTGGGAGCCAACTTTGCATCCCTTGTAACCTTCCTTCGTGAACAAATTCTACGGGACTAGCACGATGGGAGACTTAGTGGCCATGTGGGGAGAGATAAGACCATATCTCTCATGGCTGAGCATTATTATTGGCCCCAGCTGAAGCGTGGTGTGGGAAGGTTCTTGCAAATGTGTTCTGTGTGCCAAGTGAGCAAGGGCCAAGCACAAAAGACACACTATACACCCCATTACAGTGTCTGAAAATATTTGGGAGGACTTGACCATGGATTTCGTACTAGGACTACTTTGTACTCAGCGGGGTGCGGGCTTTGTATTTGTTGTGGTTGATAGGTTCTCTAAAATGGTTCACTTTATCCCTTGTCGAAAGACTTAGATGCGTCAAATGTAGCCCATCTTTTTTTTTAAAGAGATTGTTCGGTTTCATGAGGTCCCCAGGACAATCACTTCTAATCGTGATGTCAAGTTTCTTAGCCATTTTGGGATAACTCTATGGAAGAAGTTCAACACATACCTCAAGTATAGCAACACTTGTCATCCACAGACTGACGACCAAACAAATGTGATCAACCGCAACTCGGTAACATGATTCAATGTATTTCAAGAGATAAGCCCAAGCAATGGGACATCAACCTACCGCAAGTGGAATTTGCTTTCATTAGCATGTGCATTCGGTTCACATGAAAAACACTATTTGAAATTGTTTACACCAAGGCGCTGAGGCACGCTCTAGACTTGGTTCCCCTTCCCAAGCTCCCTGGCCTTAGTGTAGTAGTAGGGAACATGGCTTAAAAGATCAAGCAAATCCACTCTCAAGTTCATCAAAATTTGGAAACCACTAACAATAAGTATAAGGCTACTGTAAACAAGCATCCAAGAATTAAAATATTCAAGGAAAGAGACTTGGTGATGATCCATCTGCGTAAACTTTGTTTCCCTATGGGCACTTACAGTAAGTTGAAGAATAAGAAGTATGGTCCTTTTTGGATCATCAAAAAAATTAGCGACAACGCTTATGTGGTCACCTTGCCAGAAGACTTAGCCATTTCTTCCACTTTCAACATAGTAGACCTCTTTGAATACCATCTACCTGATGAACCCGTGTACGTTGTGAAGAAATTCATGAGCCTAACTCATCTCATAAAACTGGTTCAATAAGAGAGGGTTACTCATTAATCCTTATAAACATGCCTAGGACCTACATCACAGGCAATGTCGAATTATTCCTCAACACCCTCCCTCACGTGCAGACTAGTATTTTTGTTGGTTCTTATCCCGAGGTAAGTAGTGTGGGTCCCCATTTATTATGTGGCAAGTTCTGATACTATGAAGAAGTTCATTGGTCTAACTCATCTTCTAAAATCGGTTCTACAAGAGAGGGTTGCTCATTGCTTATAAAGATGCCCAAGACCTTGTCCACAGACAATGTGAGATTATTCCTCAACACCCTCCCTCACGTGCAGGCCAATATTTTTCCGGATCCTTGTCACAGGACAATGTGAGATTATTCCTCAACACCCTCCCTTACGTGCATGCCAATATTTTTTCGGATCCTTGTTACAGGATAAGTAGTGTGAGCCTCCATTCGTCCTGTGGTAAGCTTTGATACTAACAAAAAATTCATGAGACTAACTTATCTCATAAAACCGGTTTAACAAGAGATGATTGCTCATTCTTTATAAACATGTTCAAGACCTTGTCCATAAACAATGTGAGATTATTCCTCAATACGATGATCATAACTCGAGGATGAGTTCCACTTTAAGTGGGGGAGAACTGATGCAAGACGCAACACCATGCAACGTGGCAACCAAGTGAAGCGTTTCTTTGGATGAGTTTGAAGAAGTAGATCTTTGAATAAGCACTAATAAGGCAGCAGAATAAGCACTATTGAGGCAGCAGATTTAGCAGATTTTTTTTCCATTTATATGCTTAATTACTTTTCTTTGCCAGCAAATTAGTAAATTCTTTCTTGTTTTTTACTTTCCATTTGAGATGTTATTTCCTTAGAAGACTAGAAAGTCTCTTGCTTTATGACCAGACAAGCACTGTAATGGGAGATATGATATATTTGATAGTTCTCTGTTTTGAAGTCGAAGATTCCTCTGTTTTTTTTTTTTAATTGCTTCCGCTACGTCAGTCCGAATGGACAATGAAATTTGCCTACAGATTTCTCACCCCTTCTAAGGAAGTTTGTATTCGCCTATTTAATTCTGAAAGCAGATCAATGAAATTATTCAGTTTCTATCCAACATTTGTGTACTTGTGGAGGCCTTAGGCACCTCAAATACCCTACATATTCATACTTCTTTATTTTACAAATTACATAAACTATAACTTATATATTTTATGATGTATTCATCCAACGAGGTGAGATGATATTTTCGGGAATAAGATTCCAGATAGACTTGTCCAGATGCTATAAAGTGAATATGGGGAATTGGATACCAAATCCTGCATGGAATTGAGTAAGTCCCTATATATTTCTCTTATCCTTTTATACTCGTTTTGTGTGCCTAATTGATTTATATATATGAATATAGTTTATATGTATTTTATGATGTATGCATCCAACAGGCTGAGATGATGATATTTCCAGAAAATAAGATTCCAGATTGGTTCATCCATTGCAAGGAGACTTCAAATAGTAATTGGTGTGAATTAGATATTAAAGGGTCTCCCTCGTTTTTGGATGACATCATAGGAATTGCTTTTTGTGCTGTAATTGAACCCGTTAGAGCTGCTGATTTGCCCGTTGACACTTATGTTCAAATGCCTGGAGAAGTCGGTACACTTGTGTTCATTTATGGTTCCGGTACCTACCTACAGAATATATTACATGACGACCATTGATTGTAGGCGGCAATCTGAGGATTATATTTAAAAGCACTCCAAATTCAGTGATCTTCAGAAGTTGTGGAGTTCTTCTGTTATACAAACAGCATGATGAACAGAATGCAAAAGATCATGAAAATGTTAGATGTCCATTTGGATGCACCCATTGAATATATTGAAAATTTAGCAAATCCAATGGATTATGGAAGTCAACTTTCTAACAGGAATCGTGTTGTTTATGATGATGACGATGATGATCGTGACATTGAATATTATGATGATGACAATGAATATAGCGACATTGACTTCGAGATGTACCCACAACAAAGGAGGCCTTCCTCAACCTTGGACATCAGATTTTTTCTAGAGTTTGAATTCCATGGTTGGCTTCAAATTCATTTCAAGTGTATGGAGCAGCAGTTATGTAAAGTAGTTAATTTATTTTGTATTAAACTTAAGCTTCATATGAATGAAATATGATTATTTAGCCTGAAGTATTCTAATTAGTGTTTTGGAGGCTCCTCGAATTGCCTCCAAAAGCTGGAAGAATACGCAATTTACCTTCCTATCTCCCTTGAGTCGATGGATTTCAACATTAACCACCATTTACAATCACCAACGCACCTTCCACATATAATATACAGAAATTGTAGTTTTGAATCGTTAGTTTTAGTAAGCCTCCTGCATTAAGATCTTCAATGCTTACAAAAGCTGATTCAGCAAAATCTTCTGCAGTATCATGTTAGTCGCTCTCAAGAAAGTATCCTTGGTGCTTTAAGTACCAAAGGGCTCCTTCTGCTGCATGCTCTGCTGCATCTTTCTTTTTTGACTGTGGTGTTCCCAAGCACTCCAAAATAACATCTGGGGCTTCTGTTTCCACAATCACCTTGAAAGTGAATCTGCAAGATATGCCAATTACACGAGCATTCCTATGATCAACTTTAATTTCTGTTATTTTATGAGATCATAAGTCCTGAATAAATTTATCTCCGAAAACAAAGGGTCTATATTATCATGGACTCACACCTGAAGTCCATGACAATAAACTTGCCCAAAAGAGATTATGCATATGTGTGCGTGTTCTGTATGCATATATAAATATATATATATATATATATATATATATACACGTGACTTACAACTTTAAGTGGCTTGGTCCATCCTCTCTGCAACATTCAAATAGAGGGGGTTTCCAACAGTTAGCAGCACAGATTTCATACAATCGCGATCTTGCCGTTGCTTTGTTTGACCCACCTGGAAGATTATTTTAGTTTTAGAGAGAGAATGAAATACTTGTTCCACACTTGATATCCTGCAAGTAAAATAATTGTACCTGTGGGCTGTAGGTCTGGATCACAGTTTGGATTCTCAGCTGTCCTGCAAGCCTGCCCTCTTATGGTGCCAGGTGGGTGTTTAATAACAGGTGTTACGCATGGGGGATTACTATCAGATACTTTAGATAGAGCTACAATTTTTGGCTCAAAATCTGTGTCAAAAGGCTGTTGTACCATCAACTTCTCAAATCCAATTGCATCAGGGGTATTTACATCTACAGGTGTTTCATCATATCCAATCAGTCTGGCTTCCATCTTGCAGCTTGACTTCAAAACTTCCTCCAAAGTTCTTGACTTCGGTATGTAGCCTTTAGCCTGCATCGTGGAGAGTGTTTAACCCTTTTAAGTTAGGATATGCTAGCAAAGCATGCCAATCGTGAATGTGTGACTGCAGTATGAAAACATTAGTACAATTATTAGTAGAATAATATTCAGGATTCCAAGAGATACTGTATGGAGTCTAGCTTTTTCGATTATTCCCAATCTGTGTAATAGGGTACTATATATTTCCAGGAGTCTATACACAAATGGAATTTGTATGATACAAAAAATAAAAATTAACAAAGTAAATTTGATATAATACTTTTAAGATGAAAAGTATATATTAAATTTTAAAACAGTAGATTTTCATATTTTCTTTCTCCCTTCTTTCTTTCTTTTTTTTTTTTTTTCATTTTCAGGGGGGGAAGCAGATTATTCAAATAATTTACTTTTTACTCCCTATTTTGGTTAAAAGCTACATTCTCTTCTTACTGCGCTGGTGTTGAAGCAAATGATGGAAGAATGATAATTTGATACAGTTGAGGTTGCAGGACAGGAGCATAAAGTAAGCATACAAATTTTACCTTCAAAATTGTTAATATTTTTTGTGAAGCAATCCTAATAGCATCTTTCTTGTTTCGGTATATTGCAGAGGCAGTTGCACAAACATCTTTTCCATTCACTTTTGCTTCAACCAAAGACATTCCACCCTTCTCTGATGGTGGTAAAAACTGTAGATCCCAATTATAAGATTGGCAAAGTTCTTGCAGTTCCCTGAAAGGACTAATCTGCAAACTGGAGAACCTCATGATTGGATCCAAAAAGGAAAGCATTATCGTCCACACAAGCTCCAGATTAAACCCTGAATCAAGAAGAATGGCACCCAGAGAAGACTCTACCAAGTCACCCAAAGCCTGACGCAATAAGTGAAATCATTCGGAGTTAGTAATATAACAATTACATTCTCACACACACACACACACACACACCCCCCCCCCCCCCCCCCCNCCGGGTCCCCTCCAAAAAGAAAAAAAAATAAAACTCAAAAATAAAATGATGGCTAGGAGGTCATTTCGTCATTGTCACCATGCTACAACAGAAAAAATTCACAGAAGATTACAATGTCTACCTTTGGACATTTTGGCCCCTCAAGAAGACTCCGTTCAGGCGCTTGCATTTTAACAGCATCCACATACATTTCAATTGCCTCGGTAAGGCTGCTGGAATCACATATAAGAAATTTGTGGAAGGATCGTTCTACTGCAAGATTGGCAAACGCCTCATTATTCACAAGCACAGATCTCAAATCTGTCAATTGACCAGGCTTCAACTTTGGATAAGTTGAATAAAGATATGATGTGATTAAGTAATCCAAGACAGCGTCTCCAAGAAACTCCAATCTCTGATGAAAAAAGACATTTCAAATTATCACAAGATAAAATTTTGCATTGTTGTGCAACTGTCATAAGAGATATTAAGCAGAGAGAATATTATTGTCTGGTACAAGAAGTAGCAAGGACATAGTGCATACCTGATAGCAGCCTCCTCCATTCTTGTTGTGCGAAGGATGTACAAATGCCTGTATAAGCAGACCTCTATGGAAAAACTGATGCCCTAACAAATTTTCAAGGGAAGGAATGTCCAAAGAAGTAGCAAGCGGGATGTAGCTAGTGCTTGCCATGCAGGCCTTACAAACTTGTGAGGCTTCAAAATCTACCTGTATGCCAATCCATCGAAGAAATGCAATTGCAGCTCTGAAGCCACTATCAACTATGAACGCTCCAACAAGAGCTTCAACCACATCAGCGATTGTTTTCTTATGAAGCCAGTGGTGACCTCTACTGCATCTACTTGGACTGGAACTTGCATGATCTGCTAGACCACTTGAATGCTGGAAATGAACAGCTGCTTCTGTCTCCTTGTTGCAGATTATTGGGCAAGGGCGGCCCAGAGCAAAGAATTGGCAGGGATCAAATGGACAATCACGGATGTAAACCTGAGATAAGAGAGTATACCAAGTACTTAGATAATGAAACCTACTAGAAGAACACCTAAGTAATTAATCCATTAGGTGTTAATTTTGCTACGAGAGTTTTCCACACCGCATTAGCAGAAAACATGCATTAGTTAGTGGAAACAATATCAGCCAAATAAATTCTTAAATATCAAAGAAATGGGTCTTGGCCAGACCACAGAGAGAGAGGGAGAGAGAGAAGACAACATTTATTTATACGCACAGGAGTTAAGTACCATGTCAAACACTATTTAATCACACATGTCACTGTTACTTCCATGTGACTGTCTGTAGTTCTAATCGCATTAGTTTTTCATTTCTTTTCACTATTTAATGACTAGTTGTATTTGCCATGAACTAAATAATTCAAAACCAAAAAACTGAAAATACAAAAAAAGTGCAGTATTGGAATTATCTAAAAGAACAAATTTAAAAACAATTACATTATATCAAATGGAGATAGAGCGAAAGCATAAGCGAACATTATTGTTACAAATTCAATAATGTCAAATAATACTTACCAACGAAAAAAAAATACAGATATATTAATATTTATAAAATAAAAATCATAGCCTAAAATTCAGTGATACCTGTAACTTGCTCCTAGTGGCTAGCTTGTACAAATTGGAATTGTTCACAACATGAGAACGTTTCCTTGTAAGTTCCCCTTCATCAAGAGTACCATGCAAAATAAAGAGGTGCCGTCCAACAGCAAATTTGAGAAAAGCATCTCCAAGTATTTCAAGTCTTTCGAGGGAAAAGCGCTCCTGGCACTTCTCAGTGGTGACTGCTTCTAGAAGCTAGTAAAAAAGTTCAACACTTTTAGTGGTAATTAAGGTCCATGCAAATATTGACACCGCACAACTTGAACATGTATAATTGAAGTCGGGTACAACACCACATGTGGGAAGTCGTATGCAATACTACAAGTTTAATTAGTGCCGCTTATGAAAGCCAATGCTCAAGGGCATGTAACTTACTCGATGGCATGTAACTTCAGCTCCTTCGGGGAATGCAGAAGAAAAGGTGTGCTTCAGTTCAATGGCCACAAGCAAGTTTTCCAGTCGATGCATGATTGATGGTAACAAAGATATTGAACTCCCGATATCTTTTGAAAAGCCTATGATCTTCAAGTGACAAAGCTCAGGAGGCAAATCAATGAAGTATTCCTCCAGTTCATGCGATTCTGTTTTTGATATTTTTTTATAGAAGTAATCATTCTCCAGTAATAAGCACAACACAAGCATACAGAAAGTAAACAAAAGATATGCCGATCTAAACTGTTTTTGACATTTTAGACTCATGAAAATAATTTGAAAGTGAGGAGAATCCAAAGAGACGGGCATTGAGATGCAAGAAGCTCATCACTATAATTCATAACCCTTTAAAGAAAGCAAAAACACCACAAGAGGGTAATGGGTACAAGGATGACTCAGCAATCTTGAAAGTATCTCTGCTTCCAAATAATAAATTATTTATCATATTGTTGTTCTGAAGGAATCTAGGTTAAGGGTTGCTGGTTCTTGCCCCCATTCCCCTACCTTTTTTTTACACTTTATCATCGGGCTACTTTCATGAAATTATGTAAGTGGCCACCTCAAGATAACATGGATGAACATGGCCTCCCTTAGCTTAAAAAATTCTTCATTCAACTTCATTCTTTTACGTAAAAGACCTCAATATTAGAAAATCACTTTTTTTTTAAGACAGTACAATATTAGAAACCACTTACCCTATAGACTTTGGAGCATCTATTAACATATAACTTATTTTTGCCCTCTTGTTTATGCATTTTTTTTTTATGGTAAATTAAGGAGCTGAGTTACCGTAGGGCAAGTATCATTCATGCCACTATTTTAGCAACCAAATTATGGTATTTTCCATTCATGAATTCATAAAACAGAATTTTTGGAGTATACAACTAACTTTATTTTGGAGGTCAGAGTGCCTAGATTATCCTCCTTATCGCTCAATCACTTATCTTATTCTTCTTTTTCTGTGTCTTCTTTCTTCTCATTTTTTCTGCCTCCACTTATTTCTGGGATTATTATTTGCAGAGTTAAGAAAGCCAATACACAATAGAATAAAATTACCCACTCCAGGTTCTATGCCTATATTCCTATTCTAACAATCCCCTGCTCGTAGAAAAATCTGCTACAAACCCACTCAGCGCATGCATCACCGATAAAACAAAGAATGTAATGCATGAGAAGTTCTAAGGTTCAACAAAGGCCAAATTTTATTCTCTGCGGTAAGAGCTACATTACACAAAAAATTACATATGTTTGTTTGTTCAAATTTATATAGAAGATGCAGCCTGAATAAACACATAGCAAAAAACTAATGGAGAAATCATTAACAGATCACTTCATGCAAGATCCTCAACAAGAACTTATCCAAAAAAAAAAAAAGATCCTCAACAAGAAGACAACTATGACAGAAAAGTCAAATAATTACCTGAATCCTCTGGCTTTCGGTTGCAGAGCAAGTTACGCAAGCAAAAAAGTGGTTTTGCATTCAGAAAAGGTTGTTCAGGGTACTTAAGCTCAATGCCAAACCTGACTTCCAACATTTGAAGAAAAAACTATATCATAACAAGTTAATAGAAGACAAAATCAATAGATAAAATGTATTCAGAAGGAATCCAGAATGAAATAAAAATAGAAATAGTCAAGGAGTCTAGTTTTATACTTCTCATATAAGCGCTCTGCGTAGCTTGAAGTTTCTGAGTCCTTACAAGGGCTGTATCCATTCATTCCATGAATGATGTTAGTAATAAAGTAAAACTCATTTTTGTGTGGGGCATACACTAGACTGTTCTCAACATCACTTCTACTTCTGCAACCATTGGCAAGTTGCAGATAAACCCCCAAAGGATATTTTTCGACCATGGCATCTTCTGGAGTCCGGAAAACTGGGGACGATAAACATCTACTAATAATTTTCCAATCTACAGCAATCTTGCTCTCATTATCATGCAAAATTACTGGAAGCAACAGGTAGAAGGTTAAGGAACTTGACTTAAAAATATCATTCTTTCCCACCGAAACAGATTCAGGAATAAATTCTGATCTGTCAAGGATGACCTTGAGATACATTTCTTGAAAATTCTTGGCTAACGTAATCTGTAACAATATAAATAAGGAACTGTCAGCAAATAAGTTTTATATCATAAAGTTTTGTCCAAAAAATACCATCTACCTCAATTTGATTGAATTCTGCAACTCCAGATGGGACCAACTTTGTCATTACAGATCTACCACGAGCCAGATGAAGATCAAGTTCCATTCTCTCAGCCTCTAGTGGGAGAGGTGCTTTGACAAATAAACCAAACTTTTTATAGATCCTATCCTTGGGATCAGGACAAAATTCTAAATAGTAAGAATTAAGACAGACAGGATTTTCCAAATTAGTCCATGGTTCCTTTAGCGCAGCAGGCACAAGCATCTCATGGAGTTCTTGCCGTGAACTCTCATCTGACAACACACAAAATTAAAGATAATTTATACAAGATAATGACCAAAAGCCTAGAAGAAACTTTGAACAGAGCAGTTGATACTGCTCAGCGGCTCAACCTGCACAGCTATCTGAGTTAGAAGAATCCAACCCCACTTCATCTATATATGCATCATCTACCCCAGGCAAGAGATAGTCATTCAAGGCACCCATTTTATGCAAACTTTCAATTGCTTTCAGACAAGCATCTTGTTTAGCAGCTTCCAATGAAGATTGTGGTGTACCAACTATTTGGTTTATTGGAGCATTGGAAGGTAAATTGATTTGGCAGACAGTACCCCCCAAGTCATCAAAATAAAAGAACTCCGGGTTGGGGTTAAAAAACCTGCCAAACATAGATCCATACATCTCAACAAATTAAGATCAGTTCAACATAGTCACATAACCGTTTGAGTGAAACAACAGCAATAAAGAAGGACATACTCATCATGTGGTAGTTTTGCACAATACTGGTAGAGTAATGAGATGCTATATCCAGAGCTGATAGAAGCACCAGATGAATCGACTTTATAAATTCTTTCTTCAGAACCCAAAAATGTTTCATTTGATGTTCGATGAGCAATTTCCATGTTCATTCGATCTTCATCTTTTTGAAAATTTTCTATCAAATCTAGCTCTTTCTGGTTGCCACTGAAACATTAACATTAACAACAGTTACTTTATCTAGATGGAACGGAAAAACCAAATGGATACCTACATACAATACATGCTTTAAAAAGCACCTGTTCACCAAAAAGGCATATTCAGACTGAGGCATCCGTGCACGACCTCTCGATTGTATGAAGCTAGAAACAGTTTCTGGAAGATCAAACCGAATCACAAGGCAGCATGTCTGAATATCAAGTCCTTCTTCACCAACTTTAGTTGCAACCAAAAGATTTAACTGCCAACGCAACAACAAATAGGAATAAATAACAAGCCACAATCTCTAGAGAGTCAATATCTAGCATAAATATCTTTCTATGATCATCATCACCATCATTTAAAGGTTTGCCCAATATCACTCTAATTACAAGGAAAAGCACATTTGAGTGATACACTATTTTATACAGGATAACACTTTCCACCCAGTTGATGCATTCCTGTTGAGAATGAAGAAGAAGAGAGATCTTTTGAAGAGGAAAATTTTGTCATGTAGATCTTCTATTTTGCTGGAATTCATTAATTGCTCCATACGAATTAAAAATGGAAAAACTCTTGTTTGTTGTAAGATCACTGAAGGATGGTTGGTCCTGACTTTGCTTGAACACAGAAACAAAGACCTTTATACACTCAATGTTGCCACAGATGACCAAAAATCAATACATATATATATTTGATTAATATCCATGCTTTACTGTAAAGGCTTTTGGTCTCCAGAAGCTCAAGAAATGATCCAAAACTATTTAGGAACTCTAAAAGAATGCGGCAAAAGAGTAAAAGCCATACTATCATATGGACGCATTAATATTAAAGATACCATGCGTGCAGTTACAACCGTTACAGAGACACAGACAGCATTGTTCTCATAACAACTTACAGTAATAATATATATATTTTGCCCTATTCCTTTATACGGCATCTATAATTAATACATGTCCACCAATAAGCAGGTTAGACAATTCCTGATACCAACAGTGTAATCAAGTCTGACATGGGTGCATCGAGTGTTTGCTGAATAGAATGTGCATCCAAACATTCACCTCATTTTTTACATATATACTTTTATCAATTTGTCAGTCCTAACCAGTTTGAGCTCAAGCTTTTCTAATGCATCCTATAACATGTTAAGCCGGCTTAACATAAGAAGACAATTAGATGAATTTTAAGATGCCATTAAAAGACAACATAATGCATCCTATCTTACACATTACCTCTCCAGATCGGAATCTATTGATAATATTGTTCATGGTCTTCCGCGACATACTTTTTATTTTAGAGTGGACTCCAACAAGATAATCACACTTCCAAAAAGCTAGAAACTTAAGCTTCTGTAGCATGCACGACAAGGATCTCGCAGTTACAATCCTATTTACAAATATTATACACTTCATATTTGGTTGTAACCTGAAAAAAGAGACAAATTGTCGTTTTGTCAGAATAATTGCCAATGCACATGCGCGCCTGTATATCAATTGCCCCTCAATCTTATCATGGTCTATGACATAAGGCAACAAAAGACTGGAATATAAGAGCACAATTGAAGAATACACAAATCTTGGAACCAACAACGACAATCATTAAAATCAAGGTAGCATGAAGTTTGATTGCTGTATACGGGTTGTCCTGGTCCACAATGACCACACAAAGGATATGATCATCACATTTTGGTTAATAACTGCATGCTTCTTAGCACAATCAAACCCTATCTGCTTGCCAACTATTAATTGCCCAAAACCTAGAACATATCATTAGCTTGGAGCTGCATTCCCATAGTATTACAATTGCTTTCATCATTTCAGATGTAGGCATGCACCTATCTAAATCACTTCATCCCTGTTGTTTCTAGAAATGAACTCCACCAAAATACATGGTAATTACCAAGGTCCTACAACACATAAAATGCAATCATACTATGTGGTTGGACCCCATTATGGTGCAGATTATCTGGTAACGAGATGGGAACTCACCCACTCCTTTTTTTCTTTTTCTTTTTTTTGTAGGTAAAGTAATGGGGACCTCACCCAGTCCTCCAACAGAATCCCTTTCATTTCGTCTCTTCATAGAGCCAACAAAAAATATTGCAAAAGTAATCAGCAACAGTTATCTATCAAAGTTATTGGGGTCTCCAATAGTGCAAGTGATTGTAAAATTTTGCACCTTATTTGATTATTTAAAGACTAATAGATTACTGAAACAAAGAAGTTTGAAGTTATTATGAAGTCATGGTACAATCAAATATCCGTGAGGTACCCTAGCAAATTTTCTATGAACTTTCAATGCCTTTAAATGCTTGTATTTCTCATCAGTCTCCACATGCTTTCCCAATTGTCATTGATAATGTTTCTATGGGACATATGATGTTGGCATATTCCGAGGAAAGATGTCTATGAAACTTGTACAACCAGAATGGGAATAATAAGATGATAAGTGGAAATAGCAAGAAAGATAAAATAATGAAAGAAGTAAATTATTCGAAGGGTGAGGTGGCAAACCAATTGTGAGAAAGACAACCAGAAGTCACCAATGAAGGTTTGACAATCTGCAAATCCCATTATTTTCTTATCCATAATAGTGCAAAAAAAGACTGATTAATGTGTCAATGAGAGAATAATTCAACTTAAATTGAAGGAGTGAAAAGGAGTAGAGTGAAGCCTCAATAACCTGGGGAAGTAGTGAAAGAGAATGTGATTAAACAAGAAGGCCACAGAGAGACTGACCACAGGTAGGATAGAATGGCAGGAAAAAGATACATATAGGCTATAGCTAACCCAAGATGGAAGAAGACCCATGGAGCTGGGGCGATTACTTTGGAATCAGGGCTTAATTGAGTTGAGTTTGAGTACAGTAGATTGGGTAAGGCCCCTCTCCACTCACGAGGTAGAATTTCAAATTGCCTTTTATATATTTCAATAGTTTATAAATAAAGAACATAAAAGAAAAGGAAGCATCACCATTCGTCATAAAAGCAGAAATAGATACTTAAATACCAACCTGAAGGACGAAAGAATTCCAATAAGGCGTAAAAGCTTTCTTGAAAAATATGGCTCCTTTAAGACCTCTACACATGATAGATCAGATGAAGCACCATCTACAGGAAAAAAAAAAAACCTTCATTAACTGTAGAAATAATGATTCTTGATTGACATTACAGGCCGCAACCAAAAAGAATTCTAAAAACATTATAATACCTTTCATACATTCAGAAGCAAAGACTTCAGCAGCATGAGCTAGATATCTATCACATGCAGAGTCATCACTGAAATTTCCTTCCACCTCTATTAATTCATTCCGCTCAGAGTGATCACCAGTCAAAAGAATGCGGCTAGCCTTGAAAGGGGGGAACAAAGAACAGAGAAAAGGTTAATTATAGCATGCCAGCAAACTCGGATTGAAGGACACACGAATGACAGCAATGAAATGGAGATAAACACAAACAATACAAGAGACTGAAAAATTAAGAAGTGTTTCTACTTTCTCTTGCACTCCAATTTTAAGTAGTTTAACTCACCCTAGATATATAAAGGAAGGGTTACTAGATCCCTCTGTGTGTATCTTAATAGCGCACTAACACAAAAAAAGAACCAACAGCCAGACCTTTATTGGTAAGACAACACTCAATGCATATATCAGATAGCCTATCTTGCCATATGATCAAAGATTACTGAGTTATATCATCTTTAGCTATATACCAAATTAGACAAGAAGTCCACTGCTTCATCACAAGCCTTCCTCTCCTAAAAGTACATTTAATGCATATATATCATGATAGTCTATCCCAAGGGTTTCAAAGACAAAAATCATTTAACATACCAAAGAATCCTGGAAGAACAACAGTATGCTTTAGCATTACTAGACCAGCCACATCCCCAGAACCATTATATGCAACGTCTCACCATTGTCATCCACTTAACATCATAGTGTTTCCATGATAGCATTTTAAGCTAGACATTCCAAAAAAGTTTAATTTCTGTGACATCCAAATTTAATAAAATTGCACGTCTAAAACTAAATCTAGAATTTTATACATTGAAACCCAGCAAAAAGAGCCACCCAAGAAATGGGGCATTCCATAATTGACACATGTTGAAACACTATAGCTCAAAATATCAGAGAGAAAAAAGTTTGCACTTATATTTTGAACGAGAAGCAACAGGTTCACCAGGCTTCTACATTCTCAAAGTCTGTGATATGTAGCCGCATTGTATAATTAACATTTTTTTTTTATAAGTAAAAAACTTTATTGAAACAAATGAAACTAGGCGGAGCCCATGTACACAAGAAGTATACAAGATGAGACACCTAATTACATTCTAGAAAGCTGAAAAGAAAACAAAAACTCAGGAACACTCTCTCCCTTTAATACAATAGCAGAAAACCACTGAAAAAGAGAAGACACAAAGAAATTCCAGATATCCCCCACTGCTCTTTCCCAGTTGTTAAAACATCTGTCATTCCCTTCCGTCCATAAACACCACAATAAGCACAATGGTATCATCCTCCACACCACATCCAGTTGAGAGCTATTGTGATTTCTGTTCCAGCAAGCTAAAACCTCCACCACCCTCTTAGGCATAACCCAACTCAGCCCAGCTCTACAAAGAATACCAACCCATAACTCCCTAGCCACCTCACCATGAAGAAAAAGATGATCAATCGATTCACCATCCTTCTTACACATGAAGCACCACTCCATAATAATCATACCATGCTTTCTCAGATTATGAATCGTCAAAATCTTCCCTAGTGCAGCAGTCCATGTAAAAAAGGCAACTTTTGACGGCACACAAACCTTCCAAATGCTCTTCCACGGAAAAGAAACATGCTGTTGGGCAGACAACACCTTATAAAATGACCTAACAGAAAATGTATTGCTTCCCGAGTATTTCCACAGCAAACGATCTCTCCCATTTCCACCTATCTTTACTGAATACAAAAAACCTGCAATCTCATCAAGTTCCCAATCCTGGGCATTTCTAGTGAAAATAACATTCCAATGTACAGCCCCATCAACACAACACAGCACCTCTGAAACAGCAACCTGCTGGTTACCAACCAAGCTGAAAACTAACGGAAAAACAGCATTAAGAGGTCTCTCACAACACCCCTCATCAAACCAGAACCAGATTCTATCACCGACTCCAACCTCAAACTTGATATGTTTTTCAAAAATGTTCCACCCCTTTCTAATATATTTCCAAAGGCAAATACCATAAGACCCCCTACCTTCCTTAGAACACCATCTCCCCCACTCACACCCATATTTCAAATCAATCACCTCTCTCCATAAAGAATCTCCTTCCTTTTGATACCTCCACAACCACTTCCCCAATAATGCCTTATTAAAAAAATTAAATCTCGCACCCCCAAGCCACCATTCAGTGCATTCACTATTGGACAAATCACCCTTTGCCAATATACAAGATGAAATTTATTCTCCTCCCCCAAACCACCCCATAAAAAAGCTCTAAACAAGTTTTCAATTCCATTAGCCACTCCCACCGGTAATGGAAATAAAGAAAGATAATATGTGGGAAGATTGGAAAGGGTACTTTTGATAAGAGTTAACCTCCCCACTTTTGATAAGTAAAGCCACTTCCAACCCGACAATCTTTTCTCAACCTTCTCTATAACCCCATCCCAAATCCTCCTTGCTTTAAAGGATGCCCCCAAGGGAAGCCCAAGATATTTTAGCAGAAGAGAAGCAACTTTACAACCCAAGAAATCTGCAAGAAAGTTGACATTCCTCATCTCACCCACCAGAACCAAATTCAACTTTCCCAAGTTCACCTTAAGGCCCGCGACAGCTTCAAAACACAACAGAACAGCTCTTAAAGCTTGAATTTGACAAGCATCAGCATCACAAAAAATAAGAGTATCATCCGCAAAAAGTAAGTGAGAAATAGAAATAACACCATTACTATTGTTTCCCCCCCACAGCAGCCTCCACCATTCTACTCAAAGCCTCCATAACAATGACAAAAAGAAAAGGGGATAATGAATCCCCTTGTCTCAAACCCCACAAAGACTTAAAAAAACCACAAGAGATACCATTCACTAAAACAGAAAACCAGGCGGTCGAAACACAATGTTTAATCCATCCACACCACCTATCCCCAAATGCACAACTTCTAAGCATATAGAAAAGAAAATCCCAGCATACATGGTCGTATGCCTTTTCCATGTATAGCTTACAAAAAACCCCCGGTATACCATCTCTCATACGGCTGTCCAAACACTCGTTCGCAATCAAAACTGAATCTAAAATTTTCCTACACTGAACAAAAGCATTTTGAGGCTTAGAAATGATTTTATCCAACACCAAACTCATACGGTTTGCTAATAACACCTTTGAAATAATTTTATAAATCACTCCGACTAGACTAATAGGACGGAAATATTTCAACTCATAGGCACCAACTATCTTCGGAATGAGTGCAATAAATGTAGCATTTAAGGATTTTTCAAACTTAAAACCAGAATGAAAATCAATAAAAATCTGCATCAATTCATCCTTCACTACATCCCAACACTCTTGAAAAAAACCCATAGAAAAATATGCCTATATAGGTATACATTTAAAATTTTCAAACAAATTATAAGAGAGACACAGAATATCCATTAAACTTTCCAACCATCTCATCACTCTCTGTGATATCTCTTAGACACCTATTCCTCTTTCTCCACTAAAGTACTCGTATGTGTGCACACATGCTTACAAGCATACATTCAAGAACTCCATTAAGATGCAGATTCTTGTTGCAGACATTCTCATAGGTTTCTTTTGAATATAATTGTGCAAACATTATCTGATATACAAGAAACAGGAACCGAACAAGCTTGCCCAACACTAACCAAAAAGATACAGAAAACAAAACTAAAGCAATTTTATCCACTAAATACTAAGTGTTTCTAAAGGAAAACAGCACAGAGAGAGAGAGAGAGTTTTAAGAACCAAGAATATTGTTCAGATGCTACAAGAGCTTACTTGTAATGCTCCCCAAAGGCCAAGGTTTTCCAAACAGAATAACATATTATCCTGCATTCTTGTTAGTAGCTTCTTCGAGTTCCGTAGCTTTTGATGATCATTTATCTTCATACTAAGTGTTGTTATGCACTGCTCTTATCAAAGGAAGATAGCAGGAAGTGAATTTCTTTTTATAAGTAGCAACAAGTGAAAAGTAGTTGAAGGAAAACAAATTAGGACCAAGATAAATGTCAACAATATACCTGACGTTTCATCTCCTCAAGTTTACTACAGTATGTCAAATGGGAGCTGGATACCTCATTTGTAATGGAACCATAATAATATACTCTAACTATAGGAGACGCTACAAAATTATCCAATTCTCCCTTATCTTCAACGGAGTAAACCTGCAAAATAAAATGAAGTGAACTTTGATCAAACAGACTTTGTAGCATTAGACCAGAATGCAAACTTTAGTTTAAAGATTCAATAATACATAATCTGTCACATACAAGGCAGAGACATTTGTAGGTCAAATACGAGTGCATATCGAGTATACTTAGGGCCATCCATAAACACAAGTATACTTAGGGCCATCCATAAACACAAGAACAGCCTTGTGACGTCTCCTTGAATTCAGTCATATGAAGATAGGAGACAGCCTTCCTAAGGTTTATCAGAGCTTGGATTTTGAAAGCCCTGGCCAGACCAAGAAGTGCTTTGCGCTGTTTCCCTAGATCATGGCTAGGACCATAGCAGCGGTTATGTATATTAACACAATGAAGACAATTTCATATGAAAAAAGCTCTTTATAGGATACAAAGACTATTCAAATGGCCCAAGCACTTGTAAAATTTATAACACCCTTAGTGATCTAGTTTACATTGTTATTTTTTTTATAATTAGTTTACATTGTTATTTAAACTATGAATCATCAAAAAAGGAAGTTAAGAACTGCATCAACCCATATTATAGCTCAAATTTACAGTTTCAACATCCCACCTTTGCATCGAGTAAGTTTTCAAGGCTATTGATGCTTTTTGGTAAATTTGCTTGATCGGAAGCACCTGAAAGAATAGCAAATGAATGTGAAGAATAATGTATAACAAAATGGGAGATAGAGTAATTCTAGTCAGAGTCCTTACACAGGACACCCCTGCCAGCGTGGAATTTCTTCTTCTTTTTTCATCAAAACCACAGCACGGGTGACTTACATCTCAGATCCTTTGCTTTGAGACACAAATCTCCCCCTTCCCCGCCTCCCCCTTATCTCCCCCGAGCGGGTAATTTTTTTTTTCAAGGTTAAATGCATGCATCCCACTGCATCCTCTCCCCAAATCTCCCTGTCACCCTCCATCATCCCTTCTCAACCCCCGCCGCCCTTCACCGGCTTCCGTTTAGAGTTTTTCCTCCATTTAATGCTTGAACTATGCACGACGACCTTCACTCTACAATCATATGAGAGCGTAATGAAGGACTCGGGGAGAGGTTTGGAGAGGGGGTGGCCCCTTTCTAGTGCTATCCCAGGCTAAGCTCCAAAAAAGCCGGCTAATGGCCATCCCTTAGCAAGCCTAAGCCACTAGAAAGCACTAGTAAGCAACCTAGAAACATTTAAATTTATTTTAAGCAACCCAGCAACTCAGAGACCCTTTCACCCCCTTTTCCACCCACCAAAGTTTTGGTGCATTTATGGTGGAGAGAAAAACAAAGATCGACGGGCATTTCTCATTGCTTTAATGCAAGTATTTCTTTTTTAGAAATGATATTTGCAGTCATAGAATACGCAAGCGTCATGCACTTCTTTTGAAAAAAGTGAGTAAATATGGGACTCACGCGAAAAAATTAATTTTTTATAATGGTGGATCCTACTCTTTTTCAAAAGGAGTAAGCGGCGCTTGCACAACCCATGATTGTATCTAGCATTACTCCTTTACTTCCTTAGAGATATAGTGTCAGTATTATTTTCTTTTGCTTTGCCAGATTATTTTCTTTTGCTTTGCCAGATTCGTGGGTTTGTGGGGTGGTGTTTGGTTGACAACAAAATGTAAGAAATTGGGAAAAGATTGATTATATGTATCTCAGATGGTGCAGGGTGGGGGGAAGTTCTTTGCTTATGAGTCTTTCCACTTTCAAGAGGTGGGAGGCTTGGGGGGACAAGGGAGGCAAGAGGTGGGTGGGTTTTTGTTTCAAACTGAACCGTGAATTAGAAAAGTTAGACCGGTGTGTGGTGTGAAAAATAAAACCGGCTGATGTTTAGCATTTTCTAGGAGATAAGTTATTGACATCCTAGACTTGGACTCCTCAAGTAGAAGAGCATGTCAAGAACAATCACGAGCAAGCAAGGCAGCGATCCTTAATATAGGTTGTACAAAAGAGGAATCGATATAGTAGAGTACCTTTCTCGTAGTACGTGCCCAACTAAATCTCTATTTAGAAATTCATAAGAAAATCTACTTGGCCAAATTTTGTTTTCTTTTCTTCTTTTGGACTAAGGAGACCACTAGCTACACAACAGGGGGAATCCTCCCACTACACTACTCCCACCCACCACTGCCCCACCTCCTCCCCCTTCAAATACCAGTCAAAGCAAAATCAATCTCGCGTTTCTGACAAAATCCCCTCTAAAGCAAAGTCTAGCGCACACGTTCAATCTAATATAATGTTTAAGTTTGTCCATTTATAGCTCCCAAGAGTCTAGCTTGATAAGCCTATCAGAATAAACTTTAAAATCAAAATCTTGAGAAAATATTAGAGACTATTAGACTAAGGTGATGTTTGGATGTTGGGAGTTTCTAAAATTTTCGTATGAATAAAAATTTGAATTACCAATAACAAGCATATGAATATAGGCCCATTTAACTTAGAAATGACAAAATTACTAGTCCAAGAAATCTTGAAAAATCTTATCCAAGTCAAACACCATATAACAGTGGTACAAACCACATAAATTGTATATTGACATGATGAAAGAACTGACACACTCAGACAATCTCATCAAGGTTAGTGCTAAGAATTTAAAACAAAAGCATAAGATTACATTACCTTTTCCCACAACTGGAGACGCAGTCATGCCAAAAATACGGGGATTTTTTCCAACACTGGTTTTGTAGAAGAGCTACAAAATGAATACAATCTATATAAAACTACTGACAGTAAAGATGAATGTGGGAAAAAGCAACGCATGTTAGTTATAAGTGCAACCAAGAGCCCTTTACTTTCATGATTTTCGCATAAGGATGGTTTGTTTTGATTTGAGCATGATGACACTCGTCAAATATCAGGAGTGCAATTAACTCCATCCTGATAAAGCAGTGGTATAAGTTACGCAGAAGTATTTGCGGCGTCATAACAAGAATCTGCACGAAACAAACAGCAGAAAAACAGAACACTTCAAGGAAGATGAAGCAGGTACGGGAACATCTCATGGCAGAAAGAAATAAAATTTGTTTCTCAAAAGGCTCAAATAATATAAAACGGTTAATGGAATATATTCTTATTAAAATAGGGGCACGGAGGGGGGGGGGAATTAATGCAGATCTTTAAGAAAATCTCAGCAAGGCGGAATAAATTTCTATCCTTTGACTCAACTAAAAGATGTTGACTTAATTTCAAGGAAGAGGACGTTACCCCAATTTCATTTATAGGCCCTCACTTGTCATATATAGATCTATCACACTTTCTATGAAAGAATGATGATATTCGGATTATTAGTGACATTTTTTTATATAGGTAAAAAGAAAAAAAAAATTTATAGGTAATAAGAGATTTTATTCCAAGTAAATAGGCATAGCCCAAGTATACAGGAAGTATAAAAGAGAATATGCCTAAGTACAAGCTAAAGCAAAAGAGTACTAAAATAAAAGAAATTTTATTAAACCAAGTAATTAGGCATAGACCAAGTATACTGGGAGTATACAAGAGATTATTGGAGACATGAAGAAACAAATTCACAGTTATTAGAAAGATGAACACATCCACATATAGAATGTATATAAGTATCAAATTTTATACCTCATACTGCTCAATCTCTTTTTTCCAGTCTTCATGGCTTTTCAAATGCTTAGAGCTCCCACCATAGATCCCGACCTTGAAATCAATAGAGTCTTCTATGACCCTGGCTTGCTGTAACAGAAAAAGAATGTTGATTGAAAACCATATGACAATAGAAAGGAAAGATAGCTATTTTAAATTCAAATTACAAATAAGTTCTCAGATACTAGCAAATCGGAAGATCTCTTGAATGAACACAATCATACCGCATACAGCAACTGAATAAATCAATAAAAATAATAACCCTGTAATAAAAATTTATGCACATGGAGATTTTTCTGATAGGTAATCAGGAAGATTTATTCATAATAATAGGCATAGCTAAGTACATAGGATGTATACATGAGTAATACCTAACTAGAATTTAAAACCTGTACATGGAGAAGTACAACAATAGAAAAGTCCATACAGCAAAGATGACAATCAAACAAATGAGTATGCAAATCATTATAAGATTTAATCAAGAAAATGGCAAACACGTGTTAGCAAAATATGGTTGATATGTCACTCAAAGGTAATGATAATCATAGCTCTATTTATTAAACTCCAAGATCCCTTGCAAGATGAAGACAAAAGCACATAGAAACAGAGAGGCCTTCTGTGATACCCCATATAATAATGATAAGAATAAGTGGTGTACGGGATCCCACATTGCTTAGGAATGAGAAGTTCTTGCTCTTTATAAGTTCCAATGGGACTCCCATTGTATCATTGACTAGTACTTTTAGAGTATAAGTCGTGTGGTTTGGGCCTTCTATTGGGACGTTACAAATGGTATCAGACTTTATTCCAACCAAAAATGTAGGATTTAAATCGTGCCACCTATGAGGGACTGGCCAGAAGAGGAAGTCGGGAGTTTAAGAAAGGTAGATTTTGATACTCCATATGATAATGATAATGGTAGGTGGTGTATAGGATTCCATATTGTTTGGGAATAAGAAGTTTTTGCTCTTTTTAATGTTTCAATGGGACTCCAATTGTATCATTGACTAGTCCTTTTGGAGTATAGGTAATGTGCTTTGGGTTTTCTATTGGGGAGTTACACCCCCCATGACCACTACATTCATGATAGAAAACTGCATGAACAGGGCAATAAAAACCAACAGTCCAGCCCCTTTTCACGGCAAACATGTTCACCTCAGCCAAGCCAAGGAGCAACACACCCCTCCACTTTTGTGGAGCAATGTACCAACCATATAAGCTACAAATTTTCTCTAATACTTAAGTTTCCCAAACTAAACAACTAAAATGAAAACCAAACTGATAAATAGCAGCTCACCTGCTGAACCAGAGCCACCGTTGGAGCGAGAAAAATACATACATTCTTCTGGGGATTCCTTATTAAGTGACCAAGTTCGTATATGAGCAGCACAGCAATGTGGGTCTTCCCACAACCTGTCCCCAAATAAACAATTATGTTCTCCTCCAAAGCTTTCTTGCATAGCTCCAACTGGTACCTTTGGAAAAAAAATGTATCAATCAAACCCCACATCAACCTCCTCCTCTATTCTAGGAAAACATGCAACCAATTATTCTAAACAAAAGAAATTCTGAAGGTAAGTTAAGCCAGTGGAGAAACACAATTGGCTTAATTCCGCTATGCTATATTTTCCCCAAAAAATCAATAAAAAGAAAAAACACAAGAAAGTTGAATGTAACGCCCCAATGGAAGGCCCAAACCACATGACCTATACTTCAAAAAAACTAGTCAATGATACAATTGGAGTCCCATTAGAACCTTATAAAGAGTAAGAACTTCTCCTTCTCAAGTAATGTGAGATCCCATACATTACCTATCCTTATCCTTATCATATGGAGTATTACAATCTTCCCCCATTAAATTCCGGACATCCTCGTCGGGCCAATCCGTTATAGGTGGCACAGCTCAAATCTCACATTTCTACTTGAAATAGGCTCTGATACCATTTGTAACACCTCAATAGAAGACTTAAACCACATGACCTATACTCCAAAACGACTAGTCAATTATACAATTGGAATCTTATTAGAGTCTTATAAAGAGCAAAAACTTCTCATTTCCAAGCAACGTGAGATCTTATGCACCAGCTACCTTTTTCCTTATCATTCGAGGTATCATGTTGAAAACTCAAGAACTTAAGTCAGACATCAGTCAAGCATTTTAATTTTTCGAAGCAGTCACTCTCCTGGACTTTCCCATCAGCCAAAGAGCAAACAAGTCACCGACACGCAACACAGACAAATTCAAAAGAACTGAAATACTACTTCAGAAAGAAGAACTTTCTAGCAAAAAAGGCAAACTCGCATCAGAAACGAACTAGATAGATTGAAATAACGTACTTTCTCGCGATCTTTCTGGGGTCTTTTCCAGTCCCTTGAGCACTTGAACGTGGTTCCTGTCCATCTTCATCAACCCCAGAAACACCCAAAGACCGTTCCACTGGCGGCGAAGTGGTGGTAGCGCAAAAACTCGTAGCACCGGCCATAAGATGATCGGCTCCGCCGGACACTTCCCCGTCTGGCATTGACTGCGGTTTCTTGCTTCGGTTACTCGTTGTCTGACGAAAAAACAGAAAAAGTAATTGGAAGGATAAGAACATTACAATCAGAACATACATTAAGAAAAGAATAATATAAAGAGGAAGAGCACCAACGTCAACCAAAGACCGATCCCAAGTCTCTGAAGGCAAAAGAAGGTCTCCCCGTACGGTGATGTGGGGGCCTGTTCTGTATCGAGACTGACTTAATTGTGAGTTTAGCTTTCGTAGCGTGGTCATGAAGCTGGTATGAATAAAATTGATGCTCGTGGCCCCATGGGTGAGCTTTAAATGAGATAGCACGATATAAATGGAAAAGTTAATAAAATATTATTTTTTAATATTATTATTATTTTAAAATTTATAAAAAATAAATAATTTATTTTATTTTATATAAATATTTAATAAAATTGTAACGATGCGATTAGATAAGTTAAGATGAATTCAAATTATTTTATTATCCTAATTTAGCCATAATCTAAAATATTTATAATTTATAATTTATAATTTTTTTTAAAATCAAATTATATCATATAAATATTTTACTAATTATCTATATTAAATTATAAATAAAATTTTTCTTTTACAAAAATGGAAAGTAGACAAGGTTTACTCCATGCTCTAGTTTATGAAAGTCTTTTGCACTACATAGAATTTTGTGGAATTTCCTATGGGATTATTCTGAAATGTAGTTGGATAAATGGGATAAGAGTAGGGGGAGTTCTGTCCGGTCTGGAGAGGTTTTGTAGATCGGATCAGACCTATTCGGTCTAGGGTTTTCTCACCCTGGACCGGACTGAACTCCTTAAGGACCGGTCCGATCCCATTCAGGATGGTCCAGTCCAGTTGGTCCATTCGATCCACCTTAGACTTTATTTTTTTTATCCAATAACATTTTATTTAATACTTATGTAATTATATTATGATATATTTAATATATATACATATAGTATACTATTATATATATTAGTAATATGCTAATACTATTAGTCTATTAGTATATAGTAAATTAGTAATAGCTATTAACTTATTTACTATAACTAATAATACACTAGTACTAATACTATAACTAATAACTACATGTAATAATAGTAATACTATATGCAATATACTAGTATTACTATATCTCTTCAAACCCCACACATTTATTAATACTCTAGACACTATGTAATACTATATTAAATAATAGTAATACTTTTATTACTAATACTCTATGTTGTTATATTAAATATTATATAAATAATATTCTACATTGTTATAGTGATTTAATACTAACATATTATGTTAACTATATTAATACTATTATAAATTTATACATATACTTTAATTTATACTATAATTTTTATAATATGTTAATATATTAATATATACTAGTACTATATATTATAGTTATACATTAAAGAATATAATACTTATGTAATATTGTGATATATAAATAATTAAACTATACAATTATTTATATAAATAATGTATATAATTTTTAAAAAAATTTTCATTTGGTCCGGTCCGGGGTGAAAAATCCCTGGACCGCGGACCGAACTGAATGAATTCAGTCCTCCCATTTTTGGACCGAACCGGTTCAAAAATAGCTGGTCCAATCGGTTTATCCTATCTGTACTAGTCAATGCTCACCCCTAGATAAAAGCCAAATCTACCAATAGGATGTCATTTTTTTATAATTAATGAGAATTTTATTATCAAGAATAAGCACAACCTAAGTACGTAATAAGTATGCAAAGGAAATACCTCCGACACATTAGAAAGCATGAAACTACTATTGAAATAGATTCAGTACATTATTATCATTCTTTACAAAGATCTTAGCCCACAAACTCAAAGTAGGAAAAAAAATAACAAGGATCTTCTAAAGAATGCTCTGTCTTCAAAACATTTCTTATTCTTTTCAAGCCATAAACACAACATTAAACATAGAGGAATCATTTTCAATCTAGAAGCAACACATTTGCTTGCCTCAAAACCATGCCAACATGCAAGGAAATCCACTACTTCCTTAGGCATCACCCAATATAAACCTATCCGAACAAGAACCTTGTTCCACAATAGGATGTCCTTGCTCATGTTAATCAATCTCTAAAATTTAATATTTTTTGAAACAAAGTCTTTTATAACTTTATAATTAAAAATATATATATATATTCTCTATTATCCATTGGGCCATAAAAATTACATTCTTTTTTTATGAAGATATTTGCTGAGTTTATTGATTTACAAGACTTAAACATAGGGCTTAGGAATAAATGGGATATTTGATATTGATTCCATTTATCACCAATAAGCAATACGTATCAATTTGTATTAGCTATAAATCATAAGGTTTCAATATGGATGAAGTTTTAAAACTATTTGTTGTCTCTCTGGTTATTTGGTTTTTTAAAAAGGTTATGCTAAACCCTCTTAATTTTGAAGTAATCATGATTTAAGGAACAAAAAGTTCCTAGTTTGACCAACCTTCATTACACCTTGCTACATCTTTCAAGAAAAGAATAATTTTACACATTAGACATGATTTTTTTATTTTTTATTTTATTTTTTGCCCTAGCAAGTATGTAATGTAGAGATGATGAGTAGAATAACTCAATTAGTTTTGTAAAAATACAACAAAAAAAATTTTAAATTAAAATATGTACAGTGTGTGATGTAGGATGATATGTAATAAATTTTCAAAAAAATATCTTCAATCCTATATTTCATTAAAACAATGATTTTATGCCTCCTAATTGGAAGTGGGTAAAGAAAGTGGATGCAAGGTGTATAATGAAAATCTATCGAGAGTCATATATATATATATATATATATATATATATATATATATATTTTAAATAGTGAAACATTGTTCATTCATTCATAAACGGTCGTTACAACTCTAACTTGAGAAATACAAGCCAACTACTAACTATTCAAGCTCCCCAATACACAAATTTCCTTATGACTGACACAATCTTATCCAATGTTGTGATAACCTCTCCAAACAAACCGTATGAGAGACAACACTCTATATCTTAGAACAACATCTAAGACAATAACAAATCCCACACTCCCATAGAATGGAGGACATACCTTATGGACCCTTGGTTCTAGAGATAATGTTATCCATTTTTTTCCCTTAATGCAAACTAAAACAAAGTAAACAACAAAAAACATAAATACATAGAAAAAGACATGAAAAAAGACATGAAAAAACAAAAAAAAAACAAAGCACAAAACAAAGGCTTTCGTGGCATGTGAGGAAGCGTGTGATCCTCACACGCCACCTAGGAGTATAGCAATTAGTCAGATCTAAAGTAACCGGTGGCTCTAGACCCAAAATAGCCACACGTGACAGTAGAAAAGCACCCATGGCAGAGGCATATGACATTCACACAACAACTTTGAACCGCATGTGTAGCTCATGCATTGCTTCTTTCAGCAAACTTCTTCGCCCGTTTAAAGGATCAGCGCCTGGAGAATCTTGCAATGGGGCGCGTGGTGGCTAGTGGGTGCTAGAGAGCTATAGATCAGACTTTCACCCTTCTTTGGCCTAAAAAACAAAAACATGAAAACAGAAAAGGAAAAAACTAAAGAGAAGAGGGAGGAGGAATGAGGGAGGGAGGGAGGGAGGAGGAGGAAAAAGCTCCACCCTCCTCTAAGTAGGTTTGATGATGGTGGGTTCTAGAGAGAAATTAGACGTTCTCTCTCTAAAATGAGCTGTGTTCATCCAGACGAGCCATCTTATTGATATTTATAGTGCATATTACAGTAATACAAGATGCATTCTACCATTTGAGGATTGTGTTATACAAGATAATTACTGATACAAAGGAAGTACATATATAGTTGGCTAATTTTGGTTGCTAGCCATTGCATGATTTGAGGTTCGCATACAGGTGATCGGAAAGTTCTTTCTTACAGTGATGTAGCAGCCGTTGTGTGTGTGGTTGTTTCCATAGGGGTTGAGTCTTCATTTGGTAAGAGATCCAAGCTGATTATGGTTGTAGCCATTGATGGTTGATCTGTGCTATTAGTTGGCATCCCATCGTCTCTTGGTTTCCCAAAAAAACTGAGTTTCATGCCATCATTTTCCATTTTGTCAAAAGAAATTAAGCACGAGCATTTAGATGCTGAAGGTCTCGATTCTGCATCTGAAAATTTTCGTGCACTAAACAGTTGCCCATCAAGTCTCATTCCATCTCAATTGCCAGGACTGCATCTCCATCCCCAACTTCTAAAACGAAGCATTTGGATGTAGAAATTGAGTGGCTTTGGAGGTTGGTGTAGATATTGGATTTTGAAGGTCAATATACAGCCAGTGAAGCATATTTTCATAATCATTATGAGATTTTTCTTTACTAAATCAATGCCAAGTGAAGAATTTTAAAACAAACATATATATAGTATATATAATTTACTTTTTCTGGGACCTCTCATGTGGAGTAAAGCTGTTTTGCTTGGTAATGACCATTGATTCTATGTTATGGCGGCCATTGTTGCAACCATGGGAGGTAACATCGGAAATTCTTAGGGGTCTTCTTTCCCTTGCTGCTTTACTTTGTTTTTTTCCATTCAGTATTTAACTCCCCCGTCCACATTCCATTGGCCTGAAGAGGATACCGAGATGTTACCTGATAATTGTTCTGTCCCACGATGAAGATAAAGAGGGGGATATTATTTACAAGTATGAACTATATATATCATGTATGCAATTGATACGAATCCAGAATTCTAAAATCAAAAGGCTGTGAGAATGATTGCTTGATAATGTTATTGTCTTGATTGTTCGTGTGCGTAAAACTGTCACTCTAGCAGCTGAGTTTGAAATCTAATGGCTTGTTTGTATAGTCATTTCATTCTCATTTAATTCTCATAATTTTTTTTGTCCAAACATTACTTAAAGGTATATAAAATATTTTTTAATTTCGAATTTTTAATTTTTATCTAATCATTAAAATTTTTTTAAATTTTTAAATAAAATATAGAAAATAATACAATTTTTTCAAATTTAAAATAAAATTTTTTCTCAAATCCTATTATCATCCCATCTTATGGTTTTGCCTCAAACGGTAACTACAAAATCTTAAGCCGAAGACTATAGATTTGGGCATTGATCGGAATGGATATGCAAATGTATAAATCACGCGTATGAATCTGAGAAAGTAGAAACCTTAGAATGATTCTCCCTAATGCGATGACCGTGACCATGCAAAATCATCGTCTTCCTGCTGCTGCTGCGACCACCCCACTGTCAGCCAGCAGCAAGCACACAGTCGCCTTCACCACGCCTCCAAACTACGCAGCTCGCCTCTCTCACCTCCTCACCCTCAAGGGCTACATTCCTCTTTGGTGCCCCACTGTTCTCGTCCATCCGACTCCACACATACTTCTTCCTTACCTATCTCCTCCCTTCCTCCAACCGTTCTCCGCCCTTGCCTTCACCTCACGTACCGCTATCCACTCGTTCTCCGAAGCCGCCGCCGCAGCCCGTCTCAACCACCCTCTCCTTTCCTCTCAAGGCGAAACCTTTCTTATCGCCGCTCTGGGCAAAGACGCGGAGCTCATCGACAGTGACGTCCTGGCGAAGTTCTGCCACGACCCCAATCGGATTAGAGTTTTGGTCCCTCCAACCGCGACACCTAGAGGTCTGGTGGAATCGCTTGGGGAAGGGAACGGTCGGAAGATTCTGTGTCTGGTCCCACTCGTGGTGGGTCTGGAAGAGCCTTCCGTGGTCCCTGACTTTCTCCGGGACCTGGAGGCAAATGGGTGGGCTCCGGTCAGGGTAAACGCTTACGAGACGCGCTGGGCGGGGCCGGAGTGCGCGAGGGAGGTGGTGGAGAGGTGCGAGAGTGGGGCATTGAGTGCGCTCGTGTTCACGAGCACGGCCGAGGTGGAGGGTTTGCTGAAGAGCCTGAGGGAGTTTGGGTGGACGAACTTGGGAGAACTGGTGAGGCAAAGGTGTCCGGAAATGGTGGTGGCGGCGCACGGGCCAGTCACGGCGGCAGGGGCGGAGCGGTTGGGGGTGAAGGTTGATGTGGTGAGCTCCAGGTTTGACAGTTTTGATGGTGTTGTTGATGCTCTTGGATTGAGATAAATGACCGAAGGTGTTCGGAATTATTGATCAAGTTTGTATCTTAACTTCGTTTTCCTTTGGTAATAAAAATATTCAATTTTTATCAAGTGTCAGCATATTAAGTTTATGGGTGGACTTTATTTATAATTAAAAACACACCAACTATGATTAAAATCTGCATCTTTTTTTGAGGTGTCCCAAAAATTGAGTGTTTAAAGATGACGAATTCTAAGATACAGATCAGAGCAAAATGGTTTCAGGACTGCTTTTCTGGTTTATGACTACTGAGTTCATACACAGACATTAAATTAAAACCAAATTGTTGGAGCAATCGGTAAAAGGGCAAAGCTGTTTAATCTCTTTTCCTGATCTTGATTTCTTAGTGTAGACCCTTCGTAATTTTACTGAAAGGTTATTGAGTATCCCAAACAGCCTAACCTTTTCATTAACAGTCTAATTTGCTTGTCTGCCCTGGAATAATGTGGTGTCACCATGATTGTCCATTTCGACCTTTAACAGCACAACTTCATCCTGAAATAGCCTCTCCTACAGTTCAATGATTTATTTCAAGGAGCAGAATACCAGAACTGAGATTTCCTGGCAAACTGAGTTATAAAGAAGAAGTATCCTTGCAATCGGATTGAAAATTTAAATTGTTTGGGACTAGGTAATGACTGATCTGAGTTCAAACAAAGAATATATGATCTAGTAAAAAAAAAGAGAAAGTAAAGCAGACATTAAAAAGGTAGAACAAAATGAATCCCCCACACTCATTAGAGGGGTTAAAGGTATATAACTTTATAGGCCACAATTCTGCAGCAAAGCAGTTGTATAGTTTATGGCAAATGCAAGACCAAAATCAAATACCTACACACAGACACTCTTTTATAAGCTAACTATTTGCTACATCTGTTCTTTTCCTTTAATATGGTAATACGTAACTGAGATTATAGCCTCCCTGCTTTAGGAGTGATGTTACTGTCTTGTGGCCTCAGCCCATATAGCAGCTTCAGTGCCTCTTCCATGGATGGCCGATCACAGGTCCTACTCCTAGTACAGAGCAAAGCAACTTCAAGAACCAATTTGATCTCCTCTTGCACAGAGGTTCTCGGATCAACTTCATTCTCATTGTAAATTTCTCTCATAACCACCTCCGTCGGCTTGCTATGTATGCTTGTTCCTGCATTTGTCAACTTGCCATTGGTTAAAATTTCCAGAACGAGCTCTCCAAAGTTGTAAACATCCATGTAAAGCTCGTCTTTTATGGCTCTGTTGAGTTCATCTGTGCAAAGATACAGAACATAAACCTCAGAAGGACTGCTTCTAGCTCCTGAATAGAGACTGAGAATATATAAAGCTAATAGATGCTGAGTCCAGATGTCTTCATTGTCACTGTAGGCAAAATAGACTGGTTTTGATGTCCTCTTTGAAAAAAGTATAACTAATTTGCTATTCCTGATTGTATGCTGTGATTGCCAAGGAATAATATTGGGGATACTCTTTGACCTAATAAGCAGCAACGTTCTTGGTTGTACCTGTAGTGATTTTTGAAAGCCTAGAAAGTACATGTACACGTTTTTCGGACATTCTCTGTAATCTTGGAATGTCTGGTGAAAACTTTATTTTTTTTCGTTTTACACAAAGGAATAAGCTGTTCATAAACAAGAATTCTCGGATCAGCTTACATGTATAACATGAGAGAATAATGTATAGTTATACGTACCTGTTTCCTTGTTGGAATCTGCTGGAAATGAACCTTCATTCAACTGTTGCAGATATTTGAACCCAAATTCTGCCAAATGGGGTTCCATGTTTTCGTCAAAAACTATGTTACTCGACTTCAAATCCCCATGAGGAATTGCTGGATAACAGTCATGGTGAAGGAAACAAAGTCCCTTTGCAATTCCGACTATAATATTGCACTTGGCTGCCCAGTCTCTTTTCATTCTTATTTTCTCAGCTAAATTCCCATTAGGCAAGCAATCATACAATATATAAGCCAAATGCTTGTTGTAGCAAAATCCCAGCAATCTAATCAAATTCTTGTGCCTCGCATTTCCCATTCGTGTTATTAGTTCTGACATGAGCCGTATTCTCTTCGCTCCCCATTCGATTTTCCTTACCAAAACTATTATACCTGTGGGCAGAACTGCTTTGCAAGCTGAATCCGATTGTGTTTGCACTGTTTCTCTTGATTCGGCAGAACTGATGCTCCTCAGAACATCATTTACTGTAAATCGAGGGAGTCCAAGAAACGAGACAATCTTCCACTGGCCTCTAAATCCTCGCTGGAGATAAACTACGCTAAAAACCGATGCTGCAATGAATATGACCACCCCTGTACACAGTAGCAGGACCCATATAAGCCTCCCCGTGCCTTTGCTTCCCAATATTGCCACGCATGGTCTCAGGGGTACTCCACATAGCTGAGGATTTCCAACAAATGCACTTCTACCCATTGATCTGAATAACTTTTCAGAGGGAATGGAACCGGTGATATCATTGAAAGACACGTTCAGAAGTAGTAAGCTTGAAGAATCACCAAACTTGACAGGTATTGGGCCATTGAAACTATTGTGTGACAGGTCTAGGACAGCAAGAGTAGGAAGACTTGCAAGAACTTCAGGTATATGGCCTGACAAATTATTATTTGCTAAATCCACCCTCTCAAGAGCCCTGCAATTAGAAACAGTTTTCGGGACAGTTCCTGCTAAACCGTTCATGTTTAGTTCAACAACAGCAAGGGATTGGCAAGATTGGAATGGAGGAATATTGCCTGAAACATTGCAAGAGGACACTGAAAAGTTCTGAAGAAGTGGCAAAGACCACGATTGTGCAGGGATGACGCCTCCTAATTCTCGGTTGTTAGAGATGTTGAAATATTGGAGCTTGGAAGCTTGGGATATGTCTGAGGGAACCCCACCTGTGAACTTGTTCCTGGACAAATCGACGTAAGTGATATCAGACAGATGGCTGAATCTAAAAGGGATCTCACCTGAGAATGAATTATCTTCAAGTCGAAGACGAACAATTGAAGAACAATTTGAGAGAGATGGTGAGAGATTGCCAGTAAAATTGTTTGAAAACAAGATCAACTTCGATAGCATGCCTCCTGAACATATATCAGGAGGAATGCTGCCAATGAAATTGTTTGTGGAGACGTCCACCCACTTGAGTTTGGAGTTTCTGCCCAAGCTCTGTGGAAGTGACCCAGAGAAGAAATTGCTCCATATAAGAAGAGTTTCCAGGGATGGAATTTCTGCAATGCCTTCAGGGACAGTGCCATTCATCTCGTTGTACATAAGACTGAGCAGTCTCAGGTCCTTCAACTCGGCAAAGCTCTCAGGTATAGGCCCTGAAATTTGGTTATCGGAGAGATCCAAGCTTTTAAGAGGAATGATCTTGCTTAACTCCCACGGAATCAATCCAGTGAGCTGGTTTCTGAAGAGAAAAAGTGATTCCAGCTTCGTGAGATTGGAGAGTTGCTTTGGTATTTGGCCAAAGAGGTTTGCACCGGCAATGTCAAGATACTGAAGCTCAGTCATGTTGCCCAATTGCCATGGAATGCTTCCTTCATAAGTGTTATAGCCAATCTCCATATGGGTCACTGTTTTAAGTTTGCCCAGTTCTGGTGGTAAATTACCAGTCAGAAAATTCCCTGCCAGGTGAAGAAACTCAAGGCTCTTGAAAGAACCATATGCTGATGGAATTGGCCCCTTGAAATAACTCCCAGCTAAATTAAGAACCTTGAGATAGCCAAGCTGAGAAATTTCTTCAGGCAATGACCCTGAAAAGCTGTTGCTGAAGGCATCAAACACAACCAAGTTCCGGAGACCCGATATTCCAACAGGAAAGTGGCCAGAAAAATTGTTTCTACTGATATCTAAGCTTCTTAGACTGGTAAGATTGAAAATTTCAGCAGGAAGCTGCCCAGAGAAAGAGTTGTAGCTGAGGTTGAGATCAACAAGCTCGGTGAAGACATTGAATTGCTTCCCTGACATTACACCATTAAGATTCTTCATAGATAAGTCTAAACCAATAACAATGGTATTGTTCTTATTGCAATTGATGCCAGACCAAGAACATGCATATACTTCTCCAGGTGCTGCATTCCCTCCAGAAGGCACAAGCCAGTCATTCAAACGGTGATAATCATCTATAAGCTCGGATTTTAAACTCAGAAGGGCCGCCGAGTATGGATCCATGGCTGATGATGCTAGGATGAAAATGGAAGCAAGGAGAAGATTGTAAGACAAGCGCTGCAAAATCTCCATTGGAACTCGCAGTGCATGAGAAAGAGGGACAACTGTAAACCCCCCCAGCAAAGCGGAGGAAAAAAAAAAGTGAACACCCCAGCTAAGAAAACTGTTGCAATTTTAATAAGATATATACGGAGTATTTGTTTTATTGGGTGAGAATTTCATGGGGACTAGAGAAAGTAAGCTCAGCTGTGCAAAAAAGGACAGAATTAGTGAATGTCTGTGCAGTGATCACTTGATATGAGAATATTATTGGTTTGCTTTTGGGAGCAAGAGGCGACCTTTGTGTGCTTGTTTATTTGGATGGTGTTGGCCATTAGGGAAAAAAGCTTTCATATCTGGGGCATCGTTTTCTACCTTTTTAACTGGAGATAATCCAATTAAGATTTATCTGGAGATAATCCAATTAAGTTTGCTTGCAGCAGTGACTATGATTTTGAATTGGTATTTGAACACAGTGGGGCATGAATAAGAACATCATCCATATCCCTTTTTTTTAATCTTTTAAAAAATGAAATTATTAAATTGTCATGATGTGTTGTCTTTGTCCATTGGACAGATTGAAGGAAATTGCTGAATTTAAAGTAAGGTGGTGGACAGTTATATGTTGCAATAGGCTTCTCATTTTTATATCTTTTCCATGGCAACTATTTCTGCGATCATGGAGCATAATGCATGGGGGATAAAGAACGTGAAAGGAATATTATGCCATGATTATGTTACCACCGAATATATAGGCTCGGGCATATTATATATATCTCAGAAACGCAAAAATCATCCTCGCACTGTTTGTTTTCTTGCTAGTGCATGAGTGAACAGGGATCTCCTTATGTTTCTTTATTTCCCCAAGCTAGCACTTTATCTGGGGATTGGCATATTACATATGACGCCTCGATCCTTTCTTAATTTTAAATCTCTCTCTGATTTATTTCCCTAAGTTTCTCTCTGTCCCAACCTGCCAAACACTATGTATGCATTTTAAACTCTCTCCTCTTTTTTTATTTAGTCTGGGCATATCATGATCATTTATTGATCCTAGTAGGGTGGAGGTTTGGTGGGATTTTAATATTTCTGATACATGCTGAGATACAGTATGTAGTGGGGTCATTTATTCTGGCTCTGACATAAACCCTATATATATCCATAGCATTAGGGTTTTGATTTCTTTTCTACCCTTTTTCTCCCCTTCTGTTGCCAAGAAAATTATATATCAAAATCACCCCTTTCTTTATCACAAAAGATATCACCGTTAACTTCTTAATGTGAACTGTTATTTGAATGCATGCGCGCCACCGCCATTTTCTTTACATGATGTTAATTATTTTTGTGATATATTCATAGTACTACACTACTCCATAATGCATGGTGATAATTAAAGAACGTGAAAAGAATATGAGTAATGCTATAAAAATGTTACCAACCAGAAAAGTTTGTGCATAGTAAGGAGTACAGACGTGCATCCTAACGGCTACAAAAGCCATCCTTTTGTTTCCTCAATAGTATATGATCAGTGAAAAGGAATAAAACAGCTAGATTTCCATGCATAAGTTTACAGAGGATTGATTGCATATCAATGGATGATCCTTTCTATTTAATTATAATTATAAAAGTTTTGTTAGCTGATCAAGAATTCTTATAAATATAATAATTTTTTCTACACAAATGATATACATTGATAAGAACAAAAAGGGGTGGAAGGTCCCAACAAACATTCAGTAACAGTCGTGTAATAATAGCGCTTTTTTATTAAAAAAAAAAAAAAGGAAATGTAGACAAATGCTTCTGTTTAGGGTTTTCTTGACTGGGTCAAGAAAAGGGCAACCTCGAGAGCTGTTGATTCAAGTCCTGGCAAAAGCTTCTATTTAGGGTTGTATGTGTTCTTTGTAATCAACAGCTTATGTTGGACTCTTTAACTCTCATTAATAAAGGCTGAATTTGACTATAGGTCAATTACATGTCTTTTATGTTATAAGCGAGTTTCATCTTCGAAAGTTAATCACAATCATGTACATGATCATGGTCAAGATTGATCCTACTGGAGAAGTCAAATTATACAGAAAGAAAACACATTTATTTGATTTTTTTTAATGGTTAGCATGGATATGGATGGCTTGATAAGGTTGAATCATGATGAGTAAGAGAATGAAAGTGAAGTGGCTGTCGTACCTCAAAACGTATACTATTCCAATGCATGTGATAAGCATATGCAGTAGACATGGGTAAAAGCCTTTGTGCGAACACGCCAAGCTTTTGAAGTGACAGAATGAGGTGCAGGGAAGAAGTAGGTTGGTTTGAAGACATAAAAGCGCGCATGCAGTTGCCTTCTCTCTTGATTTTTGATGTCCTAACCCTTTTAGTTTTGTGTCCTTTCAGGACATTTTTTTAGTTTTTTGTCCTTCAAGGACATTTAAAAACAAAACAAAGAAAGGAAGGTAACCCTTTCTTGACGTTTGAAGCTTTGGCAGACTGCTAGAGAGTGATTCCTCTAGATCAACTGCTACAAAATCCCAGATATAATTTCTTTTTCTTTTTTTTTTTTTTTAGTAAGAAACATGAAAATATCCAATGATTTCTGTGGTGGGATATTAGCCTCTGCAGATACATAAGTTGACATAAATCTGCAGAAGCTAATGATTTCTGTAAGGCTATTTTGTAAAGGCTACACTTTGCTCAGACAGTGGCTCTACAGTTTTTGTTTCTTTACTGTACCAATTCAGTCAAAGTATTGCCAAGGAAAGGTAGATGAAATTCCCACGAGAAATTTCCCAAAGACAGGTGTGATTGTGAAAAAGACACCGCACCAACCGTGCGGCCATAGAACACTTCTTTTTAGGTAAAAAGAAGGAAGATTTCACTTGAATTGGATTTGGACTATAGTTGGAGCTTGTGATCGATCTCATATCTATTACCATAATTGCAACAAAAAGTCATTACATAAAGTAAGCACCTCTGCTTTCCTTTCTTCCCTACTTTTATCTCCTTTACTTGAAAATTAAAGGAAACAACATTGTGGGTACTCCATGTACAATAAAAAAAAGGCCTCTGCTAACCTTAAATTAGGAGCTGCTGTGGATAAATTGAAGGCACATTTGGAGTTCCTGAGGGCCACAAGCTCAGAGAGGTTAAACATCTAGTCAAAATATTAGGTGGGTGCAGAATCTAATGAATCAAAGTGGGTATGCTATACATTCTACAACACAAAAACATCAATTATGCAGAGTAGGTGGAGTTTAGTAAAGTGATTGAAGGAAGGGACCCTCTTCATTGCTTTGTGTTCTTCAGAAATCCTCTTGAATTACTGTTTTTGTTTTCTTCTGATCAAAGCAGCCAACATGGTATTGGTAGCAATCGATCAAGAACTAATCATTACAATTTTTTCAAATTTTAAATAAAATAAAATAAATCCAACTTTTACAAATTTTCAAACAAAAATAATATTATAAAGTTATATTCTTATAATATTTTTAATTTTATAATATTTTTTATTCAACTTTTTCTCTCATTTTCCAAAATTTCAAAAATACTCCACTCAAACTATCTCACTACTTTTCATAAACTATCTTACTACTATTCACAAAATTCTCATATCATCTCACTCCCCAAGCCAGCCGTAAAATCACATTCTAGACCTTTAAGGACTAGGAGTAAACCTTGATGCAATCTTAAACCCCAAGTCATTATTATTATCCAATCCGTGTGGTTGATGACTTAACATCTCCACTTACAATTGATATATATATTTAATTGAACAAACAAATTACTTTAGTTTGGATATTGCTAGATGCAGGGTTGCGTAAGATAGCTTGCTCACTTTTGGGTTTCTTCCAGCCACCAGAAAGATGTAATCAGTTTAACTCTTTAGCATTTATCACTTAGTTAAATGTAGTATCAAAATCACCTCTGACTTTAAAATGTTCGACTGATCAAAATAAATAAATGTTCGACACATAGGAAGGGGGGTTAAGGTACTCCAGAGAGGAGGCATTGATGGACAGAAGTTACGTATGCAACACACTAGTCCCCTGATTGTTGTTTGGATAGTAAGAAAATGGTAAAGGAGATTAAGGAAATGTTATGAAAATATGATCAACTTTGAGGATAATCCAACCTCCACAAGAACGAGAGATGAGAAACGGAACTTTGTGTTAAATTTCTCGGTGATGTATTACTACTTTACCTGGCTCATTAACAGTATTTATACAGTGAAGAAATGGAGTTAGCAGTTGACTAATGGGACTAACTAACCAAATGCTAAACAAACGGGCCTTGAACAACTCTGAATCAAGCCCACCAACTAGGCCTCCGACGTACGCAAGAAGAAGCCCTTTTGTATCTAGACGCATGACATTTACAAAAATACCTTTCAGATTAGGTTTGAGTACCAAGAATACATCAGGTATTCTCAAAATACTTCTACTATTTATTATTTTATTAATACTTTTTACTTATTTTTTACTACTATTTAATATTCTATTATTACTTTTTCACTACTATTCACAACTTTTTTCAACACATTTCACCTCTCAGTTATTGGGAGAGATTATGATTTTTTTTTTTTTATTTGGTAGCGTCAAGGGGATTATTAATATATCATGGAAGTATGGAAATCTTTCTGTTCATATATCACTTATTTTTAAATGTCAAACACCCTTTTGTGAAGGGTTTATTCTACATATACTTGAAAACATTGGATTAAAAAAAGGACCCCAATCAATGTAACGGCATTAGATAATCAAAGAATGTTGATACACGAATATGTCAAGCCTCCAAATGTACAGCAGAGTCGGGCCTCAGTGTATTTAGTCGAACAGTACCAAGAATGTACTCAGGTAACTCTGCCTCTTCCTTTGCCTGCAAACAAACAGCTTTCAATATCCACCCCAGTTGTGTATGATATGCAAGTAGGCATTGTTCATAGTGAAGAAATCTAGCTTTGGTGCATCAATCATTATGTCAACTCATAAAGAGCTCTATCAATAATTTTTAATTGCGCACTACGTGGGTCTTGAACCACAACCTCACCCTCCATCGTGTTCTTATACATCGAAGATTTAAAAATGACTCGCCTAGCTTCCATTGCCAACATATGTGACAGCTAAATTGATGAATGTGTTAAAAAGATCGGGAATAATGATTGACTAGATCTACTTTCAATCAGTCACCTGAATCACAAGCAGCCACATCTTAAAGGCACAAACATTTAGCCTGGTTTGGTTTGGTTTGTAATCATTACCTAATTATTACAATTTTTCCAAACTTCCAAACAAAACACAAAAAACAATTCAACTTTTTCAAATTTAAAGACAAATTATATTATAACAATATGTTAACTTTATAATATTTTTATTCAACTTTTTCTCTCATTTTCCAAAATCCCATAAAACATTTTAACTCAAACAATTTCTAACTCATCTCATCTCAACTCAAATATCTCACTACTATCCAAATCATCTCAATGCATCTCATCTCAACTACTTTTGTACCAGTAGAAAAGTAGTGTATCACAAAAAGAGAATTTTCTCCCAAAATATATGAAATCATAAAGGTGAAAACCTCTATTGACATTCCAAGAAGAACAACTACTCAAAGTCCAAAACCCATTCAGTACTTTGGAAAATAAAACCAGCAGAAAGGAACAAACCTCTATCAAAATTGCCAGGTCCACAACTATACTTGTGACATATCCAAGAACAAGGCCAATGACACTCCTTGCTACAGAGGATGAACCAATATCCACATCAATCTGCATAACGGAGTTTTTGCAGTCATTTTTCAAGGAACCTAAACAGCAACCAGCAGAACAATACAGAATGCAGAAGCTCGCATTCAAACAAATCAGCAAATTTTCAATAAAACTTTGGCATGGAATACACCATGAAGCTAATATATATGATATTTTTAGTAAATCACTAAGAGGTGCCTGCATGTGTGTGGTAAGTTATTCGCAAAATAAAATTTGGAAGAGGTTACACTTGTTATAGATGCTAGAGAGGGGAAAAGGACAATCCTAAAAAAACGCCTACACCAAACCCAAGCAAGAAATAAGATATGACCAAACCCCAAGTACCCATGCATAGAGAAATAGCAACAAATTCAAATATATAAGGATCTTTTAGATCATGACTTTAAAATCCACCGTCAATACTGGAACGCTCACTTCAAAAAGCATCAAAGAAAACCCAGAGAAAGAGAGATCACAGGGAGCGAAGGTGGTTTACTGGAAATAGAGAAGAAAGAGAGTAGAAACAAATGCAAGAGCACTCAATTTGTTTTTTGATCATTTTTATAATAAGTAAAATCTGAAAATTAGTTTCCATCAAGAGATTGGAAGATAATGGAAGAATACTTTTGAAGTCTTACCTCCATAAAGTTGTCTTGTCTGAAATATTTGCAGGTTACGGCTTTCCCCAATAAGCAAGCTTTTGTTCCGACCGCACGCTTGACCATCCAATACCCCTGTACCCCATAACAAATTATCAGCTCCTCAATGTCATCAAGGGTAAAACTGATATAAGCCACTCAGATTCTACAGAATCTTTATTCTTTGAGCATTTAATACCTCCACAATACTCGGAATTAGTTTAAATCTTGCATCCCGAAACATGTCATTTCCATCCACAAATCTAGCGAGCAATGATCTCTTTTTTATGGGTCTGTCTGCGGCATAGTAAAGGACCAAGCTATAGTTCGGTTTGGCAGGAACCTGGAACAGAGAAATAAGCAACATCGATCATTATGCTATTGCAAATTCAGTTCCATGTTACTTCCTCTTCCATTTTATGCTACATTCAGGCTCATCTTTGCACCAGAACAACACCTAAAATATTTCAGGAAATCCCTCAAATGAGTTCAAAGCATCAGAGACCCTCAAATTGTATCTTGTACAAAAAATACTTTATTGTGAGAATTATAGCAAATTAACAACAATTATCTTTCATAATACAAAAATCTCCTTACTTATTAGAATTAAATTGGTATTATATTTTTTTATTCGAAAATTGATATTATATTTCTAAGGAGAAAGAGACTGGAAGGCATTCATACACATACCTGGAGATTAATGACAAGGATGAATGGAATCTTTTTCCCAACTTCTGACTATAACAGAGAAGGGAACAATTAGACACACAAGACACTATTCAGATCAATAGCCAAGAATAAGAAGCTCAAATATCACAAAATCATCAATCCTCAATTGCCAGACATTGCTACCATAAACTTGATGACCACGATTTTTCTTAATCATAAAAAATAAGAAATTGTATGGATATAAACATATCAGGGAATGTTGAGAAAATAGTTATTTTTGCTAACAAATTAGAGCTCACTCCATATATAGCTATGGATGCTTTAAAAGATAGACAAAAAGTATGTGAGAACTGTATTTCTACCTGAACAAGACACTTGGGACGCAGTGCAATGTTATCTATGCGTTCATCAACTTTGAACCAATCAACGGCTATAAGCTTGAGAAGAGGGTCTCCTCCCATTACCTGAAAAGAGTCCATATATTCAATTTAGCTACAATTGAAGAACTCGTACATAGCTTCAGCATGAAGATAGAATGAGTCACACATAATTATTCCCAGAATTAAAGTAAAACGCTTGTGTATGCTTTCCAGAAGCAACGCATATGACTATTTACCACAATATTAATAATGGTTTACAAAGGAACAAACTAACTCTGATATTTAATACTTAATCCAGGCTTAATTAATGATAAAAAGAAGTGTTTCCCTAGTACACAGGGTGTATACATGAGATACACCTAACTAGAAACAGAAGAAAAGGCAACAAAATTCCTGGATACATTAAGATACTAAAACTTAACGATCATTTTTTTTTTTGATCGGTAAACAAATTTTATTGATCAAAAGAGAAGGCAAATGCCCAAGTATACAGGACGTATACAAGAGCAACGCCTAGGCATGCTAGTTTAGAGATACAAGGAATTCATAAATAGACATGCCATGGAAATCAATTACAATCAACCAATGGAGTAAAGTATTGAAAAACAAATTTCTAAGCTCATCCCTCGATCACTCTTGTTCTTCAAAGCTTCTTGCATTCCGCTCCCTCCAAATGCACCGCCACAGACATATAGGTATCATCTTCCATATGGATGCAATTTGAGAGTTGCCCCGAATACCTCTCCAAGAAGCTAGAAAATCACATACCCTTTCCGGCATCACCCAAGCTAACCCCAATCAAGCATAGACTTCATTCCACAAGGTCATGGCAAACTCACAATGTAGTAATAGATGGTCAGCGGACTCTCCACTCTTCTTGCACATATAGCACCGGTCCATAACTATAATACCACGCTTCCTCAAGTTATCTATAGTAAAAATCTTCCCCAAAAAAACTGTCCATACAAAAAATTGGCCTTTAGAGGTGCCTTTGTCTTCCAGATGCTCTTCCATGGGAACTGATCTAAGTTGTGCATGGTCAAAGATTGTAGAAAGAGCGGACCATGAATGCTCCCTTCTTAGAAAGGCACCAATAGATCTTGTCTTCACCTTCCCCCGACACACAAGTGGAGTACACAAAGTCAAAGAACGCCAAAAAGTCATCCATTTCCCAGTCTTGTGCATCTCTAAGGAAAGTAATGTTCCATTGGGGAAGGCCATGGAGATGATAACTAAATCCGCAATTGATGCTTCTTTCCTTCTTGCTAAGCCATAGACTTTGGAAAAACTTCCTTGAGTGCCCGATCACCGCATCATAAATCATGCCAAAATTTTACCTTCACTCCATTTCCGACTTTGAAGCAATTATGTGCTGCATATGTGTCCCACCCTCCTCTAATGTGTTTCCAAAGCCCAACTCCATGAGGCTTACTCACCTCTCTTTTTTTGGATATCGGGGAACCTCTCCAAGGCAAGCCCTTTGGACCCACCCCTGTAGAGTAAACCCCGGTCCCATGCACTGCACCCTCAGAAGTTTCCCTACACGGAACTGGTTAAATCTCTAACTTTTCACCAGGGGATGTGGCCCCAAATGATTGTTTGCACCCATAAGATGTTGAACCTTGAACCTTAAGGGGAGTGATACCCCAAGATCAAGCCCTTCACCACTTGGGCCAACCCCTTGGTGTTTCCAAAGCCCAACTCCATGAGGCCCACTCACCTCATTGGAACCCCAACCTCCCCATGATTCCCCATGCTTCAAAGCAAAGACATTTCGAAACAAGGCCTCCCGTTCTTGGTGATATCTCCATAACCATTTGCCAATAGGGCTACAAATGAACAGAGTAGCTCGTGAATAGCTCGAGCTCAACTCGTGTATACTTGATTCAAACTCTGTTCATTTAATAAATGAGATGTTCATAAACACTAATATAGGTTCGAATATTAAACGAGCAAAACTCGCATAAACTCGGCTCAACTCGGTTTAGACTCACGAACAAAATCTCGTTTGAGCTCGTTTTGAAGCTCGTAATATGTTTTATATATGTAAGTGCCATATATATTACATGTTAGTTATATTTTATATACTTAATTATATATTATTAATTTAATTATAGTTTAACTTATTTAATATAGATATGTTATGTTCCCAAAAATTTGTATAGGATAATTTGTATAATAATATATCGTCAAACTAAAACTATTGATTTATTATATTATCTATATGTATTAAATAGTTTAGTTTATTATATTTATCTTGTGTATTATTCTTTTACTCTATAACTATAAGTTATTTTTCTGAAAAAAGTTATACCATAAGAACTTTGAGTCAAAATTATTTGGTTGAATAGTTAAATGGTTTGAGTTTTTTTTTTTTTTTGTAAAATTTAAAATTTTTTTATTAATCAAAATATAAGATTAGAAATTTCAAAATAAAAAATCGAGTTCGAGCACAAGTCGTTTGTTTAATTTTAGTCAAGCTCAAGTCGAATTTGAACAACATTAATGGTTAACGAACCGAGTTCGAACAAGAATATTTGAGTTTTATTCGAGTTCGAGCCGAGTTTGAGCGAGTAAACATGTTAATCGAGCTCAAGTACCCTTATTCGAATTTGACTTGATTCAATTCGTTTGCAGCCCCATTTGCCAAGCAAAGCTTTGTTGAAAGATTTCAAATTCCGAATTCCCAAACCTCCTTTGATGGTGGAGCAAATTGTGGCACATTTCACCAAGTGAAATTTAAACTCATCCTTTATCCCTCCCCATAGGAAATCTCGTTGAAGTTTCTCCATGCGATGAGCCACCTTGGCGGAGAGTGGAAATAATGAGAGGAAATACATTGGTAAGTTAGAAAGAGTGCTTTTGATTAGAGTCACCCGACCCCCTTTGGATAAGTACATCCGCTTCCGAGCAGCTAATTTCCTCTCCATTTTTTCTAGCACATCATCCCACATGGATTTCGATTTGAACTCCCCACCCAACAGAAGGCCAAGATATTTCATGGGTAGCTGAGATATCTTACAATCCAAGATGGACGCCAAACTCTCCACATTGGATACATACCCCACTGGCACTACCTCTGATTTAGCCAAATTCAGCTTCAACCCTGACACAGCTTCAAAGCATAATAGGAGAGCCCTCAAAGCTCGAATTTGCTCATGTTTGGCCTCAAAAAAGATTAGAGTATCGTCAGCAAACAATAAATTAGAAATGTTAAGCGAACCTAAAATTGCCTCTCCCACTAAGAATCTTGATAGGAACCCGCCCGCCATAACCCCTGAAATCATCTTGCTAAAAGCTTCCATCACGAAAACAAAGAGAAGCGGAGAAAAAGGGTCACCTTATTGCAAACCTCGTGAGCTTTTAAAAAAGCCTTTTGACGTACCATTCACCAATACAGAAAAACAAGCTGTAGAGATACAATAATGGATCCATGTACGCCGTTTAGTGCCAAATCCACATCTCTCAAGCATATAAAGTAAGAAACTCCAATTGACATGAATCATGATCATAAGCTTCCTCCATGTCCAACTTGCATAGGAGTCCCGGCTCTCCCAACTTAATACGGCTCTTCAGACATTCATTAGCAATAAGTACCGAGTCAAGGATTTGCCTACCTTGAACAAAGGCATTTTGAGGCTTCAAAATCAAGCTTTCCACCACCTTCCTCAACCTGTTCACCAAAACTTTGGATAAAATTTTGTATAGCCCACCCACTAGGCTAATGGGACGACAATATTTTACCTCTATTGCACTGGGTTTTTTAGGAATGAGTGCTAAAAAAGTTGCAATTAGACTTTTCTCGAACCGCCCTCTTTCATGAAATTCATGTAAAACCCCCATGATATCTTCTTTAAGCACATCCCAACAAGTTTGAAAAAAGGCCGTGGAAAAGCCACTAGGGCCTGGAGCTTTGTCGCCTGCCATACCTTTAACTACCAACCTGACCTCTACCTCCTCAAACGGCCTTTCAAGTTGTTCCAATGCCTGCGGATCAAGAACATCAAAAGCCAGCACATCAAGTGTTGGCTTCCACGAAAACTATTCCGAAAACAACTTGTCATAGTAATTGACAATGTGATCTGAGATCTCGGTTTGGTTGGATGAGGCCGCCCCATCTATCATCAGAGTTTCTATAGCATTGTTTCGCCTATGCTAGTTGGCCATCTGGTGGAAAAACTTGGTGCATCTATCCCCTTCAACCATAATGCTCGCGATTTTTTTCACCAAGATATTTCTTCCAAAAGAGAAATCCGTTCATTGTCCGTAGTCACTTGGGTTTTGCGAGCCCACTCAGTTTTAGATAGTACCCTCCTCTTCCACGCCCTCCAAGCCTTTAAGCTCCTCCAAGAGAACATTTTGTTGGCTTTCCACATTACCGAACACTTGCGCATTCCACACCTTTAGATCTTTTTTCAAAGACTTTAATTTGCAAAACAAAATAGAACTAGGATTGCCATGAAATTGGTAAGAATACCACATTGTCATATTTTGTCCAAAAATCCATCTAACTTCAACCACATGTTCTCAAATTTGAAGTACCTTGGACCTCTTCCAATGCCTCTGCAGTTCAATGGGATGGGAAAGTGATCCGAGCACAACCTGGGTAGTCTCTTCTGAATGAGGTCCGGATAGTGTGCCTCCCAATCCAGTGAGATTAGAAATCTATCACGCCTTGACCAAGATGGAAGATCTCAATTGCTAGACCATGTGAAAGAGCTACCTGCAAGAGGAATATCCTGTAAATTTTGTTCATAAATGAAGTTAGAAAAGTCTACCATTGGTGGGTTGAAACCCGAACCACCCGATCTCTCAATCGGAAAACGAGTGACGTTGAAGTCACCTCCAATACACCAAGGTAGGTCCCTTATGTTGCTAATACCAGCCAACTCATCCCATAGTAAACTTCGGGTCCAGTCAAGATTAGGCCCATAAACTCCTGCGAAAGCCCACTGATAACCATCCATGACATTCTTAAACAAGCAAGCTGCCACATAATCCCCAAGAAAATTTTCCATTTTTTCCACCACTTTTTTGTCCAACATAACTAATATGCCCCCGGATGCTCCATTGGACGGTAAATAATGCCATCCCACTTGACTACATCCCCACAAACTCCTAATAATACGAAGGGAAATAAATGATAGTTTTGTTTCTTGCAAACATACAATGTCAACCTTCCATTTACGGAGATGATTTCTAACTATAAGGCATTTATCCTTCTCATTCAGCACCCTTACATTCCAAGAAACAATTTTTGGTTTCATAAAACCACTTCCTTTGCCCTTCCCCTCACTCTTCCCTGGTTAGAGCTCTTTCCACTTGCTCTATCATTTATTGTCCAGTCAAGTCTTTGAAGTTCTCTTGCTTGCTTCTTAGCTAATGCAAGCTCCCTGGATGATCCCGAACTATTCTTTCTAGCTTCTATAGTTGCAAGAAGGGCAATGCTTGTTCAGGACCCAATTTGAGGCTTGGGTATTACTGTTCTTGTACTGGTGTAGGGATAACAGTGGAAATGGGTCTTCCCAGCAAGCATCTTCACACGCCAAAGGGGCTGTTTGTGCCATTCCCACTCTGTCTAACTCTCCTTCAATCCCAAGGAAGTCCAAAGGAACCATCGCTTGCTGAGAAGGACTTAAGGATCACCGTCTTTTTCTGCCTCAAAAACCACCCCAGCTTCCCTTAAGTCTGACGGGGCCTATAGGAAAGGCATGGGCTTGTTGACCAGCCCAAGCCTTTTTGGCTCTCCCCGTGTCCTTCTGTGGGCCCAAGGGCTTAGGCCCTATCGTTTTCTATCCCAGGCCCGTCACCTGCTTACCGTCATGGCCCAAATCCTGCTGTTAGCTCCCAAGCCCACTTGAGTTCCCAATGCCTCAAGAGAACCCCGGGCCACTTCAAGTCCCTGATCCAAGCCCATATCTAAATCAATGTTGTTTATTAATCTCGTGAGCCTCTCCCTCTTAGCTACAAATTCCTCCTTTATTCTAAGGAAATCTTCTCAGCTACACTCCCCTTGATCAGAGAGCCTCCATCCCTTCTTGCGTAAGCTTCTCTGTCTGGGCTTTCCTCTCTACCCTTCTCCTTCAAAATTCCAGCACTGCCCTTCAATTCAAAATCTGGTCTACCGGCTGCACCTCTCATAGCTGGAGCAACTCCCATTACGGCCTCAACATAGGACTTGGCAGTGGTAGTCTGCACAGGTCATTGGCTGGGAACCTCACATCTCCCATACTTCTCCCCTGCTGCGTTCACCCCACCACCACACATCTCACGGAGCTCCATAGCCAACCTTCTCTAGCCTTGGCCTCCAACATCTTCTGGGACAATGATGATACTTCTCTTGCCACCACCTCCATATTCCACTATGGCCAAATGTCTACCGAATTCATTAGAGGACCTCTGAGCAATATAGGCACTGCTGCCATAACATAAAGTTTTGATGAAATCCTTCTTTTCATCAGCTCGAACACATCCTTCAAGGGACTGCACAACCCAACTCGCAGCAGTGAAACTGATTACCAAATCTTAAGTCACCTTCCTTCCCCTCTCAATGATGCGTAGTGCTCTCCTTCCAATGTGCACAATCTCAAACAACTTCGTTTCTGTGAGGACTGCCTTCCTATACCCCATCCTTAACAACTATAATTTCCTAAAGATGATAAATCGTACTGGTGCTATACTGCCATGGACGTAAGAGCTGAAGAAGGGTGCACATGTACGGAGAGAAAAAGTACCACTCCCACATTTATAATCAACCCTTAATGATCCATCCATAAACAGAACATGAATTCAAACAAATAATCATAGAAAAAGAATAACCCATGTTTTAAGAGTTCTATAACAGCTAGAATGTAAGAACAAGACAAACTTATGGTGACTATTAAATACCAGAGCAAAATAAATTGTTTATATGTTCTTTTGTTTATTAAGAATGATTTAAAGTCCAACATCTATAAGATACATGATTATGTTTCAGACCCCTAACAACCTAGCACCTTGAACCTTAATGCTATTCAGTGCAGCAGATATCAAAATCTTAAAGTAGGATGCGACTCCACCCTTACGTTAGCCACTCTTGGACTGAAAAAATAAATAAATATGCCATTCAATGACAATTCGGAAACTAGCTCATTCCTTTAGGTCACATACCACACTTCATATGCACCATTTTCTATACACATCCAGATCATGCATTCTTATCATGGCCACCAGATTAATTCCAAGTCTGGTAGTCATGATAAGCGTTTGATCACTGAGATGGAGTTTCTTGATACACCACCTAAAACCTGAGAATTTTAGCTGATGGTACCATAAATAATGGCTTACCATGGAACAATCTATGACGCATCTGTCAGCATTGCAGCCAGATGATCTCGATCTATAGAGATAAAACCATTCAGGAAGTTCTAGTTTGAAAGAGCAAAACCTACTCCTCTGATACAGAGCTAGAACAACAACATATGGGTAGAGGCTAGGTAAGCAGATTTACAAGGCGAACAGCGCTATGTCAATGCCATTTATATTTATATCGTCACGTGCCATAACAAAAACAGAACACGAGAAGAAAAACGGATTACTATGGGGCCAAAAAAGTATAGTAACTCAAAAGGAGAGCAAAACTTACCTTCGTATTATCTTTCAGATAAGTCTTTCCTCTGATCATAAATCCCATACCACTTGGAGAAGTCCAACAGTTTGCATCTGTGTCATCCTTTCCTTGGTGCAATGAACCTTGAAACTGGACAGGATTGATAGTGATAGGAGTTACTGTGGGGTCCAGTTCCTTATTTGCATCTAGAGCTGCATTGACAATGACCAAGTGCCTTGGTATTGAGTACAGGAAAGAAAAGACAGATTACAGTTTTCAGTTTTTCAGCTATACGTACTAATACAGACACAAGTAATACATTAGTTTTCTTCTTTAAAAGAATAAGTTCCTGAAGTATGAGTCATCAGAGGATCTTATTATACTCGATGATACAAAATATAGGTTCATATATAAGGCAAAAATACAAAGAGCATCATACCATAATTCATTGGCATATAACTATAATCTCGTTCAGATAAACTAGGACACTAATCTCCTCTTATTATAAAGGAAAGAGCTAGCATTCGAAAAATATTCCAGGTAGGCCAACCTTGTCTTGGACTACCTCATTTTGAGATAGAAGTCAATTGGAGATTGACTGTCATGCGAGAACAATAGAGAAAATTCTAAAATGGATATACTCCATATTAAACGTAGGCAACAACAATAGAGAGTAGCTAACTGATTAATGTTTCTCTTGAATTAAAACTACTTAAATAGTGGACCTGAAGTTCGGTTCAAAGCTAAGCTTGTGATTGCCCATGAAACATTCTTCAGCTTCACTTTCATTTCCTGACAAATTTGAGAGACAGATACTGAACATTATAACTGATAGTATATATGCACGAGTTGCATTCAATCAGACCCTATTTTGTATGTAAAAGAGGCAGAAAATGAAACCTTCTTTTCATGTTCACCATTGCTGCTCTCTTCATCTTCTGCTTCATCTTCTGATGATGACGAGTCATCACCAATTGCATCATAAAACTCATCCTGCATTTCTGTATCATCATATTCACCATTGGACATAGAAACATCGGACATTTTTGAATGGACAACTGTGATGGCAGATTCATGTTTGAAAGCTGGGTTTGCTCCAATGTATTCCTTTATACCTGATCCATTCAGCCTTAAAACATAACTATCATTTAAAATAAAATTTTCTTTTAAGATAAGATCGATGAAATAAACATTTCATCAACAATCTGAACATTAAATCTTAATAGGTATTGACCAATCTTGTCGGGTTTATGGATGGTTGATGCTAATATTGCCTGATATTGATTGGTGATGGCCAATTAAGGGCATTACCTGCTAGGGCTGGGCGGCGGGGCACCGCCCCCTGCCTGGCCAAGATGGGGGGATTGCAGGCAAATGCCTGCTTTTGGTTTCCGGGGGATGGGGTCTGGGGTTTACCCCGTCCAACCGGCCCAAAATTATATATACACATAAATATATATTTATATATAAAAAACAAACTCGTACTTCTAAAACAACATCATTTTGATGTTTGACCAAGTATATATAGCTACAAAACGTTAAATGTCATTCTCTCCTCTCCTTTCTTCTCTCTCTCCCTCCGCCGTTCTCTCTCCTCTCTTCTCTTCTCTCCTACCCTTCGTCGTTCTCTCCCCTCCTCTTCTCCTCCTCCTCCACTTTTTCTTCTTGAAGCTTGTGTCTGTGAGACACCCACGGGCCACGGCATGGCTGTGGGGCTAAGGCCACAAATGGCCATGGGTTTGCGAAGACACCCCCGGCCACATCATGGTCTTGCCGGAGCAAAAGGTTGTGTTTTTTTAAGATGATTTTTTTTTTTATTTGTGATTGTAACTTTGTCTATTTTTTGTTGGATGATGGATCTGTGGATTTTAGGGATAGATCTATGGATTTGGTGAAAAATCTGGGTTGGTTTTGGATTTTTTGTTGTTTTTTGGTTGGTTCTGGATTTTGTTATTGTTTTCCGCTTATGTTTTGCCATGGGTGGGTGGTGGGCAGGGTGGGGCGGATGGTCGTGGGGGCCAATCCATCTCCCGGCATCTGGATGGGGGCACCCACTCATGGGGGAGGTGCCAAGGTTCGGGGGCCCAAACTTTCCCCCCTGCACCTGCATGGGCAGGGGGCAGGACGGGGGCACCCCCCATTCAGGGGGTGCAGGTAGCACCCCTATTACCTGCTAATACCAGTCTTTATCCAATAGCGTGCGGGGAGTCTGACAATTTATGAGTCCAACAATTTGAAAGCTTCAACAACCCTTACCCATTACAATTTACATGACACCTGCTACACAAAATCCACAAAATTGGTAATATGTGCCAGATTCAAATCTTTAGGATGAGTAATAAGGGGGGAAGCCACTATGATTCAACAACAATTGACATTAGCACTTGCACTTGCACTTGCTAACATCAGCAAAAAAAAAAAAAAATACTCCAGCTTAGATCGGCAACCAAAAGTATGTGATTAAAATTGTCTTTCATTGTTCTGCAAGTTCTTCTGCATTATAATGTTCTCTAATCATTCAACTGGTGGCAAATTGTACATCAGGATATTTTGTGTAAAAGCTTAGTGAAAGAGAAAACACCTTGCAAAAGCTACGCAACACATGAAAGTATTTGCATGAATACTTGTTAGAAGTATTGCTATTGTACTTGGAAATGATTTAAGATCATGCCATAGAATTATCGCCTCTAGCAGTTCCATTACCCTGCTGTTTACCAAAAACCACTTAAAAACATTTCCAAACTCATATCAGTTGGTAAATTGGTATGTTGGTTGTTGTTAGTAAGGTGACCAAGTGACAAATGTCTTCGTTTACAAAGATCGGGGAAGAAATTATAAAACTTTAGTCTGAGCAAACTTGAAAGTATTGAGACCAATGAAGAATATCCACAATGTTGAAATATCCTTGACATCTCAAAACTTTTCTAAAACTGATCATAGACCAGATTGCAAGGGATCATATATGCTTAACAGTCTCGAAGCTCACCGACCATTAAGACAGAAAGTCAGACAATAACAAGAAGTATACGATAAGCAAACCTGCCACTTGGCATAGTAACGCATAAGGAACACTCTTTTCAAACTTTGAGAAGTGATTTTTCTTCCATCCGAGCCAGTGTGAAGAATGTATCTCCAACATTTGAGTTACAAGACATCTTGGAGCATTCGAATCCATGGGTGTGTTTAAACTTCTAACCTCCCATGTAGATGCTACAATTAAAAACAGGAAAAAATAAGAGAAGGCTGGTTAATAAAGGATTAACTCTCTTTTTCTACTGGGATGACGTTATTTTCTAGTTGATACCCAATATTTACCAGCGAACAAGAAAAGAAATTCAAAATACATAATGGAGGAGTTTTCTGGATAAGCCATGAACATTGAACACAGCTTTGTCAGTAAAATAAGTTTAAAAAATGATTATAATAGCAACAGAAAAAGCCTTATGAATGGAATAACTTCCAACTCCAAGGCAGCAATCTTTCCACAAGGGCATATTGTAGGAACGATTACAAAAGCAACAAACTCACTGAATCCTCCCACCAGCTGGAAGCAAAAGTTGAAGACTTTTTGCAAAAGAATCTAGCATGTCAGATGTTTATCAAATAAAAAATGCAACCTGTAATTGTCTAATTGGTTCATTTAAGATTGAGGGGCAATAAAATCATATATTTAGTCTGGAAAAAGGAAATGCATGTCATCATTGCAGTTAAAAACAATGCAGGGATTACGAAAGTTTTTCAATGAATCAAACAAAATATCTTACGATTAATTTTTGTACGACGATAACCAGATCTTGGAGGCTTCTTCTTATGTACTGTTGGAAGTTGCAAGATAGCTGCATGAACAAATGCATGTCATCTCAGTACACAAATTCCCAGCATATGCAATCAAAGTACCAAGGCAAATAGCATGATTCCATGTACTAGAATGAAGCCAAAAGTCATATCATCTCAGGCAATATGAGTTAGGAAATTTCAATGACTTTCTTGTACACCATATTAATAGTTAAGCCCATTGGCTTGTGGCATCTGCCAATAAAAAGTAACCCATGCAAGGATTAATTTAGGTTCCTTGCGATGGTCCGGGACAAGGCAGTACTTGTGATATTTCGGCTTGGTCCTAACGACCATTAAGTACGATCCATTCTTCCTTAAGAGCCCTATGACCATCCATTCTTGTGAAAGAACATGTAAGAAATAAAGCAGCCTCAAGTGAAGGACACAATAGAAGTACAATATCAAGGCCAGTAGAATTTTTAAGCAAGCATCAGAGATGTTCCAATACCGTTGCTCCACCATGCCCCTTATATTTTGGAATCAACCTATTGCTTTATATGGAATCTGATTAACTTACTATATGTTCCATCTTGTCCGTGAAACCATTGCCTAGAGAAGATAAAATCTCTCTTGGAATGCCACCTGCCATTCAAGATTAGCAAATGATTAAGATTCTTCTTTCAGTTATCATCATAAGTTAGCCAGCTATCATAGGTGAACCACAAGCAGGAAAAGTAAAAGGCCCACAGCTATCAGTGATGAAAGTGCAAAACCTCTAGTAGTTTGAGGGGAAGTGCAAAACCCATTTGAAGATAAATTTCCAACATTTAGTCCACAATTAGTGTCACTCTATCATATTCACATCTAGATTTATTCCTTATTTTTCCTCGACATTATGATTTCCCTTATATTTATTTTTTCTTGATCTGGTATTCCCTCACTAATCAAAAATTTAGTTCCATAAAGCATCCACCAGCCTTATTTACCCAGAACTACGGTGAGATCTTGGCAGTGACTCTCAAATCTCAGGTTGAAGACCTTGAGTTTGAGAAGTGATTGACACATTACATGCATGGATACTAGGTTTTCTTGCTTACTCTCAAACTAACATATGCTGATGACAAGGAGCGGACTACACATCATGGGATTTGGTGATTACTTGAAAAGCATGAGATTCACAGGCAATCATGTGTTTATTAGCAGTTTTGAGAATACCTCTTTTAGCAAAAGTGCAAATTTCAATCACACAACATTGTAGATGTGCCACTCCATCCATCTAACCTTCCCCAAGAATAACCTGTCCAAGTGGTCACTTTGAGGCTTCTCTTGGCCTCTACTTTCATTAGAGCATCATTTATACTCCTACATTCCACTAAACCGATATTCTGACTTGGATTAAAACCTACATCTTGTTTAGTTGACTAAAGTATAAGATTCATAGACCTTATACACCAGAAATCTCTTGCCAACTATGTGCAGTAAGTTCATACATAACTAATGCAAAAGGGGCAACACTCAATGCTGATCTTTGGTGTAACCCATTGCATTTGGGATGAACTTCCTAGGCTATAGAGATTTAACTTAAAGTGCTCTACAACTTTTGGACTAACAAAAAACAACAGAAAATGTTATTAGCATGCATCCAGGAAAAAGTCTATAAACTAAAATCAGCACTGGTAGGAAGGCCTGCACTCGCAATGCCTCATTCTTATTCTGTTATTCATATCATAAAGCACTTCACTATAACGTAGGTCAAAGTGGAGGGATTCATTCTATTAAACCCACATAAATCAACTTCCCTTAAAACCATCCATATACACAAATGTGATATTGGAATTAATTCAAGTAGAACAAAAAAGAGTAGAAATGGCAATTATAACAGTGCAATGCGTGATATCACAACAATCTAACTAAAACCATGTTATTTGAGGAACATAACAGCTAGATATATCTGATGAGATTACCGCGTAAGATATTGTGGATCAAATATCCCATAGACAACATCATAATGCCCATCATAAGAATCTATCAGCTCCAAATCACCTGTCAACATATCCCACCTGCAAGGATAATCACTTAAGACATTGTAGTTATATAGAACTCAAAAAGCAAGCAACTTACTCGTATCTCTGATGTCGATCAACGTTTAGGATCACTTCAAAAACAGTATCTGCAGTTGCATCAACAACACCAACTGACTTCACAAGAACACCTTTACCACTCTACAATGAGTAATAAGTAATTAATGCACCAATAGAGGCAATATATCTGGTTGATGAAAATTCTATAACTTATTCAGTCCCAAAGAAAGAAATATCAAAAAATCTTGTTCCATATCCATACTTTTTTGTTTTGTTTTTTTTTTTTTTGTAATATTGGAATTCCAATATTTTTTATTTTTTATTTTTCAACAGCAACTGAATTCCAATATTACAACGATATATAAAAATTTGGAGGCTAACTCAGTACCATCACAATGAAAGCCAAAAAGGGGCTAATACTAAAGTACAATAACAGCTACATTGAAGATGAGCATGCAAGGAGAGACTGTAAGAATTTTCAATTTAGTTACCCAATTTGCCTAAAGTTAATGAAAAGCAGGAGGCATTTGCATATAACTAATAATGGCCTTAGCTATGAGGAAATTTAGATTTAAATATCACATATATTATACACTTATCATTTTCATAGGCCCCATGTGATACCCCATTCTAATAAGTGATAAGGGTAGATGGTGCATGGGATCCCACATGGCTTGCGAAGAAGAAGATCTTGCTCTTTATAATGTTCCAATGAGGCTCTAATTGCATCATTGACTAGTCTTTTGGAGTATATGCCATGTGGCTTGGGCCTTCTATTGGGAGTTACACCCCATGATGCAGAAGCAGCAAAAGAAGTGACATATCCAAAGAGAAATAAACTAATATCTTTCAGAAAGCAGCGAATGGAGATTGATTCCTAAAGAAGGAAAGAATGTTCCTCATGTGAATCAGAGAAGTTTTTCCCTTTGTGTATTTGGTCATGTGGTTTGGACACATGCCATTCATAAATTTTTTTTCTGATAAGTAATCAAAGATTTTTCTCCCTAGAAATAGGCATAAGCCCAAGTACACAAGACGTATACAAAGGAAATACCTACTACTTTCTAAAAACGAAAGGAAAACTAAAACAGATTCTAGAAATTATCTACCATTACAAAAGTTTTAGCCCACAAACTCAAAGTACTAAAGAAAAAATTCCTAAGCTCTCCCAATGAACATTCTGTCTTCAAAGCATCTCTCATTCCTTTCAAGCCATAGGCATCACATGAGACAAGAAGGAATCATCTTCCAAATATGAACAGCATTCTTGCTACCCTTCAATCCCTTCCACCCTACCAATAAACCCACCACTTCCTTCGGCATTACCCAAAGTAAACCAGTCCGATTCAAGACCTCATTCCACAAGAACCTGGCCACTTCACAATAAGAAAGAGGTGATTAACAGATTCCCCATCCTTCTTGCACATGACACACCAATCAGCAATGTACATACCTCTCCTTATAAGATTTTCAGTTGTCAACACTTTGCCCAAGAATACCACCCAACAGAAAAAAGCAACCTTGGAAGAAACGTTCACTATCCATATGTTTTTCCAGGGAAATTCACAACTCCTGTGACTGGTTAATATTCTGTAAAAAGAGGAGACTGAGAACTTAGAATTTCCTGCAGGAATCCACAGCATGTTGTCCTCCCTACCTAGCATCAACTTTGAACTGTAAAGTCTTTCCAGAAAAGCCTTGACAACATCCACTTCCCAGTCATTAACATCCCTGATAAAGATGACATTCCACTGAATATTATTGTCAATGCAACAGAAAGAATTTCCTACAGCTGCATTTTGATCCCCTTGCAATTCTGAAAAGAGAGGGAAAGTCCAGCTTAGGTGAAGAATCCCCACACCACAAGTCATGCCAGAAAAGTATCCTCTTCTCATCTTCCACCTTCAATCTAATATGAATTGAAAACACCCCCCATCCTTTTCTAATGAACTTCCACAACCCCATACGCACCTCTAGTATCTTTAGAACACCAACTTCCCAACAAACTACCATATTTTACATCAATAACATTTTTCCAAAGGGCATTACTTTCCAAGTGGTATCTCCAAAGCCATTTCCCAAGTAATGCTCTATTAAACAATATCAGATTTTTCTATGCCCAACCCACCACAATCAATCGGTTGACAAACCTTCTTCCAACTAACCAAATGGAAATTTTTTTCAACTCCTTTACCACCCCATAAAAAATTCCGAAATAAACTCTCAATTCTTCTTTCAACCCTTGCCGGCAATGGAAAAGAGATAAGAAATAAGTGGGAAGGTTAGACAAAGTACTTTTTATTAGAGTTAATCTTCCCCCCTTAGACAAGTAGATCATTTTCCAACCAGCTAACCTCCTTTCAATTTTCTCAATCACCCCATCCCAAATATTAACAGATTTAAAAGGAACCCCCAAAGGAAGCCCAAGGTACCTCATGGGGAGTGAAGAAATTCTGCACCCCAGAATATTTGCCAAGTCTGAAATATTCTGAACATAACCCACAGGAACGACTTCAGATTTCGATAAATTGACTCTTAACCCCGAAACGGCTTAAAAACACAGCAAAAGTGCTCTTAAGCACGTAGATTGTCAGAATGGCTCACTAAAAATCAAAGTATCATCAGCAAACAATTAGTGTGAGACCTTTAAACTACTCTGAACCTCATTACCCACCACAAAGCTGGACAGAAAATTACCCTCCACGGCCTTCTCGATCATTCTACTCAAGGCATCCATAAGCATAACAAAAAGAAAAGGGGAGATGGGATCACCTTGCCTCAAACCATGTGAGCTACTAAAGAAACCAACTGGTTCTCCATTCACCAAAATAGAAAATTTCGAAGTCGACACACAATGCCTCATCCACAAACACCATTTATCACCAAAACCATATCTCCTCAGCAAATAATCAAAGAAATCCCAGCACACATGATCATAAGCCTTTTCCATGTCCAATTTGATTAAAATACCAGCTTTCTCCATTTTAATTCTACTCTCCAAGCATTCATTTTAATTTACCCTTTGTTCATCTAATATGCTGTTATAATGCAAAAATAAACACAAATAACATTTTTGTCTATCAAACAAACAAATGCCTTGAGCCTCTGTTTGCTTCAACTGAAAATCATTCTAGGTAACGTTGTTCTTCTAATGAAATTCAAGGCTAGGGAATGTGATTTTCTAATCTCTTGAAGCTAAAGGGAGACATATGACATATTCCTCAAGCTTTAGAATAAATTAACAATCTAGATTTATGTAGCACTTTTCAAAATTTATTTCCCAGCAAGCCAAAATCGAAGTTAATTTAGCGAGATGGGAACCGACCTGCTTCTTATCCCATTGAGAAAAAAATCATATAATAATAGATACCTTGGAATCAGCAACATCCTCAAAGATCCTAACACCTGAAATAAAAAAGAACAAGAAGGATGTAGAAGAGATCTTAAAGACCCAAAATAGCTTTTCAACAGCATAATTATTTACCAAATGATGTATCTAAACAGTGAATACGATTGATTACTTCTTCAAACTGACACAGCAACCAGCCCGTACATATAACTTTTTTTTTTATGAATAAAAATTTTATTGAGACAAGTACAAGGCAAAGCTAAGTACACAGGAAGTATACAAAAACTGAACCTATTCCTTTACATGTCAGGAACTAGAAAAAGAAGCAAGAAAATCATGGACATTAGTTCCATTAAATGCAATGGATGAAGCCTGTTGAAATAAGGAATTCAAGAAAAAACATCTAAGCTAATCCACTGAGCGCTCCTTATCTTCAAAGCATCGACCATTCCTCTCTACCCAAATACACCACATAAGGCATAAAGGTATCATATTCCAAACAGTGGCAATTTGCACATTACCCCTTAATCCTCTCCAACAAGCAAAAAGGTCCACCGCCCTCCAAGGCATCACCCAAGCCATACCACACATTTTGAACACTTCATTCCATAACATCCTGACCACATCACAGTGTAATAATAACTTTCCCTGCTCTTACAGCCTATACATAATGTCTTCGACTCTAATCAAACATTATGTGTGGTATGTGCACATCCACTTGCAGGAAACTCCTTGCCAAAGGCCTGTGCACCCCCATGATTAGTCGGAACATTGTTCCTGGACACCCGGTGCCAATCAAAAAAAATATGTGGTATGTGCACACCCACATGTATTGAGTGCATGCATGGTTGAACTCATCCGGGCATTAACCCCATCTTTTTTTTTTATAAATAATTTTTAACCCCATCTTTTTCAACATACTATCCCAAGACACTGTTTAAACTTCCACATTGTTTTCTCTTCTATTTTGCAGATGTTGATATTAGCATGATCCCTAGAAGAAATTCATTTGAAAGTCTTAATAAATATACTTTTACCATATATAACTGACGAAGTAACAAATTTTACCCAAAACGCATAGGTCACATTACACAAATTAAGGCTTACACCCATTCTAGCCTCAGATCATGATGACAGCTCAGACACATCCAAGTGAGGCTCACCATTTTGACAATGCCATTTGAGATTTGCACTACAAGAGTACTTGAATTGTGGACCTCTGGCTTTTTCATTGACACAGAGCCAACAGACCACAGGAATTATGGTGAAACATATGATAAATGATAATCATGAGTATTAGGCTAAGCAACAGGATGAATAGTTCTGGTTGAAGAAAAAAATGAAGTCTTAATAGAAGACCAACCAGGAAAGGAAGGAAGAAAGGTTAACAGAGGAGAATAATTCCAGAAAACGTTTTCTAGTGTATTCTATTAGGAAGATAAAAATAGGCTGAGAGGAATCACCATTAATTGTCCGCACACATTTCCACTCATGTGCCTCAACTACATCTCCACTGTCCCTTTCACCGTACTGATCTGGCCTGACACTAGATCCCAAGTCAGAAGATTGGCGTAAAAGCGTCTCTGGACCTGCAAGTAACAGAGATAGAGATTTTATGTATTAATATTGGTAGATAACAGATTTCAACTCCAGCAATATGGAATAACGATATATACAATATGTGTTTTAAAATACCATTCACTAACTAAATAAATGATGGAAAAATCTAGTTGCAAGCACAACCATGCACTAATATGCGCACCAATCTAATGTGATTGGTCAAAAAGTAGATTTTATTGAAAGTGGTGCTAATTTAAATTTTGAATATCAAGTAATCAGTATTAGTACGCAGATTAGTACGCGACTTTGCTTGTATGTAACAAAACTCATAAATGATAGAATTAGTAGTATGATAGAAACCCACAGTGCCACACAGAAAAAGTTACAGTTATCGCAAGGAAACTGGGTAACAATGCAACAAATGAGATTAAGGAGATCAATGCGCCCACTCATTTGACACGGAGATACCGTTGACAGAATAAAATAACATAAAATGAAGTCTAGAATAAAATCTCTAGTGGTATATTTGCCACATCATGCAAGTACTTTCTTAATAAGCACAATATCTTAGAAATATATGTTCAAACATTTGTCTTTTCACCCGAAGTCAAATTCCGTTTCTGTGCCAAATGAAAGGGCAGCAGTGATGTCTTCAGTATGACATATCATATATCTATATTAAAAACATAAAGAAAGCAAACCATGCACATGAAAAGTCACCTTGCCCAATTCTTATAAGGTTTCTCAAGCCATGTGCATACCGCCTCACTCTATGGCGATGCCCTTCCAGATTGATCCTTCCACAGTTTAAAGAAGTTGAGGCATTAGAGAATAACAAATGAGAGAAAATTTTGGATAACAGACAATTCAAGAACCTATAACATATGCATGCATAGAGAACGCATATAGGGAGGAGGATTCCACTACCATGTGGAACAACAATAAAATATGAGTGATGTTACACACAATCGTGAAGTGAGCAAGCGCCGCATAATCGTTTTGAAATAGAGTGAGGTCCACTATTAAAAAATTAGTTTTTTTATGTGGGTTATGTATTTACTCACTTTTTACAAAAGGATTGCGCGGCGCTTACACACTCCACAATTGCAAATATTATTTCTCATAAAATATTGACAAAAGAGCAAAATAAGCCCAACCTCTATCCTAGCCTATTTCACCATTAGCTTATGTTGGGATGGTAACATACGATCCTGGAAAACTCCATTCATAAAGAAACAATGATCTCAGCTTGTTTTACATTTTAACATAACAATGTGGCAGGTGGAATCAACTAGCAGTTCCCTCTCATTCATCAATTATGACTCAAACCCTTTCTGGAAATCCATTCAACACAGCTAAAGTACTTAGTTAAACTGTATCATCAATTGAGTAAAAATAAGCATACTCAGTCTCCATGTTCAGTTTGTTTCTGGCACTACCACGTCTTGAAAGCTCATACTCAGCCTGATAGAAGCAAGGTTTTGGAAAGATGAATATAAGAAAAAATGAGTCAATATCATTTACATTTTGAGAAATGAGTCATCCACAAAGGGATCTCGCAAAAATAAATTCAAAAATTGATGTGGTGGGACATGGTACGCCAGATTGTACAGTTCTTTTTATTGTAAAGTAGATATAATGTACCAAAACATGTCAGTTTGCAAGTTTACTTTTGTAAGATACTTTTATGGATCTGGCACTTCTCTTACATTTTTTTATACTTTATAAAAAAAGTTATGCTTTTATGTCACAAGAAACACAAAAATGTGTAGATTTCTCATTGGGTAAAAAAGGAAAAGAAAACAGCAACAACCACCTTCTAGTTTTGTACCTGTTGCTTGGCATGGTCAAATGCATCCATCCACTTTCGGACTTCTCCAGCAGTAGGACAAGCAATCTTGAAGGAAAAAGAAATCCAATTAATTGCTAGTCATTTCCACATAAAAGAAAGAGGGATCCAATTACTTTTTATTAATGAGCTTACTACTTTTTCTTTCTTTTTATGAACTTTTCGTTCTTGATTGCTTGTATTTGAGTCGGGTGGGACACAATTGTGAAAATAACTGGTTCGGGATCCATCTAGGAAAGGATTGTTTTGCAGTGAAGTCATTCTACAATGCGTTATGTGCTCATGATAGGTCCTCTTCCCTTGGAAGCTTATTTAGAGGAATAGGACCTGCTAGAATAAATTTCTTCTATCGGACAACAGCTTTGGGGGAGATTCTTACCCAAGATAACGTGAGGAAGTAGAGCATTGTATCAGGTGATCAATTGGTGCTACATGTATAATGCCCCAATCGAAGACCCAAACCACATGGTCTATACTCTAAAAAGACTAGTCAATGATACAATTAGAGCCTAATTGGAACCTTATAAAGAATAAAAACTTCTCGTTCCCAAGCAATATGAGATCCCATACACCATCTACCATTATCCTTATCATATGAAATATCACAATCTACCCCTCTTAAATTCTCAACGTCCTCGTCAGGCCAGTTCGTCGTAGGTGGCACGGCTCAAGTCGCACATTTATAGTTGAGATAGACTTTGATACTATTTATAACGCTTCAGCTGAAGGCCCAAACCACATGGCCTATACTCCAAAAGAACTAGTCAATGATACAACTGGAGCCCTTTTGGAACCTTATAAAAAGCAAAAACTTCTCCTTCCCAAACAATGTGGGATCTCATACACCACTTACCCTTATTCTTATCATATGGGGTATCACAATCTACCCCCCTTAAATTCTCAATGTCCTCGTCGGGCCAATCCATCATAGGTGGCGTGACTCAAGTCCCACATTTCTGGTTGGGATAGGCCTTGATACCATTTTTAACACCCCAGTGGAAGACCCAAACCACATAGCCTATACTTCAAAAGGACTAGTCAATTATACAACTGGAGCCCTTTTGGAACCTTATAAAGAGTAAGAACTTCTCATTCCCAAGTAATGTGAAATCTCATACACCACCTACCATTATCCTTATCATATGGGATATCACAATCTACCCCACTTAAATTCTCGACGTTCTCATCGGGCCAGTCTGTCATACGTGGCAAAGTTCAAATCCCACATTTCTGGTTAGAATAGACTTTGATACCATTTGTAACTCCCCAATGGAAGGCCCAAACCACGTAGCCTATACTCCAAAAGGACTAGTCAATGATATAACTAGAGCCATTTTGAAAACTTATAAAGAACAAGAACTTCTCATTCTCAAGCAATGTGGAATCTCATACACTACCTACCTTTATCCTTATCATATGGGGTATCACAGCGTGTCAAAAGAATTGAAAGATAGTGAATCACCTTCCACTCAATTGCAAAACCGCTAGTGTTTTATGGAACATGGTTTTTGGCCTAATTGGATTAGAATTATTAATGTCATTCATAGTAGTGGATCTCCTGGTTTGTTGCAAAAGGCAATTTGGTAACATCTGTGTGCACCGATATGGAGGATGACACAAGCCTGTTTTTTGTGGTGTATTTGGAGGAAAATAAATTACATAGTTTTGAAAATTGTAAAAATCGGTAAGTCATTTTATTCTCAATACCATGTATCATTGGATTGCTGATCCACAATAGTGTAGCTTGTTATATTTCTACCTTTCACGAATTTATAGAACATTTTCCAGTTAGCTAGATCTCTTGTAAAATTCTTGTATACGGGGTTTACACCTCTTTCATATTAATAAAATTCTCTTATTCCTAAAAAGGCGATCGTTTTTTCAAAATCAAATAAAATGAAACTACAAACTTACTTCTCCCTTTTTTGTCTCATCCAATCGGTTGTAAAACCTTAGAACATAAACATCCTACAAAAATGAATGATATTAGCAGAAAAAACTTGCTTCCTTTATCTTCTTAAGATGGTATAAGAAAAAAAATCATCAATCTGGAAGCTGTTACAGTTCAAGAAAACTGAAAGAAAAGAAAATAATATTTTTTGATTGGCACCAGGTGTCCAAGATCAAAGAAAACAAAATAATATAATTAGAGTCAAATAAAATAAGAATCCATATTTTCTAACAACAGAGATGACTTATAAATGTGGTAGAGCATTACTCCCTCGTTGACCTTCCGACGCCCTAGTTCCTCCACCATAAGTGTGTACCCTACAACACCCCTCCTAATGGGTTTCTGCACCAGGAAAACGTTGGACAAACAGTTCAAGTATCAATACAAAAGAAAAGATTGAAAAAACATACATTAAGTCTTTTAGCAGGAAAAATGATCAGACCATAATTATGTTTGTTAAAAGTATTTAGTAAATATCTCTTTTTCTTATTTATTTTGGTTAATTACTTTTTGCTTTTAATCTCTAGTGATATCAAAACAATCATTTTCCTTTCTCTAGGTTCTGCTGGATTGGATTTAGACTTGGATAACCAGAACATTCCGTGTCAACACCACTAATGCTGCTATTCCAATTTCAAAGCAATCAACGTGTCACCACAGAATGCAGATTCCTTAACTTGATAACATCATTAGCATTTTCTTCCTTTTTTTATTGCTAAAAACTAGTTCTGCACTAATATACAGTAATTCAAATTTGGCTAAACTTATTAGGACTTCTACAGACTTGAAGTTTAGCTGATATCGAGCATCTTTCTGTTCAGCCTTCTAGCTCATCTTCAGTCAGCATCTCTTCTTTAAGACTACAAGTATTCAATTGTGTCAGATATATACAAAACCCTCAAAAAGAAAAGATCAGAAAGAAGAGAGAGAAAAAAATTTAACATCTTTATCGATAAGCCTTTAAGTTTTAACACAATTTCTAACATAAGTCCTCACTGATAATCACACTAACAGTTTCTTCTTCTATATTTTTTGCTTACGAGATTTCCAGAGTTCATTGAACACCAGACTAAGCCCCAGACACACACAGTCTCCCGTCCCACGCATCCCATATAAAATATTAGATGAATGTCTGGGGTGACTGGAAAACGTATAAATCCTATTTAAAATTCAATACAAACTTATTCATGCCACATTCATCACAATCCTTCAACAATTTAATTCCCATGCAAGCGAGCTTCCTATGACCAATCTTATTACTCAAAAGACAGAAAAGTCAAAAAAAACCCAAAGAGTCGTATTTGATCCGTTATTATTAAATTTGCTTAAAAGCCAAAACTTTAAAAAAGGCCGAAAGAAAAGGAGAAGAGAAATGGAAAAGGGTGAGTGTGTTATCTTACAATGCCAGGGCTCTCGTGGGGATTGCGCTTGTACATCTCGACATACTTTCCCCGAATGAAGAGGAAGCGGAGGCGGCAATACTCGTGCCCGATCGGATTCACTCCCAGATGGTAAACCCACCCGAAGTACTCAAATGTTCCTCTCTCTTCACCTCCAGCTCCGGAGCTGAAGCCACTTGACCCGTCCTTGTCGGACCGCTCACTCCCGGACTTCCCCAAAGACGTCGTCTCCATAGACAGAAAGCGGCGTCGCCTCGTCCTCGGAGGATCTCTGAGGCGGAAGGAAATGGAACCGAAATCTGAAAGAGAATGAGAAGAGAAGAGCCGGAGATGCTGATCGCCGAGACAGCTGCGCTTTTCTTGTTGATGCCGTATATATTCCAATTTTGTGGTCATGTCCTTTAAAATATATTTGACGTTTCATTGATTTCTCCTGATAGCTCTTTTTTTGTGGTTTTATTTCTTCTTATCTTTTTGTTTAAGAAGTTAAAATATTTTTTTTATTGATTTTGTAAATGTTTTTAAAAATATTTTTAAAATACATAAAAGAGTTTTAAAAAAAATTATCCCAAGTCCGTGGTTATAAAGTCACTCTTCATTAAAACTACCATCTTTAGAGGTATAATCAGTCTGGTTTAGTCAAGTATTTGAAAAATTTATGATCAAAACCAGTAACACCAGTTTTGTATTTTTAAAATCGATTACGTACTAGTTATTTTCTTAAATCATTACTTTCAGTTTTACCAGTTCTGATCCGATTTTCTAATATTAATAATATATTTATCAAAAGAAATATATTGAGAATTTATTAAACAATAAAATATATTTTTTATATTTAAAATATATGATCAAATAAATATATATGTTTAAAATTAAAATATTATATTATAAATTATAATATATTATTTCATACATAATTATATATAAAAAATTATATATAATATAAAATATATTATATATAATATTAAAAATTAATAAAATATAAATAACATGTGAACCGATCTGGTCCAATCCAATGTTGGAAAACATAAAACTGATTCTAGACAAAATTTGACCGGTTTTATAAATAAAAGAATCGATTCCGAATCGAACCAATCAAAAACTAGACCAAATCAACCTATTTAGACCGATTTTTCAATTTTTTTAGTTTATTTTTACACCTCTAACCATCTCTTCCTTGCGTTAATTATTTTAAAATAGTTGGTGTGATTTGTTTCGAGAATAAATTAGTTTTAAAGTTTTAATTTTAAAAATATAACTTAATGTTTGCGTTTTAATTTTATAAACTTATCAAATCTTTAAAAAAATACAATAAAATTTATTTAAAAATCATTAGAGACGCAAATGGATTTCATCAAAATATATTTTTTTTTCATTTTTCTATTTTTCATCTTTCCCCGCCGTTCCCAAACGGTGTGGCAATGGTTGTCAAGTAACGATGTCTAAGGGTGAGTTTGGGTGTTGATAAAAGTTGTAAATAGTAATAAAAAATATGTGAAAAATAATAATAAATAGTAATAAAAAATATGTGAAAAGTAATAAATAGTAATAAAAATATGTAAAAATTAATAATAAATAATAATAATAAATGTTAAAAATATCTGAAATACTCTCGGTACGTAGATGCAGTCAGTATAGCAAATTGAAGAATTTTATTTGTTAGAGTAAAGTTGAAAATGGAGAGACTGAAAATTACCTAGCGATGTGGAAGAGAGCTGACTTCAACGTTAATGTCGACGCTGTTGACAGGAACTGATGTATTACAGTATTTTAGTATTTTACACTACAACCTAAAACTGCACCTTCCTAGTGGTATTATAGTTGTAACTTTTAAATTCATCAATTATGTTAATATTAAACGTCTAAGTGTATATAATGTCGTTTGTGTCCCTATTTATTCATAGGTCAATAAATAATTTTATAAAAATATTATTTTAAAAAATTAGAGAAATTATATATAGTGATTAAAATTAATGCCTTTTAATTTAGATATCGATCGATGAAATGCATATATGAAAATTAAAAATATATATATATTGTTAAATCAGTTTTAATGATATTATTTAATTTAAAAGATAAATTTTAAAATTTAAATTATATCAAAATTTATTATTTAAAAGTTATAAATTATGAGTATAATATATTAATTTCAAAATAAAATAACTAAAAATAAAACAAAATTGAGAAATACGTGTTGCTCCCGTGTGTACCGAGCGGTGGGTAAGTTGCAAGTTTGGTCTGACGGACGACTCGAAGTGCAGGTTGCAACGTCCACGTCATATCTGAAAGATGGGCGCAGGTTAGGATAAGCTGCAAATAACTGCTAGCCTAAAATTTATTTTTTATTTATATTTTTTTATTATTTTTAAATATTTTAAAAAAATATATATGTCAATAAATTTAAAATTATTATTTTTAATTATTAAATAAAAAAAATTGACCACCTGTCAACATGAGTGCCAAATTTGCCAACATACAAGCTCTTCCCATGATACAGATGGGACCATGTGAGACGGTACAGCGTGGCATGCCAAATTTAATAAAGCTAATCTTGCATGTCGGCAAATTTGTCTATTTTCATTTTTTAATTTTATTTTTTAATTTTATTGTTAATTCATATTTGATTGATACGACTTGCGAGAACACTTATTGTATTGGATTATGATACATTTATTATCTTCTTATCACTTATTTATTATTTTAATATATTTATAATTTTTTTTATTTTTTTTAAGAGTTTTAAATTTTTAATTATTAAAAATATATAATTTCATTAATAATCACTTCTTTAATTATTAAATAAACAAAAAGAATTAAAAAAATAAAAAGAATAGTAAAATGATGTAGTAAACTTATCATTATTTAATTATATATATCATTTTCACACTCTATATTTATTTTAATTTTTTATTATAAATATGTAGTGTATGAATAATAAGTAAAACAATTTAATTAATTTAAAAAAATTAAAATAAAATAATAAAAAATAATTTTTTTAATACATAAAATGTGGTGTGAAATGATAAATAGCAACCCTTGAATCGATTTGGAGTATGTTAGGATTTCTTTGCAGTTTTATAATTTATAAACTTTAAAAATTTTAAGGCAATATGTACATCTTAATTAATGTGGTTGATTTTTGTTTCATTTGAGTTTTGCTACTCATAATTTTATATGTCATACTTTTTTTTTTTTTGCTTTATTTCTTTTAAATTAATTGAGTTTTTCCACTCATTATTCATACACCATATATTTAGTAAGTGAAAAAAATAATAAAAAATTATATGTGATGTTAAAATGATAAGTAAAATTTTTCTAAACAATATTAATAAAAATAAAAGTCTCAAATCTAATCATCAAGAGATGACACATACGAGCTGAAGAATATAGTACAATTAAAATTCATCATTCTACCGAGGTTGTTTGGATAGTAAAATAAAATGAGATTATTTTAAATAAAAGTTGAATAAAATATTGTTATAATATTATTTTTTAATATTATTATTGTTTTAAGACTTAAAAAAGTTAAAGTTGGAATTTGAAAAAATTAAATTGTTTATTATATTTTGTGTGAAAATTTGAAATTTGATAAAATTTTAATGATGAAATGAGATAAATTGAAAGTGTTTCTCAATCCAAACGGCATCTACGATTTTGTTGATAATAAAAGGACAATCTTCAAAACTATCATTTAATGACCAAAGTGGATATGAGAATTTGATTTTCTAATGATATTGATTAAACTATAAAAACTATTGATACCAAGTTGGATGTTCCAATATATTAATTAGACCCCATATATAAAATAGAAATAAAAAGAAAAAAGGAATACACAAATTCAATTAAAGCATAAAAGGTGGAGGATCATGCATGAAGTCGTCTCTTCAATGTGTCATTTTTTTAGGTTACCATAAAAACCAAAATGAAATTAGGACCTTACATGCAATATTTGCATGGGTTCACTGATTTCTTCTACCCATCAAAACCTAACCTTTTTGTTATTGATTTTACAAAGCTACCACATGTTTGCTTAAAGTGCAAGTAAAATCGTTTCCCAACCTATATGCTCCTCAAACGATACGTACATATATATAACTTGTTATAAATGGGATAATTAATGTTTCTAGAGTTTTGATCCAACTCTAATCTCTAGAGGGCTAGAAAAAATATAAACATGGGTGACTTTTACAATGTTCATTATTGTTCATATCGATCTTTCTGTTGTAAATATATGAATGTAGTAAAATACATTCCATCTATTTGAAAGATGACCATTAGAATTCTTACACATTCACGTACTCCTATTTTTCATATTTATGTATTCCTTAACTTATGTATTGTCATTCCCTAACATTAGCGTGGCTTTATATAATCTGTTAAATCTACTTTACACTAAAAGTAACTTTATAATCTGACGTTCTGCATCAATTTACGTCAATTTGTGGATTCACTTTTATATAATTTCTTTATAACTAAAGTACTCTCTTTTTTTTTTTTTTTTTAGTTTTACAACATTTTCGGGTATCATTAAATACTTGTTGTATATTTTATAACTTATTTATATGTCTATTTGTTATTATTACTATTCTAGAAGAAGAATTTAGGGAATAAAAAACTTTAAAAAATTCTAAATTCTCCTACCTAGAATTAAATGATAATAAAGTCGTTGGACATCGTTCCCAAAAAGAGATAATCCGGAGATGAGCAAGGTCCCTACTCAACCTCATGCAATAACAGCTAGGGTGTAGGAGTAAAGCCCTTGCCTTTGTTCAAGGGTTGATGCTATCATTGAAGATAGGGGACCAAGTTCAATTAAAGTATTTTTGAGAGCCAAATTTCACAAGAGATCTTAAAATGTTTGTTAAAAATTGAAAGAGAAATATTGATCAAAAGCCAATTACCCTTATAACATTCTCAAGAGTTTTAAGACTTGATTCAATAGGATGATCTCCCTCTCCCATGCATGGGCTGAGGCAGGGAAGGAGCTCCCATCTCACTGATCTATTGTTTCTCAAACCAGCAATATCTAGAGCTGAATAACTATCGAACATCAGCCAAACCAATAGACATCATCGAAACCAACTTGTCTACAGATTATCCTATGAAAACCTACCCTTGTTCGATTTGAGAGTCCAAAAACTACATACCAAAATATTTTGGTTGATCTATACTAGTGTTTATTTTAATACATGACTATTTTAAAGTGAGTAATACTACTCATCATCCCATTATATGATATTAGATTATAGGTTCACATGATATGATATTAGATAATAGGTTCACAAATAGATTTGTGAACGTATCATCTAATACCACATCATGGGATGATAAGAGGATGATGAAAAAATAGATGATAAATATATTTGTTCTTATAAAATGTATGGTTTCATTTGATGTATAAAACAACATTTTTCGTTGTACAACTTGTACCCCACCCCTTTTATAATAGCTTGAAATCCATGCTTCCAAGATTTTCATAAGCAATTTTCTGATACCATGTGAAAATTATTTGTTGTTCCAAAAGTTTAAACTGATAAAAATATATAGATTTAATTGTTTGTATTATCTTTTTAATACTTCCCCTCAATGAGTGGGCCCAACACGTAAAATATTTAATTAAATAGAATAGAGTGTATGGTTAGATATCGAACTTATGACATCTGCTCTGATACCATGTTAAAATTAGTATGTTTCATTAATCACCCTCATGAATATGCTATATAAGGTGACCTATATATAAGAGGTAAAGACTATACAAGATATCACATTCTCAAACAATATGAGATTCTAACACTTAACTATTTTAACGCTTGGAAATCTGACTTGTATTGGGTTTTTGGAATATAAGATCAACTTTAAAAATCATAGTCAAGACTCAAAATGCTTCGTTTGTAAGCATTAAATAAAAATCTATTAAATATTCAAAGAATATGGATGATGTGGTTGGATGTGATACTAATAAAATTACTTAAATAAATAATAATTTTTAACGAAAAAATATTTTATAATAAAATGGGAATTTATGCGTATATATTATGATATTACAGTGAATATTATTACTTAATAATTAACCAAATAATAATAATAATAATAAAAAGAAAAAAAAAAGTTGGGAATATATTCGACCCGGGCAACTTCATTGTCAAGTCGGTGATTTGAGAATCGAACCATCCAGCGGGTTGACCCGCGACTTGTTTCGATAATTCGACTTTGCCTCTGCCAAGCACATTCCTCTCAGGAAGAGTGGTTAATTCTTTCACGACAACTAAACCTTTCCCTCTTTTCAATTATTGCCCATCAATCACACTTATATTACAACTCCACTACCACCGTCCAGTTTTCTAGTCCTTTATCGTAAATTTAAGAGCAATCGAGTGCAAAAATATGGCCACGTAACCGACTTCGTTAAATTATCCCATGAAATCGTCCCGTGACTGTATTTACGTGCCCTTGCGGGTAATCTTTTCACCGCTCTAGCCGTTCAAATCCTTACGCGGGTTTCAATACCCGAAAGAAAAGTTTATAAATACCGCTCTACGCCATCGGTGTTTGTAATCTGATAGTCTGTATCGTACCACTGAGAATTTCCATTTTTCAATTTCTTCTTGAAGTCCTCTATTTCCTTAAACTCTGTCATCGTTTCCCCTCCCTTGGTTGAAATGGCCACTGCGATTCTTCCTTCCCACAACTATCTTAAGACCCGGGTTTGCTCAGAAACCCTAACACCTCCTCTCAAATCTCGACGAAATTCTAGTCCAAAAGGCTCCCACTCCCGCCGGCATAGGCGATCTCCCCCTTCTATCCAATCCAGTCCTCAGCAACGAGACAGGACAGATCGTTCCCTGGTGGCCATGGTTCCTGCCAAGAACATGGTCATGGGCCAGGTCAGGATCCTCAAGCGCGGCGAGACGTTGAGCCAGACGAAGATTAGTGATAATCGGAAGCCGATGGCGAAGAAGGAACGAGATCTGAACTTGGTTCTGGGATCCACCGACCGGCTGGGTCCGGACCCGGAGACCGTCCAGAGGCAGATTAGGGTTTCGGAATTCAAGGTAAACGATGGAATCTACGGCGGATCTTCAGTCGTCGAGTCGCCGCCTCCATGTTCCCTTCCTGTCCCGGGCTTCTTGGGGAAGAACAGCGTCTCAGCAACAAGTGATTTGCGCCGGATTTTGCGCCTCGATTTAGTGTGATGGGTCTTCGTCATCAGCCTGAAAAATCGGAGGTCTTCGTATTGGTGATTGTTATACATGGCTCTCTGATGTCTTCTTCTTCATGTTTTTGTTCAAGAGGATGGCTTTGGAGTGCTTTCGAAATAAATTAGTTAAATTGTATCAATATCTTCTCGAATTGTCTTATTGGAAGTTGAACGGCTGAGATGGGATCAATCGCTCCTCCCCCGCAAGACGAAAGGAGAGTAAAAAGTAGTTTCAGAGTTTTCTCGAAGATTAACAATAGGATGGATAGTGTTTGCTAACTTATTTATTCTAATAGCTTGCATTTATGTTATGGTCGATGCGGGTATTTAACAATATACAGGGCACAGCGTGTCTGTCTGTCTGTGTGGGTGTTGGGGTTTCATTGAAGTTGGATGGGATTTAGGATTTCTGTATGTGCTAATCCTTAATATCATGTTGTGAGGTTGTACCAGTTTACAGAAAGAATAAGAATTATAAGATCTAGATTGAGAGTAGCATGAGCTGCTTTTACCCTCTCTCCCTTTTCAACTTGTGTTAATTTTTATAGTTGTTATTGATGATGCATATGATCGCATTGCAGAAGAAGTGAGTAAATTCTAGGGAAGTGTCTTTGGAAAACATCTGAACTCCCTATATTGGGGAAAAAAAATGGAAAAATATTGGCTGCAATCTGCATTTTGAGTGAGAGCTCAGAATCATTTGTTTCTCCTAGGTGTTTTGGGAGGTGCCTTGCTTCAGAATACGAGTTTATGCACAAGCACGCCATGGTTCTCTGTGGCGTGTTTTGAGAAGAACTTGTTGGATGCTTTTACCTTTCTTGGTCTAGTTGCATAAGCCTCTCTCTATTGGACTGGGTTGGTAAAGGTATCATCCAATGCAAAGTTCTTTTAGGCTTTTAGTTTTTCAGAGGGCATTTCCAAACATCCAAAAAATACATGTAAATTATTTTTTCAATGCGTTCTACTGCCTTCACAAATACGAAACACAACCATGGACATTTGGAAACTGAAAATTTCAATAATTTTCTGGTATTCTTGAAAGAGAATTGCTGCACCACAAAAAATTCTCATAAAAGATAATTTAACAAATTGACATGGCTTTATGTAATACTTAATAATCTAATAAACCAAATCAAGTTATGTTAGTTAATCTTGTTGTAATTAAAGCATTTTTCTTCTTGAAAAAGAGTTCATTTGGAGGTAATAAAGAATGAGTCTGTGAAATTTAAGCAATTTAATTGAAAATGATTATGAGGTTTAACTTTAGGCAATACGGATGATATTAATCCATTTTAGTTCTTAAAAGTAAATTTGATTATATTGACTTCTAAGACAAAAAAATGGAGCCTTAACAAAAATTAGAGCCAGTGGATGAAACTTGTATGTTAAATTGTTAAGGTGTTAATTTAAATTATGAACTTAAAAAGAAATGGTGCAAGGTTTTAAGATACTCTTTTCGCATCGGTTTTTCCTTTAGGTGCTTGGTCATTTTCCCCTTCAACTTTCTTCTCTGCTTTTAAAAAGCTTGGGCTTGTGATGCTATTTTGCCTTTTCTCATTTTATCAACAAATAGAGGGATGAAATCTATTTTTGCCATGGCAAGTTATTGAGGGATTGGAGCTTGAGGAAAAGGTATATTTTGAATCATAACCATCTTTGAGTGGTCACTTATGCTACAGCTTAGCTTAAGAAAAAAGCCAAAAATGAAGAACTATAAGCTTAGGTTGCTTCTGGATCGGTAATTCCTCATTGGGAAGTTAGATTATCATCAGGCCTATATACTTTGACATGGCCACTTCACACATCTACAAGTCATGTTCAATATTGGGGGTGACTTTTTTTTTTTTTTTTGTGTGTGTGTACAGAACCTTTTGAATGGTATTGGTACTGCTGTCTTGCTCTGCAATGAGATAATACCTGTGCAGCTTATGAGCTGTGTAACTTCACTGTGGCTATTTCACCTAGTTCCATGAATTTCCTTGCCTCTCATTGCTCTCCACACCTCCAACAACTTCAGGCACCGTTCTCTTCAATTGGGTTAGTTCCGGGTAGGAAGACATAAACAAAGATGGTGATGATGGTAATCCCGCTGGCAAAGGAGGAAGATACCGAACTTGAATGCACAAAGAAGGGAAAGGTCGTTTAGCTCTATTTTAATAGAGCGCCTCTCTATCGACTGTTGTCGATAGAGTAGGTTTAGAAGTTTAGACAATGTCCGCTACCTTGTGTGCGGGGAAGCTCCTGAGCAGTTTGCGTTAGTTGGCTTACAGTCAGTTTATGTCTGTTAAGTTGCAGTTGTAACTTCGCTTTGATGAATGCTATGATGCTTTTTTCTCAAAAGAAGGGAAAGGAAAGACTGGGCTATAATAATAGAAGGTTCACAGCTACCGTAATGCTTGGTCCTGTTGATCGAATTTCCAAGGGGAATATCTCACTTGGCACTGTCCAGCCAAGTGGACCCCAAGACCATCCAAAAGCTAGAACAAAGAGGCAAACGACCAGCACCACCAATATAGCTTTGTTTCTTAGATTTTCACGAGATAGGAGAATTTTCCAAGAAGATGCAATATCTAGTTACTGATTGTTGACTATCCATGCAACTAGCCCAATCTGAGTCACAAAATGCTCAGAGGTGCATGGAAGTATTAGTTGGAAGAAATATTTGTTAGCCAAGTGTCTGTTTGATGTAGCAAAGGACACGATGAGCTGCATCCAAATGAGGTTGTCGAGGAGCTCCCATGAATTGGCTTAAGGTTTGTACAAAGTAGGCAAGGTCAAGTCTTGTAAGGGTTCAATAGACCAGACGACCAATGAGATGTCGATACACAGTAGGATTGGCAAGAGCATCTCCATCAGAGCTATTAAGTTTAAGATTTTACTCCATGGTAAAAGTAGATGGACGTGAGCCAAGAAATCCTGCAACTTGAAAGATGTCCAATGCGTATTTGCATTGACATAATGAGATACCCTGTTTGGAGCGGGCAACTTCAATGCCCAGGAAGTACTTTAAGTTCTCGAGATCCTTGAGCTTGAAGATAGTATTCAAATGATCAATGGCTGCAGAATTGTTGCTTGCTATAACAATGTCATCAACATAGACAAGTAATGCAATAAAAGAGGAACTTGTGTGCCAAGTGAAGAGAGAATGATCTGCTTGAGATTGATGCTTGGAAGCCATAAGCAATTAAAGCATATGAGAATTTTTCAAACCATTGGTGAGATGCTTGTTTCAAGCCATATAGTGATTTGTTAAGTTAGCCAACAGTGCGCTCCCCCTACCAAGTAAAGCCAGAAGGAGGAGTCATATACACTTCTTCATGCAGATTGCCATGAAGAAAGGCAAGAAAGGCATTGTTGACATCTAATTGACGGAGATTCCGGTTGTGTGTAGCTGCAATTGCAAGTAAGCATTTAACAGTAATGAGTTTAGCAATAGGTGAGAAAGTCTCTTGATAATCCAAACCAGCTTATTGGGTGTACCATTTTGCTACCAATCATGCTTTGTAACGTTCGATTGAACCATCATATTTATGTTTGATGTGATATATCCATTTGCAGCCAATAACATGCTTATCGGGAGGAAGAGAAGTAAGAGTCCATGTCTAGTTATCTTCTAAAGCCTGTACCTCAGTAGCCATGGCATCACGCCATTGTTTGCATTTCACAGCCTCACAAAATGATGTGGGTTCATGGTGAGATGACAAAGCAATAGAAAATGAACGATGCTGAGGTGATAAGTTTTCATAAGATAAATAAGAGGAAAGCTCATGAGAGGTACCTGAAGGTGTGGAGTCAATCTGCATGGAAGGAGATGGCGAATGAAGGCAACTGGCCAAGTGGCAGTGATAATTCTAAAGGTACTGAGGTGCACGGCGAGATCGAGGGGACCTACAAATGGATGTGGTAGAAGATGAAGGGAGGGATGTGGTGGTGTGGTTGATGTCATCTGTGAAGGTAGGCTAGGGGAGAACTGCAGATTGATATGTTGGTGGAAGGTGAGATGTGGCCATAGGAGCAAAAGGAAAAATTTGTTCCTAAAAAATGACGTCTGGAGAAATGAAGGTATGATTTGTGTGTGGATTTAGGAGCTTATAACCTTTGGCGGCAAAGGGATAGCCAAGAAAGATACATTTTCATGCACGAGGATCAAATTTGTGGCGTTGAGATACAAGTGCGAAAGCATAGCAGAGGTAGCCAAATACTTGAATATGTGAGTAGGAAGGTTTGGCATTGAAAATGACTTCATAAGGTGAACGTCCTGAAAGGAGAGGGGTGGGAATAAAATTGATAATATATGTGGTTGTGAGAACACTATCATCCCAATAGAAGAGAGGTAAATGTGCTTGGAAACGAAATGCGGGTGCAACATTGAGAATATGTTGGTGTTTACGTTCAATGACACTATTTTGTTGAGGTGTGGCAACGCAACTACGTTCATGAATGATACATGTTTCAGCAAACAAGGTAGGCATGTCGAGTTTAGGGCCATTGTCATTGCGGATCTTTTTAACACTTGTGTTAAATTGAGTTTTAATGAGATTAAAAAAGGATTGTAAAAGTAGACGAGTTTTAAATTGAGTTTTAATGAGATTAAAAAAAGATTGTAAAAGTGGACGAGTTTGACATTTAGTAGGCATGAGGTAAAGCCACGTACATCGTGCATAGTCATCGACAATAGTAAGAAAATATTTTGAACCAGTAGTGGTAGAGGTGGCCATAGGACCCCATATATCATAGTGAATAAGTTCAAAAGGAGAAGATGATGAAATTTGACTAAGAGAAAATGGTAATCGATATTGATTTGCTAATAGGCATACATCACAATGTGTTTGTGTAAAACTAGAAGCATTTAGTACATCTTTATTTAAAGAAGATAAAAAAGGAAATGAAAGGTGTCCCAAACATTGGTGCCATAGTGTGGTAGAAGAATTGGAGACAGTAGCAGCTGTGGATGCAGAAAATGGAAAGAGGTGGTAAAGACAATGTTGTCGTTCACCCAAACTAGGGGTGGTAATATGTTACACGACCCGTTAACCCAACACGAACACGACACGATAATAGTGGGTTAGGGTTGAGTCTTAATGGGTTCGGGTCAAAACGGGTTGACCCGTTAAGACACGATTGCTTAACGGATTGATAACGGGTCAACCCGTTTTAACCCGTTATGACATGTTAAGAAAGTTAAAATTACAATGATGCCCTTATACCTAAAAGTAAAATTGTTAGAATTTCAATTTCAATGTTTTTATTGTTTAAATTGTAATTTTAGACTTGTAGTTAACTTTATAATTTTTATAAATATTATGATTTTAACATTTATATAAAATTATGCTAAATTTAATCAGGTCAAACAAGTTAATTTTGAGCATATTCAACACATTTATATAAACAGTTTGAAACGGATCGTATTGTGTCGTGTTAACTATTTCGTAATATTCACTAATGAGTCAAAACAGATTGACACGACACGACCCGTTATGTTAACGAGTCGTGTTAGGGTTTGAGATTTTGACACGATAAGTTTAACGGGTCGGGTTAGGGTTGAGCTATATAGTATAATATACATACTTTGACACGACACGAACACGATCCGTTAACACGATTTGACACCCCTAACCCAAACCAATCTTCTTCCATGTCAAAGGGTCCTGTTAAAACATAAATTATAGAGAAAAATGAGACAACAATGAAGTGAGGAAGCAAGTTTACTGGCAGAGATGAGGTTAAAAGAAAATGAAGGTATGCAAAGAACATTTGTGAGTGTGAATGTAGGAGAGATGACAACATTACCAAAGTGAGTAATTAGTACTGATATACCATTAGGTAAGGTGACAGAAGTTGATATGGGTTTAATAGAAGATAATAAGGAGAGGGAGTTGACCATGTGGTCAGTGGCTCCAGTGTCAATGATCCAAGTGGGAGAGGAAGAGGCAGAAAAGCTAGAGTCACCTGAGAGGTGACTTTTGGAAGGTGTGAAAGTACCTGCAGTGATGTTGTTTGCCATAGGTTGCGTAGATATAGGCTTAAGAAGACTTAATAATTATTCACATTGCTCTTTGGTGAAAGGAAGAGCAAGAATATCAAATGGTGGTTCAAGAGTTGAAACATGATGAGTTGAAGCTCCATGTGATGAAGTGGACTTGTGCAACTGATCACCAGGTGGGCAACCATAAAATTTGTAACATCGATCAATGGTGTGACCATGAATTTTGCAATGATTACATAAGGGTCTCTCATGCTTAGGTCTAGTGGAGGTGGGAGATTTCTTGCTGTGAGTGAGCATTGCAGCTGGTTCAATAATCATAGAAGGGGTGGAAGAAATGGCATGTTGGCATTCTTCCTACAGAACCAGCTATAAAACTTTGCATCTGTGTTTATTTTTATTCATAAGTTAAACGGCGTCGTTCCTTTAGATAGGAACAACGTCGTCTTCCTGGGTATAGAAACCGCCAAGGCCCTTTCTTCTTCCGTTTGCAAATAACACAGCTTCATCGATTTCTCAGTCTCTCAGTCTCAGATTCTCTACTCTCATCTCTCATCGTCTCGTTTCATTTCTTCTACACCGTTTATCAGCCCCATTTTATTTCTTCTTGGTGCTGCCGTCGTAGCTTTGTCGCACGGTCCAACATTTGCAAAATCGTCATCAACACAGTGTCACCGATACCACCATTTTAATTGGTAATTTTATTGTTTTCATTTTAAATTGGGAATAATGAATATTGTTGTAAACGTGTGAAAATTGCTGGATGTATTTAGGAATCATAATAGTAGGTTATTGTATGTTGTTGAGGTGTAAATGGAAGATGAGTGCAAACTGTTTTAATAAATGCTTCAAAGCCCGAACTGTGGACTATTTTTGAACTGTTTTCTCACAAGAATCTCTTCCTCAATTCCATAATCCTCCAGTATCAATCTCATCCATAATAGTTAATGTGGTACAACTTTTGGTAGAAATATAATTTGCTTTAACAATATAGAGTGATATTTCACTTTGTGTTTTTGCCTTGCCAAGCAACTATGTTTTTGTCTACATAAAAATCATCATCTTAATTTGCCTTCACAATCATAACCACTTCCAACTCTGTAAGCACGGTTTATTTCAATACTTAAAACGGATCTTGACGACTTATATTCCCACTACAACAATAGTGGTTAGCCTTCATCCATAGAGGGTACCTCACACTCGATTCCAACACCTCCCTCTAATAACCTTAGCCCAGTAGGAGCATTGCATCCACGTCGTCGAGGTTACAACATTGTGAATCAGTATTATCAACTCGTTACAACGAGGAATATTATGCAGTGTACTTCTAATGTTGAACGGTGTTTTATGGAAGAGGTCGAGGCACCTAGTGATGTATTTCAGTTATTAATTTGGTGGAAGACTAATTACACCAAGTATCCAATCCTTTCTAGTATTGCTCGAGATGTGCTAGACATTCCTGTCACTACGGTTGCCTTTGAGTCGGCATTTAGCACTGGAGGTCAAGTATTGGTTCTTACCAGAGTTCATTGTCACCGTCTACTATGGAGGCCCTCGTTTGCACACAGAACTGGATAAGTGATATGCCCATTGGACTAGATACCATTGGCGTTGATGTTGAGAGCTATAGGCTTAAATCGGGTAAATTTATTTAAGTGTTTCAATTGAGTTTATTTAATTCTTTATATGATTTCATAAATTTATTAAACTTCTACTTTTTATGATTTTATAGATATAATTGTAAACCCCAACATACTTGCCGATGATTGATAGTCTGAGAAATGATAATCAAATTTTACTTTTAGCGTGTTCAATTTTCTAAATCATTTTCTTTTTTCCTTTGATTGATTGTGACTTTTTATCTTAAATTTAGGTATCACCAACGACAAAGCACGGTGTTGTAAATGATATTTTTATTTTTTTGGACTGTTCAATATGTTTTTTATTATGGCCTATTTGAATTGGATTAATTTGAGCCATGATTACTGTTTAAGAGTAAGTCTATTAGACTATTACCACATCACCTCTAAAATATTTAATTGGTCTAAATTTCATCTCATAGTCCAATAGTCAAACTTTATTACTATAAATAGTTTCAATTTATATTCTGACTCAAATTTCTAATTTTAAAATTATAAAATACCAACTTATAGGGCTACCATCTTCGTGGATATACGCATACATAAATATATACCTTATATTTTAGTACATACATTGGCCGGTGCATTTTAAACGAAATTCAATTATTTAATTTAAATTAACGGAATACAAAACTTTTAGATGAACAATAACAACATTTCTCTAGTTATTGTGTCTAGCTGGGATGATTAATAAAAATTGTATTTATTTGTACAAATTTATTTATAATTTTTTTTAATCGACACATCAAATATGCTCTTGATGTAAACGTTAGTCATATCAATTTATATAAAAATATTATTACTATAACTAATATAATGAATTTCACAATAAATCATTATGTAACATGTTTAATATAAATCTCCGTTTGTTTATTCAAATTTAAAATATCTCATCTCATCTCAGTTTATCATTAGATTTTTTTTTTTTAATTTTAGGGCTCGGCCCATTAAGGACATCGGAATCGGAACGAAGGTCCGAATTCCTATAACTCTGATCGGAGCTCCGAACTCCGATATGAGTTGGACTCCAACTAATGATCGGAGTCGGAGTCGGAGCTAAATTTTTCCTCCAGAGGTCGGAAATCGCTCCTCCGACTAGGAGCACAACCCTAGTCCACATGGAAAAAATAAAACAATGCATTTCGTTTGCAATTAAAGTGCATTTGCTTCTCCTTCTCTTCAACCTCTCCCTTCTCCATCATTCATCCATTCGTTTTCCCCATTCTCACTTACAAGCACTGTTTATGTCTAGGCCATCTTGCTCGACATGAGCGAGCAGATGCTCATCAACCAAGTGCAGCTCTTGGAGGTTTTCAAGTCCTTCGACTGTGACAGTAACAACTGCATCACAGAGGCCGAACTCACTGGCTCCTTGGCCAGAATGGGTCACCCTTTGATGTACGAGCTCGTCAAAATGGTGAGTGAGGTCGACACCAATGGCGACGGTATCATTAGCTTTAACAAATTCGCTAAAGTTATGTGCTGAATTTTTGGTCTCCTTTACCATAAATTTGTTCAGCCTGCTCTATTTGGCATCCTTCCATAGTGGTTTGACTTGGTTTCCTTGATCGTAATTTCTCTCTATTTAATTGATTAATTAATTTTTCTTTCTCCATGGGTTTGGGCATTTTTCTTCTGTCTTCTTCCTTTTCGTTGAAACTCATTTCAACGTTTGTGAACGAAAATTTCAGTCTGACGTCTTCTTCCCAAGTTTCAGTTGAAGAATGAAAAATGAAAGATGGAAAGAATGAAATGCTTCTTCTTGAGTTTCACTCAAAGAACGAAATAATGAAAAACTTTTGTAATGCCTCATCTCAGATGTTTTCTTCTCGAGTTTCAGTCGGCTACTCAAATTTTTTTTTTTTTAAATTTTTAATAGAAGCTGACGAAGTAAAATCGGTTACACGGCCGTTCTGCACGCCGGTTGTATATAGTAGAATTGCATTCATATATACTACACACCACACTTATTTATATATTTATTTGTATTTTTTTAAAAAAAATTCGTTTTATTTTTTTAAAATTAGTGGATTTCTTTTACTCATCATTTATAAACTATATATTTAGTAAGAGGAAAATATAAAAAAATAAAAAATTATGTGTTACGAATGTGAGGATGACGAGCATTCACTTTTAAAAAGCAGAAGGGTGGTAACGTAAATTGGCCAGGTCTATTATCATCATACATGCTTTTTGGTTTGAAGTCCATGGTAGCATTATCCAATCTTTTATATTGATCCCACATGTTTTATGCTTTGGAATCTTTGGATATTGACAAATACAAATCTGACATCATGTACAGATGATGAAATACATGGTACTGCATATAGTTGATGAAGGACATCATTATACATATCATGACATACGCGGTACATAAAATTAATTTTTAAAAAACTGTAAGTATGAATAATCTAACTAGCTAATGCGTGCTAATTCTAATTTGAGTTTTGCTACATATAAGTAAAGTCGTGTACTAATCTGCATACTAATACTGATTCCTTCATACTTAAAATTTAAACTAACATTGTTTTCAATAAAATCTACTTTTGACCATTCACATTAAATTAGTACACAATTGTGCTTGCAACTAGATTTTTCCTTCTAATTTATAGTCAAGCTACTTACGCGTAGCACTAATTCCAAATTTTGTCTTGTAAATCATTACCTATACGAAGTACTAAATGTCGCTAAATTTCTAGAAAGACATTTCATAATATGCGATTCAATTGAATATATTGTAGAAAACAATATAATAATTATTAAGTTTTTATAAAGTACTAATAAATAATAATATTATTTAAATACTCTTAACATGTCTATATTTTAAATTTAAAGCTTAGTGGAATAATTATACTTTATTTAAATCTATTAAAATAAGTAGCAGAATGTCGGTTCATAAAATAGAATTAATCATGCTTAAATCAAATCTTTATAATTTACTATTGTAATCTAATTATAAATCAATACCTAGTAATATATTTTAATCTCCACAAAATATTAGTATCATTCTCGTAAAAACAGAGTTCAAACTAAAACAAACTCACGTGAAATCAAACTCAAATCTTTAAACTTTAAAGTAATGATTTAGAAGACGGGAAATAATGTAACTATGTATTCAAATTGGAACGTGGGCTATACTCCCATATTGGGAAATAATGTAACTATGTATTCAAATTGGAACGTGGGCTATACTCCCATATTTTCCCTCTCTCTCTCTCTCTCTCTCTCTCAAAAGTGTGGTTTTTTCCTCTATGTTTTGATGTCTAGTGCAAGGAATGTGTGACTTTGAAGAAACATTTCCTCATCTAAAGGATGTTCTCTTTGAGATTTGGATGGTGTTTATTGTTTGAGAAATTTTATTTGCAGTCTTTAAGTGGAGACTGCATGTGCAGACTCATTATTAAAGAAGAAAAAAATATTATTTTAAGAGAGATATTTTAGTAATTTAAAAAAATTTTAAAGATAAAATTACCTATATCTACATTGCAATCCTTAAATGAGGACTGTACGTATCATTGCTCTTATTGTTCGCATTGGTTGGCCCGTTTGACTATTCTAGCATTTTATTTTATTTTTTTAATATTTAAGAAAGTAATTATTAATAAATTAATACTTTTTTAAAATACCAAAAAAATGAGATTGGACTCAGGCTCGCCGAGTACTAAGAGCTAGATGGGTCAAAGGACCTTCCAAATAGAAATTTATCCAAAAATGATTCAATCGAATAGCTTTGTTGAATTTGATTTTACATTTGTAGTACTTCCACTCGATTTTAGGTCCCGTTTGATTTTAGAAAGCGTTTTATCCTATCTCATTTCATTATTATATATTTTTTTAAAATTTTCATACAAAATATAATAAATAATTCAAAATTTTCAAATCTTAATTTAACTTTTTCAAATCTTAAAATAATAATAATATTAAAAAATAATATTCTAATAATATTTTATTTAACTTTTATCTCAAACCATCTCATCTTATCTCTAAATCTAAACCCATTAATCTGAAATGGAACATAATTAGATGACATTGTATATGAAAAGATATTGGAAATATTGAAAGATACCAAAATATAATTAAAAGTTATAGAGCTATTTAAACTGAATACAAAAAATTAAAAAGTATAATATTTAAATAATATAGAAAAAAATAGATAAGCTAATGTATTATATATTGTAAAAGTCAATATAAAAAATAAAAAAAAGTGGATTTTGATAATATATTTTAAAAAAAAATGATAAAGAAACCATTGTGAATGTTTTTACAGAAAAGCTAAAGGCAAAACTCAATCTTGAAAAGAATAAGGGTTTGAGTGGTATTTAGAATATCTCAAAATATTTGTGAATAATAATAAAACAATTTATAAATAATAATGAAATTATTTGAGATAAAATATTTCATCAGATTTTGAAAAATGATAAAAAAAATTGAATAAAAAAATTATAAAAAGAATATAATTTTTTTAATATTATTTTTGTTTTGAAATTTAAAAAATGTGTATATATTTTTTTTATGTTTTGTGTGAAAGTTCAAAACAGTTATAATGATTAGATAATGATTTGATAAAAACGTTAAAAATTAAAAATTAAAAAATATTTTATATTTAATTGATGTTTGAACATAATGTTTGAGAATGAAAAAGTTAAAAAATTTAAAATTTAAGAAAATTTAAATTGTTTTATTGGAGGATATTTTGCCTTGTTAAACGGGTTTGGAGTATAAGTTTTACTACTTATCCTTCATATTCTTACACACCATACTTATTTTGTATTTATTTATAATTTTTTAAAAAGAAATACTCTAGTCACAAAGTGATTATATAAAAATAATCCTACAAACTGATGTGGCTTAATGTGGTTTGTCAAATTGTAAAGTTATTTTTATTGTTAAGTAGATCTGATAGATTACATGAAATTACGATAATTTGTAGAATTAATTTAGTATAATTCTAGTAGTTTTCTTTGATAAAACTTTTTTGGTTTTTTTCTTTTGAAATTAACTGATTTCTTTTACGAATTATCTATAGACTATATATTTAATAAGAGAAAAAAAAATTTTGTACGTGCTGCGGACGTGAGGATGACGAGCATTCAGTTTTGAAAAAGATAAGGGTGGTAACGTAATTTGGCAAGTTCTATTATTATCATACATGCTTTTTGGTTTGGAGTCAATGGTAGCATTATTCAATCTTTAATGATCCGACATGTTATCTGCTTTGGAATCTTTGGATATTCACGAGCACAAATCTGAAACACGTGGTACTGTATATAATTGATGAATGACATGATTGTAAATAGAAAAAAATATATTCATCATGTTGATTCTTATCATATTTTCATCGGTTTATAATATGATATTAAATGATAAGTTTACAAATAAAATATAATAAATAATCTCCAATCATCTAATGTCACATCATATGATGATGAGAATTAAGATGATAAGTAGCATTACTCTTGTAGATATCATAACATACTTAATACATAAAATTAGTTTCCAAAGAACTGCCAGTATGACTGTATGAAAATCTAACTAGCTAATACATGCTAATCCTAATTTATAATCAAGTTACTTAGATCATTACCTATACGGAATACCAAATGCTATTAAACTTTTAGAAAGATGTATTATAATATGCGATTCAATTAAATATATTATAGAAAAAAATATAATAATTATTAAGTTTTTATACAGTACTAATCAATAATAATGTTATTTAAATACTCTTAACATATCTCTATTTAAAATTTATAGCTTAGTGCAAAAATTATTGAATCGAATAGCTTTGTTGAATTTGATTTTATATTCGTAGTACTTCCACTTGAAACACTTGTGAGAACTAAAATTGCCTTAAAGCTCTAAAGTTATGTTGAATTTAAGGTCATGTTTGGATTTGTAAAGCGTTTTATTTCATCATTATAATTTTTTTAAATTTTTTTATAAAATATAATAAATAATTTAACTTTTTCAAATCTTAATTCAATATTTTCAAATATCAGAATAAGAATAATATTAAAAAATAATATTATAATAATATTTTATTTAATTTTTATTTTTTTATCTAAAATTATCTTCTCTAATCTTCCGCAAAAAAAACCAATTAATCTAAAATATGATGTAATTAAATGACGTTGGTAAAGATGACGACATTGATGAATACAATATTTCTTCGACCATTACTTTTGAAAAAGCGAATGGCATTATTATCTGACATGCTTTTTCGTTTGGAGTCTATGGTATTGACAAAAGAGTAAAGGTTGTCAGATAATTTAGCAAATCTTTTATGATCCGACATGTTTTCTGCTTTGGAATCTTTGGATATTGACAAACACAAATCTGACATTATTTACAGAGGAGGCAACATGATTTGATCAATCAATTGAAGCTGCAACGTTAGAAAAGAAAACAACTGCAAGCGGTTCGGTGCGGGAAAACAGACTTGGGGAAAAGGAAAAGAAGTGGCTGTGCGGCGAAGGCTTACAGAGCGGAAAGAACCAGAGGGCACAGAGCAACGGTCAAACCGTGGCTTACCGGAAGGTGAAAGTTTGATGGGAGGTGATTGGCCGAAATTTTCTGGGTTAATTGGCCGAATAGTTTTCCGACTCTCCCTGTGGCGGTCGATGGTGGAGAAGGAGCAAATCACACAGAAAAGCAAACCTTCGGCGTCTTTGGGTGTCTTCCGACGGCAGCGAGGTAAGTGTCTGGGCTTGAAGAGAGGTTGTACGGTTGCTTTGCTGGGTTTTCTCGGGTTTTCTTTGTAAGGCTCCGTTGGGTGTGCTATTTCATTTCTGGAAGAGGGACTGTGTTTTGAGCAGATGGCAGCGTAACGGTGGTTGGCGGTTTACTAATTAACCATCTGCTTTGTCTGTTCAAAATTTCCAGGTAAAGTTATTTTTGAATATTTTTATTTTTTGTACATTTCATTTCATTACCTTGGTTATGTTATTTTTTTAATATATAATAATTATTTTAGTTAATTATATTAATAAAATATATAAAAAATACATAAAAATAATTATATATAACATAATTCTTATCTATTTAGAGAAGATTAGGCCTCCATTTGGTACCATTTATTCTCTATATATTTCATTTTTAAATATTAGTTGGTACAAATATTTTTTAGTTCAATTTTTTTAGCTTAATATTTATCTAATTATTATAATTTTAATTTTTCATCTAAAACATAAATTTTTTTTATAAAATTTTAAAATAAAAATAATATTAAAAATTTTTTAATTTTATATAATTTTATTCAATATTTTTTTTCCATTTTTCAAAATCTAATAAAACATTCTAACTTAAACTATTTCATAAATCATTTTATTATTATTTACAAATAATATGAAATATTTTTAACATTCGAATGAGCTATAAGATTCCGTTTGGATAGTCAGATAAGATGATATGAGATAAGAATTTATGAATAGTACTGTGACAGTTTGTAAATAGTAGTGAAATAATTTAAGTTAATTATTTAATTTTGAAAAAGTAAATAGAAAAAATTAAATAAAAATATAATAAATGTAAAATATTATTAAAATATTATATTTTTATATAATTTTTATTTTAAAATTTTTAAAAAATAAATTATTTTATATATATATTTTTTATGTTTTATATTTTCTGAGCTTTTGCTAGCTAGCTGTTATGTTGAGGGTCAGTACTTCATATGATGTTGCTTGATGTAAAATAAAAAAAGGTCCTGTTTTTAGTAATTTGATGAACTAATATGATCGACGCATCAAATTAAGAGTTTTAAAAATATCCTTTTAACTCGTTTTATCTTTATAAATTTTTATATAAAATATAATAAATAATTTAATTTTTTTAAAATTTAAAATAATAATAATATTAAAACTCATTTGACTATTTACCTTTATATTTAGACCTTCAAATTTTTGACACTGATGAATATATACCTATTCTAATTAGAGCGGTGCTACAGTCACCGCTCGTGGCTGCCGCTGGTAGCCACCGTTTGAGTAAAAAAAAATTTTTATTTTTTTATTTTTTTTAAATTATTTTTTAATACTTTTAAATATTTTAAAAAAATATAAAAAATTTATAATAATATTAAATAATTTTTTTTCAATCATTAAGAAAAAAAAATAAAAAATTTTTTTTTTAGGCCAGCGGTGCCCCAGCGGTGGCTTTAGGGATTTCCTTCTAATTATTTCTAGCTACCGTTTCTACAATGTAAAGCTACGTACAAGTAAGTGCGTGGAGGCTAGTTATAAGAATATGTCTGCCCTATATATTATAGAATAATTTTTCTTATTATTTTCGTACATCATACGTCATATTATATTTATTTTATTTTATTTTTTATTTTTCCTATAATAAATGCAAGATGTATGTACGATAAATAGAATAATTCAATTAATTTAATAAAAAAAATAAAATAATAAATAATAAAAATAAAAAATAATTTAAAAATATATAAAGTGTATGGAGGAGATGATAAGTAGCATCCCTCTATATTATATAGAGGCAATATTTGAAAATAGAGTTCATAATTATTTTATACATTAAGGCCAAAGCTGTGATATTTTTAGTGTTTTTAGTAATATTATGAAACCTTAAACTTTATATAATTATATATATATATATATATATATATATTCATGTTTTAAGTGATCTTGCATTGTGTTTAATTAGAAAAATTCTAAAAGAAAACTTTACACTACACCTCTCCACCTAATCAATATGTGATCCGTCATTTTGACGTTCTATCTTAATGCTTAAATATGTGTGTATAAATAGAAGGGTAAAAATGAAAAATCACATGTTAGCTAGATAGATGTGTGTGGTGTAGCATTTCTCATTTAAGTAATGCTACCTAATTCTATATATTCGCTACTCATTTAATTAAACTTTTGAAACCAAAGGTCAATAACATATATGATTAATCTCTTAATTAGGAAAATTAACTAAAGGTAATAATTTCAATTTGTTTAAATATAATAATCAATGAGATAAATATATGATAAATGCTCATTAATTTCGAATAATTAAATATGGATGGATGTTTTTTCTTTTAATCTTCGACCGAGTATGTATACCTAATAATTAGTCTTTGGATTGAAAAGTTTAGTTCCAGTAATCCATTGTGGATAATCCAAAAATTTAGTTCCATAATCCATTGTTGATTTTAGCCCCATCATGTATTTACAACGATCATGATCGTTAAATAGTTACTATATATATGGTAATAATGAGAATCTCAACACATTGTGGTTATTTTATTTATGGTACAGATTGAACAACTATTGGGAATTAACGTTCAGCATTTTCGTAACAATTAAGAAGAACTGAAAGTGATTTGAAAGAAATGGAAGATGATCATGACGTGGAACAGATATCTAAAACTAGTCGTCAACAATCAAATGTGAGTACTTCAGATGCAGTTCACAAGGCAAATTTTGACATTGGCGAAGAATTGGAAGATAACAATCCAAATGAAGATCAGAGGCGTATGCCAAGAGTCCAAACACATGAGCAACGTAGAAGATTAGGAAAAATTATTCCTAGTCAACATGTTAGCCGAATCAACGAGAGTACTTCGGATGCAGTTCGCCTGCCAGCTTCTGGAAATATTGATCAAGAAGAAGAAGATGCTAATTTTGGCATAATTGGTCATGAAGAAGAAGCTACTAAGTTTGGCTTTGTTCCCAAAGAAGCAGCAGCTTTCGGCATTGGTGGAGAAGAAGATGACAATCCAAATGAAAATCTCTATGAAAATCAGAAGTGTATGCCAAGAGTCCAAACACGTGAGCAACGTAGAAGATTAGGAAAAACTATTCCTACTCAACATGCTAGCCGAATCAACGAGAGTACTTTGGATGCAGTTTGCCCACCAGCTTTTGGAAATATTGATCACGAAGAAGAAGTTGCTAATTTTGGCATAATTGGTCACGAAGAAGCAGCTACTAATTTTGGCATTGTTCCCAAAGAAGCAGCAGCTTTTGGCATTGGTGGAGAAGAAGATGACTATCAAAATGAAGAGAGACGTCAAAGAGTCCTAACACATGAGCAACATAGAAAATCAGCTCACAAGGCAACTTTTGACATTGGTGAGGAATTGGAAGATGACAATCCAGATGAAGATCGGAGGCGTACGCCAAGGGTCCAAACACATGAGAAACTTAGAAGATTAGGAAAAACTATTCCTAGTCAACATGCTAGCCGAACCAACGAGAGTACTTTGGATGCAGTTCGCTTGGCAGCTTCTGGAAATATTGATCAGGAAGAAGAAGATGCTAATTTTGGCATAATTGATCATGAAGAAGCAGCTACTAAGTTTGGCATTGTTCCCAAAGAAGCAGTAGATTTTGGCATTGGTGAAGAAGAAGATGAATATCAAAATGAAGAAAGGCGTCAAAGAGTCCTGACACATGAGCAACATAGAAAATCAATTCACAAGGCAACTTTTGACATTGGCGAAGAATTGAAAGATGACAATCCAGATGAAGATCAGAGGCGTACGCCAACAGTCCAAACACATGAGCAACGTAGAAGATTAGTAAAAACTGTTCCAAGTCAACTTGCTAGCCAAATCAAGGAGAGTACTTCGGATGCAGTTCGCTCTATAGCTTTTGGAAATATTGATCATGAAGAAGAAGATGCTAATTTTGACATAATTGGTCATGAAGAAACAGCTACTAAGTTTGGCGTTGTTCCCAAAGAAGTAGCAACTTTTGGCATTGGTGGAGAAGAAGATGACAATCCAAATGAAGATCTCTATGAAGATCAGAGGCGTATGCTAAGAGTCCAAATACGTGAGCAACGTAAAAGATTAGGAAAAATTGTTCCTAGTCAACATGCTAGCCGAATCAACGAGAGTACTTTGGATGCAGTTTGCCCACCAGCTTTTGGAAATATTGATCACGAAGAAGAAGCTGCTAATTTTGGCATAATTGGTCACGAAGAATCAGCTACAAAGTTTGGCATTGTTCCCAAAGAAGCAGCAGCTTTTGGCATTGGTAGAGAAGAAGATGACTATCAAAATGAAGAGAGACGTCAAAGAGTCCTAACACATGAGCAATGTAGAAAATCAGCTCACAAGGCAACTTTTGACATTGGTGAAGAATTGGAAGATGACGATCTAGATGAAGATCGGAGGCGTACGCCAAGAGTCCAAACACATGAGCAACGTAGAAGATTGGGAAAAACTATTCCTAGTCAACATGCTAGCCGAATCAACGAGAGTACTTCGGATGCAGTTCGCCTGGCAGCTTTTGGAAATATTGATCAGGAAGAAGAAGATGCTAATTTTGGCATAATTGGTCATGAAGAAGCAGCTACTAAGTTTGGCATTGTTTCCCAAGAAGCAGCAAATTTTGACATTGGTGAAGAAGAAGATAACTATCAAAATGAAGAGAGACGTCAAAGAGTCCTGACACATGAGCAACATAGAAAATCAATTCACAAGGCAACTTTTGATATTGGCAAAGAATTGGAAGATGACAATCCAGATGAAGATCAGAGGCATACGCCAAGAGTCCAAACACAAGAACAACGTAGAAGATTAGGAAAAACTATTCCAAGTCAACATGCTAGCCAAATCAAGGAGAGTACTTCGGATGCAATTCGCTCAACAAATTTTGGAAATATTGATCGTGAAGGAGAAGATGCTAATTTTGACATAATTGGTCGTGAAGAAGCAGCTACTAAGTTTGGTGTTGTTCCCAAAGAAGTAGCAACTTTTGGCATTGATGGAGAAAAAGATGACAATCCAAATGAAGATCTCTATGAAGATCAGAGGCGTACGCCAAGAGTCCAAACACACGAGCAACGTAAAAGATTAGGAAAAATTATTCCTAGTCAACATGCTAGCCGAATCAATGAGAGTACTTCGGATGCAGTTTGCCCACCAGAATTTGGAAATATTGATCATGAAGAAGAAGCTGCTAATTTTGGCATGATTGGTCATGAAGAATCAACTACTAACTTTAGCATTGTTCCTAAAGAAGCAGCAAGTTTTGGTATTGGTGGACAAGAAGATGACTATCAAAATGAAGAGAGACGTCAAATAGTCCTGACACATGAGCAACGTAGAAAATCAGCTCATAAGGCAACTTTTGACATTGGTGAAGAATTGGAAGATGATAATCTAGATGAAGATCAGAGGCGTACGGCAAGAGTCCAAACACATGAGCAACGTAGAAGATTAGGAAAAACTGTTCCTAGTCAACATGCTAGCCGAATCAACGAGAGTACGTCGGATGCAGATTGCCTGGCAGCTTCTGGAAATATTAATCAGGAAGAAGAAGATGCTAATTTTGGCATAATTGGTCATGAAGAAGCAGTTACTAAATTTGGCATTGTTTCCAAAGAAGCAGCAGATTTTGGCATTGGGGAAGAAGAAAATGACTATCAAAATGAAGAGAGATGCCAAAGAGTTATGACACATGAGCAGCGTAGAAAATCAATTCACAAGGCAACTTTTGACATTGACGAAGAATTGGAAGATGACAATCCAGATGAAGATCAGAGGCATATGCCAAGAGTCCAAACACATGAGCAACGTAGAAGATTAGGAAAAATTATTCCTAGTCAACATGTTAGCCGAATCAACGAGAGTACTTCGGATGCAGTTCGCCTGCCAGCTTCTGGAAATATTGATCAAGAAGAAGAAGATGCTAATTTTGGCATAATTGGTCATGAAGAAGAAGCTACTAAGTTTGGCATTGGTACCAAAGAAGCAGCTGCTTTTGGTATTGGTGGAGAAGAAGATGACTATCAAAATGAAGAGAGACTTCAAAGAGTCCTAACACAAGAGCAACGTAGAAAATCAATTCACAAGGCAACTTTTGACATTGGCGAAGAACTGGAAGATGACAATCCAGATGAAGATCAGAGGGGTACGCCAAGAGTCCAAACACATGAGCAACGTAGAAGATTGGGAAAAACTGTTCCTAGTCAACATGCTATCCGAATCAACGAGAGTACTTCGGATGCAGTTCACCTGACAGCTTCGGGAAATATGGATCATGAAGAAGAAGATGCTAATTTTGGCATAGTTGGTCATGAAGGAGTAGCTACTAAGTTTGGCTCTATTACCAAAGAAGCAGCAGATTTTGGCATTGGTGGTGAAGAAGATGACTATCAAAATGAAGAGAGACGTCAAAGAGACTTGACACATGAGCAACGTAGAAAATCAAGAACAGTTGTAACTCCCGAATGTGTGATTCAAATCAACGAAAATGAGAGACAAAAACCTGTTATCATTAGCGGATCAGGATGGTCGACATTGAAAGTTCCTGCACCTATGTTCAAAGTCGACAATGGTGCTTATGTCCCCAAGATTGTCTCCATTGGTCCATTTCATTATAATGAACCAAGTCTACGAGCCATGCAAGCTCAAAAACGACGGTTTCTCAATCGGCTTATTCAAAACCAAACAAGGCAGCCCATCCTTGAAGAAAATCTTAAAAATGCCATGAGAGAATTGGAGGGAAAGACTAGAGATTTCTATGCAGAAGACTTTCAGGCTATAAATTCTGATGATTTTGTGCAGATGATGCTCCTTGACGGTTGCTTCATTGTAGAAATCATGCGTTTATACAAGGTATTAATTAGTTATACATTCTAATTAAGTTGGTTTTTTGCTCTAATTTTCCTTTAGCAATTATGATCACATGAAGGCAAACTGATAATCACATTTATACTTCTTGACTTCTTGCAGAAAAAATTTGTGGGTGAGCCCATTTTTGAAACACGATGGGCACTGCTAAATATATGTTGTGATTTACTTTTGCTTGAGAATCAACTCCCTATGTTTGTGCTGCAGAAGATTTTTGAACTTACTGGGGAGGCAAGTCCTGATCTAAACATGCTGGCTCTTGAGTTTTTTGAACCTGTGAGACTTGGGAAGGATGAGTTTGCAACACTTAAGCAGAACAAGTCTGCCGACGAGTATATACATTTGTTGGATTTGTTTCACTCTACCTTAACTTCAGATGATAACATATACCCAAAGCAGCTTGCAAAGAGTGAAAAGAACAAAACACATCTTATTCTTCCTGGGAAAGGTTGGGTGCATAATGCCAAAACACTTTGTTATGCAGGTATTGAGTTCAAAAGCAATTCTGGCAGTATTCTCCACATACAGCTTAAAGGCAAGATGCTAAATATTCCGACCATGATCATCGATGATAGCACTGGCCCTTTGTTGAGGAACTTGATAGCCTATGAACAAAACAATCGCTCTGTAGCTCCATATTTTTGCTGTCTTGCAGTGTTCTTGGATAGCATAGTGGATACGGTCGCGGATGTCAAGATTCTTCGTGATGCCGGGATTATCAAACAGGCAAAGGGTGGAGACAAGGAGGTGGTGAATTTTTTTAGCAGTCTCACTAAAGAGCTGGTGTTTGATATTGATAAGGAGGACTGCTACCTGCTCGAGCAAATCGAAAACATCAACCGTCTTTGTCGAGCACACGACACCAGAGTTCGTATTTGCCGTCTTCTCGCCATGCTGAACTACAAGGGATTACTCAAAATGTACGTTTCCATCTTGGTTACAGTCATATTTTCCCTTATCGTTGCTAAGTTTGCAAGTTACAAGCCCTCAGTTAATCAGTACTATCCACCTCTACCTCCACCTAAGTGACCAGGTAAAGGTTTATAAGCATTACAACAAAAATAAAACACCGTTTGAAATGGTTGATGCAGGTTTATCTGGTGGAGCCGAGATTGATAATTGAGCCCTGCAGTTGCATATCATTTAGCTTAATATTGGGTTTTTTATAAAACTGAGTATTCGAAATCTCATGTAGCAGTGTTTTCTTTTCTTTCTTTTTTTTTTAAAAAAAAAAATCATGTCGTGTATGCTATGTTGCTGTTTCATTGCATATGTCAATACTATGTGTATTATATTTGAGTTTGGAATTGAATAAATCCATCTTGGAATCAGAAGTTGCTGGGTTCGCTCCCAATCCATGTTATAGATTGTGACCTCAATAAATCTTCTAATTTATATTATAAAGAATGAAAAATGTCTTCTAATTTATAAGGAATCCCTTCGATTTTCTTTCATACATATATATCACGATTATGTGTGACAAAAATGATTTCCTCAAAATTAAAAGCCACAAATACGAAAGCCATTTTTTAATTTTCCAAAAGCATCGTACGAAAGGGCATTTTTAGGTGTAGCGTTTTGCAAACATTCAAAAAATACATGTAAATTATTTTTTTCAATGCGTTTTACTGCCTTCACAAATAGGAAACACAACCATATATGGACGTTTGGAAACAGAAAATTTCAATAATTTTATGGGGTTCTTGAAAAAGAGTTCATTTGGAGGTAATAAAGAATGAGTCGGTAAAATCCATTTTCGTTCTTACAATGTAAATTTGATTATATTGACTTCGAAGACTTAAAAGTAATGGTGCAAGGTTTTAAGATACTTCTTTCGCATCAGTTTTTCCTTTAAGTCGTGCTTGGTCATTCACCCCTTCAACTTTCTTCTTTACTTTAAAAAAAAAATCTGGGGCTTGTGATACTATATTTGCCTTTTCTCATTTAATCAACAAATAGAGGGATCAAATCTATTTTTGCTAGGGCAAGTTATTGAGGGATTGGAGCTTGAGGAAAATGTATAGTTTGAATCATAACTATCTTTGAGCGGTCACTTATGCTGCAGCTTAGCTTAATAGAAAAGCCAAAAATGAAGAACTATAAGCTTAGCTTGCTACTGGATCGGTAATTTCAAATTAGGAAGTTAGATTATCATGAGGCCTTTACTTTGACATGGCCGCTTTACACATCTACAAGTCATGTTCAATATTGTGGGTGATTTTTTGTGTGTGTACAGAACCTTTTGATTGGTATTGGTACTGCTGTCTTACTCTGCAATGAGATAATACCTGTGCAGCTTACGGGCAGTGTAACTTCACAGTGGCTGTTTTGCCTAGTTCCATGAATTTCCTTGCCTCTCATTGCTCTCCACACCTCCAGCAACTTTAGGCACTATTCTCTTCTAGAACCAGTGCTTCCTCCACAGGAAAATCATCTCTTCAATTGGAACTCCCTTAGTTTTTTTGGGTAGGAAGGCGTAAAACAAGATGGTAATCCAGCCAGCATAGAAGAGGAAGATACCAAACTTGAATGCACAAAGAAGGGAAAGGAAAGACTGGCCCATAATGAATGTGAATAGAAGGTTCACAGCTACGGTAATGCTTTGTCCTGCTAATTGAATTTCTAAGAAGAATATCTCACTTGGCATTGTCCAACCAAGTGGACCCCAAGACCATCCAAAAGCTAGAACAAAGAGGCAAATGATCAGCACCACCAATATAGAGAAACCCTTCGATAGTTCTTGATCCTTGCCAAATTTCAGCCCCAAGATTATAGCGACGATGACCTGTTTCACATACACAGATAATGATTAAATGGAAATATGAGTTTAATACAAGATCTTTTTTGTATGTTCAGAGAATTCAATGCCTCTTTTAGTAGGGCTGCTGAATTGAAACATGTTATGTACCGAAGGGGGAATATTGCCAAATCCAAGTTTTGGAAAACAACATAAAAATTACTGCATTTAGAAACTCTGGTGCTATTTTTCATTTGACTTGTCGTGTAACTTTACCTCGCATGCAATGATTTGAATTCCACCACCTATAAGTAAAGCCCTTCGACCCAATCTATCTACTGTTGCAATAGAAATTAGCGTGGATGAAGTAAGAATAGCCCATTCATATACAGTTTACACTATATTTATTTTTATTTTTCTAAAAACTTTTTTAGTTTTATTCTTTTTAAATTAATTAATTTTTTTTATTAATATGTATTGCGAAATGAGGACGACCATCATTCACTTTTGAGAAGGGAAACACTAAGGCCACCGCTGTGGCTCCGTTGGAAGTCACTGCTGGCCAAAAATTTTTATTTTTATTTTTATTTATTTTTTAATAATTAAGAAAAAATTATTTAATATTATTATAAATTTTTTATATTATATTAAAATATTTAAAAGTACTAAAAAATAATTAAAAAAAAAATTTTGTCTAATAATAACTCTTAACAGGAGCCATAATGATAACTGTCAGTAGGAGTCATCAGCTGTGCACCTACACCGTCCTTTGCAAAGAGAAAGGTAGTTAGGTCATTATTATCATACATGCTTTTTGGGTATGGAGTCAATGCATTATCCAATATTTTATGATCCACATGTTTTCTGCTTTGGAATCTTTGGATAATTTACAAACAAAAATCTGACATTATTTACAGATGGTGAAGCACGTGGTACTGTATATAGTTGATGACTGACATGATTGTAGATATTAATATCATTACATACGTGTACATAAAATTAATTTATAACATATCTTTATTTTAAATTTAAAGCTTAGTGAAATAATTATATTTTATTTAAATCTATTAAAATAAATAGCGAAATGTCGGTTCATAAAATAGAATTAATCATGCTTAAATCAAATCTTTATAATTTACTATTATAATCTAATTATAAATCAATACTTCGTAATATATTTTAAAGAAAAGTATAAATAAACCATTGCGAATCTTTTCAAAGAAAAGCGAACGGCAAAACTCAATCTTAAAAAGAATAACCATCCGTGCGATATTTAGAATATCTCTAAATATTTGTGAATAATAATAAAATAATTTATAAATAATAATAAAATTATTTGAGTTAAAATATTATATTAGATTTTGAAAATTAGAAAAAAAATTAAATAAAAAAATTATAAAAAGAATATAATTTTTTAATATAATTTTTGTTTTAAAATTTAAAAAATGTATATATATATTTTTCTTTTATATTTTGTGTGAAAGTTTGAAAAAGTTATAATGATTATAAAATATTTTAACGAAAAATTAAAAAATTAAAAAATAAAAAATATTTTACATTTAATTGATGTTTGAGAATGAAAAAGTTAAAAAATTTAAAATTTAAGAATAATTTAAATTGTTTTATTGGAGGATATTTTGCCTTGTTAAACGGGTTTGGAGCATGAGTTTTACTACTTATCATTTATATACATCACGTACTACACTTATTTTTTTTTAATTTAATTTAATTGATTTTTTTTACTCATCATAAATAGACTATATATTTACTAAGATGAAAAAAATAAAAATAAAAAATTATTTGTAATGCGAACGTGAGGATGACGAGCATTCACTTTTGAAAAAGAGAAGGGTGGTAACGTAAATTGGCAAGGTCTATTATTATCATACCTGCTTTTTGGTTTTAGAGTCTAAGTAGTAATTTTTATATGGAAAAATATAGTTGCAAGTATAATTGTGTACTAATCTGTGCATTAATGTAATGTGATTGGTCAAAAAGTAAATTTTATTGAAAACAATGTTAATTTAAATTTTAAATATGAATAAATCAGTATTAATATATAAATTAGTACGCAAATATGCTTGTACCTAGCAAAATCAGAATTGTACATGGTTTCTGCTTTAGAATCTTTGGATATTGACAAACACAAATATGACATTATGGACAGATGATGAAATACATGTTACTGTATATAGTTGATTAATGACATGATTGTACATACCATGACATCTCTCGTACATAAAAATTAATATATAAAGAACAATAAGTATAAATCATCTAGCACTAATTCTTAATTTTGCCTTCTAGATCATTACCTATATGAAGTATCAAATGTCGCTAAATTTATAGAAGAGAAATGATATTTGCAGTCGTGGTTGTGCAAGCAGCGTGCAATCGCTTTGAAAAAAATGAATTAATATGAGACCTACATAAAAAAAAAACTAACTTTTTAATCGTGGACCTCACTCTTTTTTAAAGCAATTGCGCGACGTTTGCACATTCCACGACTGTATGTAGCATTGTTCATTTCTAGAAAGACATGTCATAATATGCAATTCAATTAAATATGTTGTAGAAAACAATATGATAATTATTAAGTTTTTATACGGTACTAATAAATAATAATGTTATTTAAATACTCTTAATATATCTCTATTTTAAATTCATAGCTTAGTGCAAAAATTATTGAATCAAATAGCTTTGGTAAATTTAATTTTAGAAAAATTTTAAACATAAGCCTCACACCTAGTACACTACTTAAAAATAAGTGATTTTATTATTTTACCCTCATATTTCATGAATTATGAAATATGAAATATAAATATGAGGATAAAGAAGTAAAATCATATATTTTTTAATTGGTGTGCTGGGTGTGAGGCTTCTATGTAGTAAGACTCTTGATTTTAATATTTTATGTTCGTAGTACTTCCACTTGAAACACTGGTGAGAACTAAAAATGCCTTAAAATTCTAAAGTTATGTTGAATTTAAGGTATTACTTAAATTTGAAAAGCGTTTTATCTCATTATTACAATGGTTTTAAATTTTTATATAAAATATAATAAACAATTCAACTATTTCAAATATCAGAATAAGAATAATATTAAAAAATAATATTATAATAATATTTTATTTAATTTTTATCTTTTATTTAAAATTATTTCATCTTTAAATTAAAACCAATTAATCTAAAATATGATGTAATTAAATGACGTTGGCGAAGATGACGACATTGATCAATACAATATTTCTTGGCCCATTACTTTTGAAAAAGCGAAGGCCATTATATGGTTTTTTTTGGACTCTATGGTCTTTACAAAAGCGAAAAAGTTGTCAGATAATTTAGCAAATCTTTTATATTGATCCGACATGTTTTCTGCTTTGGAATCTTGGGATATTGACAAGCACAAATCTGACATTATTTACAGAGGAGGCAACATGATTTGATCAATCAATTGAAGCTGCAACGTTAGAAAAGAAAACAATTGCAAGCGGTTCGGTGCGGGAAAACAGACTTGGGGAAAAGGAAAAGAAGTGGCTGTGTGGCGAAGGCTTACAGAGCGGAAAGAACCAGAGAGCACAGTGCGACGGTGAAAACTTCCGAGGTAACAAAGGAGATTCATTTCAGATTCCATTTGGCTGAGAAAACCGTGGCTTACCGGAAAGTGAAAGTTTGATGGGAGGTGATTGGCCGAATAGTTTTCCGACTCTCCCTGTGGCGGTCGATGGTGGAGAAGGAGCAAATCACGCAGAAAAACGAACCTTCGGCGTCTTTGGGTGTCTTCCGACGGCGGCGAGGTAAGTGTCTCGGCTTGATGAGAGGTTGTATGGTGACTTTGCTGGGTTTTCTTGGTTTTTCTTTGTTAGGCTCCGTTGGGTGTTCTAGGAAGAGGGAGAGTGTTTTGAGCAGATGGCAGTGTAAGGGAAGCGGTGGTGGACGGTTTACTAATTAATCATGTGCTTTATCTATTTAGAGAAGATTAGGCCTCCGTTTGGTACCATTTATTTTCTACATATTTCATCTTTAAATATTACTTGGTACAAATATTTTTTAGTTTAGTTTTTTTATTTAATCATTATCTAATTATTATAATTATTTTTTAATTTTTTACATAAAACATAAAAATGAAAGATTTTTTAAATTTTAAAATAAAAATAATATTAAAAAATAATATGTTAATTTTATAATACTTTTATTCATTTTTTTTTCTCATTTTTCAAAATTTAATAAAACTTTTTTATTTAAATTGTTTTATAAATTTTACTACTATTCACAAATATTATAAAATATTTTTAGCATTTGATCGAGCTATAAGATTCCATTTGGATAGTCAGGTGGATGATATGAGATAAGAAATTTGTAAATAGTAATGAGATAGTTTGTAAAAATAGTGAGATAGTTTGTAAATAGTAGTGAAATAATTTAAGTTAGGATTTTTATTAGATTTTGAAAAAGTAGAGAAAAAGTTGAATAAAAATATTATAAATTTAAAATATTGTCATGATATAATTTTTTAATATAGATATTTAAAAAAATTGAATTATTTTTTTATGTATTATATAAAAGTTTGAGAAAGTTGTAATGAGTAGTAATGATTAGATAAAAATATGATAGAGAAATTGAAATGTATTTATGTTTAGGTAGTGTTTGTTGGATCTTGAGATAAGATGAAAAGAGATGAGATGAAACGAAGTGATTATCCAAATGGGCTAAGTCAATCACCAGTGAGCTTCAGTCAATTATTTGTTTTCATAAACCATCTCAACTCATCTCATTTTATCTAATTATTACAACTTTTTTAAAATAAAAATAAAATTTTAATAATATTTTATTCAATTTTAATCTTATTTCATTTTATCTGAATAATCAAAAGAGGTTAAAACCCGAAAATAAAAATCTTAATTGAGGATTTTAACTTATCTTTTAATAAATGAAAAACAAATACTAATATTAATTTTAAAACTTTTATGGTAATATCAAAAGTAAGAATAAATATATAACTAGACTTATTTTGTATGTCTCAATTTTACGATCTGCAGTATGTTACAATATATTTACATATATTTATTTGTCCATGCATATTGGTATATTAATTCTTGTGCGTACGTACCATTCCTATTTTCAGAGCTTTTGCTAGCTAGCTGTTATTTTGAGGGTCAGTACTCCACGTGATGTTGCTTGATGTAAAACAAACCAAAAAGGTCCTGTTTATAGTAATTTGATGAACTGATATGATAGACGTGACATTAAGGGCTAAGCTGTGATAGTTTTAGTATTTTTAGTAATATTATGAAACTTTTTTTTTTTTTTTTTTTTGTTGATATTGGGAGATTTGGAGAGGGGGATCGAACTAGGACCTCTCTTATGGAGGTTGAGTTTCATGCCATCTGAGCCACATGTTCTTGATGAAATAAAAAAAATATTTATATATTCATGTTTTACATCACACATTTCTATCTAATCAATCAATATGTGATATATCATATTGATTGATTAGATAGAAATGAGAAATTACATGTTAGTCAGATAGATGTGTGTGGTGTAGCATTTCTTATATAAGTAATGCTACCTAAATTAACTAAAGGTAATAATTTCAATTTGTTTAAATATAATAATCAATGAGATCAATATATGATAAATGCTCATTAATTTTGAATAGTTAAATATGGATGAATGTTTTTTCTTTTAACCTTCGAGTATGTATACCTAATAATTAGTCTTTGGATTGAAAAGTTTAGTTCCAGTAATCCATTGTGGATAATCCAAAAATTTAGTTCCATAATCCATTGTTGATTTTACCCCCTTCATGTATTTACAACGATCATGATCGTTAAGTAGTTACTATATAAATGGTAATAATGAGAATCTTAGCACATTGTGATTATTTTATTTATGGTACAGATTGAACACCTATTGAAGATTAACTTTCAGCATTTGCGTAATAATTAAGAAGAATCGAAAGTGGTTTGAAGGAAATGGAAGATGATCATGATGTGGAACAGGTATCTGAAACCAGTAGTCAACAATCAAATGGGAGTACTTCAGATGCAGCTCACAAGACAAATTTTGACAATGGCGAAGAATTGGAAGATGACAATCCAAATGAAAATCAGAGACGTACACCAAGAGTCCAAATACGTGAGCAACGTAGAAGATCAGGAAAAACTGTTCCTAGTCAACATGCTAGCCATATCAACAAGAGTACTTCGGATGCAGTTCACCCACCAGGTTTTGGAAGTATTGATAATGAAGAAGAAGCTGCTAATTCTGACATTGGTCCCAAAGAAGCAGCTGTTTTTGAAATTAGCGAAGAATTGGAAGATGACAATCCAAATGAAGATCAGAGGCGTATGTCAAGAGTCCAAACACGTGGAGAAGAAGATGACTATTGGAATGAAGATAGACAAAAATCAAGAACAGATGTAATTCGAAAATGTGCAATTCAACTCAACAAAAATGAGAGACAAAAACCTATTATCATTAGCAGATCAGGATGGTCGACAATGAAGGTTCCTGCACCTATGTTCAAAGTCGACAAAGGTGCTTATGTCCCCAAGATTGTCTCCATTGGTCCATTTCATTATAATAAACCAAGTCTACGAGCCATGCAAACTCAAAAACGGCGGTTTCTTAATCGCCTTATTCAAAACTGGACAGGGCAGCCTATCCTTAAAGAAAATCTTAAAAATGCCATGAGAGAATTGGAGGAAATGACCAGAAATTTTTATGCAGAAGACTTTCAGGCTATAAAGTCTAATGATTTTGTGCAGATGATGCTCCTTGACGGTTGCTTCATTGTAGAAATCCTGCGTTTATACGAGGTATTAATTAGTTATATATTCTAATTAAGTTAGTTTTTCGCTCTAATTTTCCTTTAGCAATTATGATCACATGAAGGCAAACTGATAATCACATTTATACTTCTTGTCTTCTTGTAGAAAAAATATGTGGGGGAGCCTATTTTTGAAACACGATGGACGCTTTCAAATATCTCTCGCGATTTACTTTTGCTGGAGAACCAACTCCCTATGTTTGTGCTGCAGAAGATTTTTGAACTTACTACCAGGGAGGGGGAGGCAAGTCCCGATCTGAACACGCTTGCTCTTGGATTTTTTAAACCCTTGAGACTCGGGAAGGGTGAATTTGCGACACTTAAGTTGAAAAAGTACACTGGTGGGTATATACATCTGTTGGCTTTGTTTCACTCTACCTTAACTTCAGACGATAACATATACCCAAAGCAGCTTGCAAAGAGGGAAAAGAAAAAAAACCATCTTATTCGTCCTGGGAAAGGTTGGGTGCATAATGCCAAAACACTTCGTTATGCTGGTATTGAGTTAAAAAATAATTCTGATAGCATTCTCGACATACAGCTTAAAGGCAAGTCGTTGAATATTCCAACCATGACCATCCATGATGGCACCAGCCCTTTGTTGAGGAACTTGATAGCCTATGAACAAAACAACCGCTCTGCAGCTCCATATTTTTGCTGTCTTGCAGTGTTCTTGGGCAGTATAGTGGATACGGTCGAGGATGTCAAGATTCTTCGTGATGCCGGGATTATCAAACAGGCAAAGGGTGGAGACGAGGAGGTGGCAAATCTTTTCAACAATCTCACTAATGGGCTAGTGTTTGATATTGATAAGGAGGACTGCTACATGATAGAGCAAATTGAAAACATCAACCGTCTTTGTCGAGCACACAACACTAGAGTTCAATTTCGCCGTCTTGTCTACAGGTTGAACTACAAGGGATTACTTATAACATATGCTTCCATCCTGGTTACAGTCATCTTTTCCCTTTTCGCTGCTAAGTTTGCAAGTTACAACCCCTCAGCTAATCAACACTATTCATGGCCAGAACCTCCACCTCCACCTCCATCTCAACCTCTACCTCCGTATCTGCATCCACCTTCACCTTCACCTCTGCCTCTGCCTCTGCATTTGCCTCCACCTTCACCTCCGCCTCCACCTCTACCTCCACCTCCGTATCTGCATCCACCTTCACCTTCACTTTCACCTTCACCTTCACCTCTACCTCTACCTTCGCATTTGTCTCCACCTTCACCTTCACCTCTACCTCCGCACCTACGTACACCTCCACCTCTACCTCTGCATTTGCCTCCACCTTCACTTTCGCCTCCACCTCTACCTCCACCTCCGTATCTGCAACCACCTTCACCTTCACTTTCGCCTTCACCTTCACCTTCACCTCTACCTCTACCTTCGCATTTGTCTCCACCTTCACCTTCACCTCCACCTCCACCTCTACGTCCACCTCCACCTCCACCTCAACCTCCACCTCCGTATCTGCATCCACCTTCACCTTCACCTCTACCTCCGCACCTGTGTACACCTCCACCTCTACCTCTGCATTTGCCTCCACCTTCACCTTCACCTTCACCTCCGCCTCCACCTCCACCTCCACCTCCACCTCCGTATTTGCATCCACCTTCACCTTCACCTCTACCTCTACCTCCGCATTTGTCTCCACCTTCACCTTCACCTCCACCTTCACCTCCACCTCTACCTCTACGTCCACCTCCACCTCCACCTCCGTGTTTGCGTCTACCTCCACCTCTACCTCCGCATTTGTGTCCACCTCTACCTCCACCTTCACCTCCACCTCTACCTCCGCATATGTGTCCACCTTCACCTCCACCTCCGCCACCTCCATCTTCGTATCTACGTCCACCTCCACCTCTACCTCCGCATTTGGGTCCACCTTCACCTCCACCTCCTCATCTGCGTCCACCTCCACCTTCGTATCTGCGTCCACCTCCACCTCCACATTTGCGTCCACCTCTACCTCTACCTCCGCATTTGCCTCCGCATTTGTGTCCACATTCACCTCCACCTCCACCTTCGCCTCCGCATCTGCGTCCACCTCCACCTCCACCTCCACCTCCGCATCCGTGTAAATGTCCATAAGCATTACGACAAAAATAAAACATCATTCGAAATGGTTGATGCAGGTTTATCTGGTGGAGCCGACGTTGATGATTGAGTTCTGCGTTTGCAAATCATTTAGCTTAATATTGGTTTTTCAATAAAGCTGAGAATATTCGGAATCTCATGTAGCAGTGTTTTTTCATTTTTTGTTTTTGTTTTTAAATCAAGTTGTGGATGCTATGTTGTTGTTTCATTATATATGTCAATACTATGTGTATTATGTTTGAATTTTCAATCGAATAAATCCATCTTGGAATCAGAAGTTGCTGGGGTTTGCTCCCAATGCATGTTATAGATTGTGACCTCCATAAATCTTCTAATTTATATTATAAAGAACAAAAAATGTCTTCTAATTTATAAGGAATCCCTTCTATTTTCTTTCATATATTTACATCACGATTATGTGTGACAAAAATGATTTCCTCAAAAGTAAAAGCCACAAATACGAAAGGCATTTTTTAAGTTTTCAGAAGCATCGTACGAAAGGGCATCTTTAGGTGTAGCGTTTTGCAAACATTCAAAAAATACATGTAAATTATTTTTTTCAAGGCATTCTACTGCCTTCACAAATACAAAACACAAACATGGACGTTTGGAAACTGAAAATTTCTATAATTTTTTGGTATTCTTGAAAACAAGTTCATTTGGAGGTAATAAAGAATGAGTTGGTAAAATCAATTTTCGTTCTTATGGTGTAAATTTGATTATATTGATTTCAAAGACTTAAAAGTAATGGTGCAAGGTTTTAAGATACTTCTTTCGCATTAGTTTTTCCTTTAGGTCGTGCTTCGTCATTCACCCCTTCAACTTTCATCTCTACTTGAAGAAAGCTGGGGCTTGTGAAGCTATTTTTGCCTTTTCTCATTTTATCAACAAATAGAGGGATGAAATCTATTTTTGCCATGGCAAGTTATTGAGGGATTGGAGCTTGAGGAAAAGGTATATTTTGAATCATAACTATCTTTGAGTGGTCACTTATGCTGCAGCTTAGCTTAATAGAAATCCAAAAATGAAGAACTATAAGCTTTGGTTGCTTCTAGATCGGTAATTCCTCATTAAGAAGTTAGATTATCATCAGGCTTATACTTTGACATGGCCACTTGACACATCTACAAGTCATGTTCAATATTTTGGGTGAATTTTTTTTTTTTTTAGAACCTTTTGAATGGTATTGGTACTGCTGTCCTACTCTGCAATGAGATAATACCTGTGCAGCGTACGTGCTATGTAACTTCACAGTGGCTGTTTCACCTAGTTCCATGAATTTCCTTGCCTGTCATTGCTCTCCACACCTCCGGCAACTTCTGGCACTATTCTCTTCCAGAACCAGTGCTTCCTCCACAGGAAAATCATCTCTTCAATTGGAACTCCCTTAGTTTCAGGTAGGAAGGCGTAAACAAAGATGGTCATGATGGTAATCCAGCCAGCAAAGAAGAGGAAGATACCGAACTTGAATGCACAAAGAAGGGAAAGGAAAGACTGGGCTATAATGAATGTGAATAGAAGGTTCACAGCTACTGTAATGCTTTGTCCTGCTGATCGAATTTCCAAGGGGAATATCTCACTTGGCACTGTCCAGCCAAGTGGACCCCAAGACCATCCAAAAGCTAGAACAAAGAGGCAAACGACCAGCACCACCAATATAGAGAAACCTTTCGATAGTTCTTGATCCTTGCCAAATTTTAGCCCCAAGATTATAGCAATGATGACCTGTTTTACATACATACATAATGATTAAATGGAAATATGAGTGCAATACAAGATCTTTTTTGTATGTTCAGAAAATTCAATGCTTCTTTTAGTAGAGCTGTAGAATTGAAACATGTTATGTACTGCAGGGGAATATTGCTAAATCCAAGTTTTGGAGAACACCATAAAAATTACTGCATTTAGAACTCTGGTGCTATTTTTCATTTGACTTGTCGTGTAACTTTACCTGGCATGCAATCATTTGAATTCCACCACTTATAAGTAAAGCCCTTCGACCCAATCTATCTACTGTTGCAATAGAAATTAGCGTGGATGAAGCAAGAACAGCCCCAGTCAAAGCTGAAGAGTAGAGAGAAGCATTGCCACCAAACCCCATACTCTGAAACAACATTGGAGCATAGAAAGAGAATTGAATTTATGCCTGTGAGGATCTGAAATGTTGGCAAGAAGATTGCCATAACCAATTGAGGCCTGTTCCTTTTTTCAAGGATGTTACGAAATGGATGCTTTATTGAGTTTGCAAGCTCACTTGCATCAACCATGTCTTCAAACTCTGCATCGACATTTTTGGTTCCTCTAATCTTTTCCAGGACTTTTCTCCCTTTCTCTTTTAGTCCTTGCTCGATTAAGCTGTTAGGTGTCTCAGGAAGTAGTAGTCCTCCCAATGTCATCAATAGAGCTGGAAAAGCAGCCAAGCCTAGAGAGAGCCTCCATCCCCAAGGTTGAAGCTTTTGTGTTCCGTAATTGATCATGTTTGCTGTAAAGATCCCAAGTGTAGTTGCCAACTGAAACAACATGTTCAGGCCTCCTCGAAGATGAGTTGGCGCCATTTCTGATAAATATAGTGGAACCGCCTTCAAAACAAACATGGGGAAGACTATGTTGTGTGTTTTCTGAAACAGAAAACATATATTCATTTTTTTTCTGATAACACTTGAGAAGGTAGGTGAAACAGGATACCTGATTTCCAAATCCAATTCCAACACCAAGCATGATTCGACCCAAAAGAAGCATTGCCATATTAGCGGCAGCTGAGTTCAGGGTTGCTCCAACAAGAAAACTGATCCCACCACTGATAATACTTGCCCGACGTCCATACTTCCTTGTAACAGGAGACGCCACCAAAGATGCAACCAAACCAGCAAAGTATAAGGAAGATGTAAATGCTGCAAGTCCTTGGTTGTTGTACTTGCAGTAGTTACTTTCATGTGCATGCTTCTTCTTTATATAAACTGTATGGAAGAATTTTTCGAGAAATGGATCCATCGATGTCACTCCTCCTGTTGATCACAAAAGAGAAATTGGTAACAAGCTGAATGAACTTGTAGACACACTCTCTTCTTCTCCTACAGGCACGCACGCACCCATAAGTGAATCATCTCATGACTACCACAAAAGTTCAATGATGTCATCTGACTAACAATAATTTAATTTATTGATTGATATTTCATTATCATCAAAATACATTCAACCTTATGATCCTCTATACATCTCTTCCATTTCCCGGTATCCCACCCTTTATTTTGGTTCTGTCCAGGTTGTATCATAAGCAAGAGGCCTCACCATTGAACTCAGTTAAAGAGAAACCATGGCTGTAATAATCTGTACCATTAAGCAAAGTACAAAATTTGACATATGATCATTGTTTTCTTCTTGTGTCAGTTTGGCTATTAGATTAAGATCATTTTGATAGTTCGTTCATTAGTTTTTCAAAATGAAGCAACATGAAGTCCTCTCACGAATCAAGCTGGACCAAACACAAAGATGACACCAGGATTTTTCATAACAATTATAGGGTCTAATTTTCCTCGAAGCACCAAATTAGGTAAGCTGGAATTTACAATAAACTCGAAAAACTTCTCAGCTGGTACATAAAGTGATTACAACTTGGGTTCCAATGACAGACATAAGAAAAGAAAAGAAAACTGGGGTGTAATATTTGCACGTTATTGACATGGTATATATAGGACACAGGATTTTGTGAAGATGTCTTATGGGTTCTTTGGTTGTTGAGATGAGATGGCGTTGAGATGGTTTAATCTCATCTCAACAACAAAACACTACTCAAACATAGCTATTTCAATTTTAAATTTTCAACTTTTTTATCTTATCATTACTTAATCATTACAACTTTTCGAAATAAAATACAAAAGATAATTCAACTTTTTCAAATTTTAAAATAAAAATATTATTAAAAATTATACTATAACAATATTTTTACTTTATAAAATTTTTATTTAACTTTTTCTTTCTCATTTTTCAAAATCTCATAAAAAAAATATCATAATTCAAACTATTTTATTACTATTCACAAATAATTTCATTACTATTTATAAATTTTTCAACTAATCTCATTCCCCAAGCATCCTCAGCTGATGTATTTGGAAACAAATTAGCTATGAAATGTGTGGTGGGCATGCAATACAATTTTTCAACACGGGCCAGAATTTTGGAAACCTGGTATAAAAAACTTTCTAATTTTCCCCTAAAGAAAGTAGCGTCACAAAAGGCTATATTGCGTTGCTATCTGATTCTATTATTGCACGTGCAACCCATATAAAAGTTACGTGACAGCTGAACTTTTCACCAAAAAAAAAAAAAAAAAAAAAAAAAAAAAAAAAAAGGAAAAAAGGGTGAACTTAAAAAAAAAAAAAGAAAAAAAAGGAAAAAAGGGTGAACTTTTCACTCCACCTTTGATTCAATATTGCCACACCAAAAACAGTTATTTCGAATGACAATCTTTGGTATATCCTCCACCACCATAGTAATCATCGAAAAAGCGAAAACAGCAACGAATTTGTCAAAAATTCTGATCCAGAAAGTTGAAAGTACCTGAAATTCCAATATCATAGCCAAAAATTGAGCCACCAACAGCAGCAACAGAGCAGGCAATGATCACATAAACAGTGACCTTTCCTCGGTAATGTTCAGCTCTCTCTTTGGCCACACCGGCCGGACCAAAAGACCCACCTGCCATCTCCATTGTCCAAAGCCCTTCTCTTCAGAAATATGAAGGGAAACTCAGCCGGCCAACTCCTCACCCTTGGGTAATGATTATTAATGACACAAAGACCCACCTCCTGCCATCTCCATAGACGTTCGATCTCTTCCGATCTCAGACCTCAGGAATACTATGAAGGGCGCAACGCTTCACCCCTGAGAATTGAGTATCAATGAGACGTCCGTCGTTTGACGTTTCATAAAGATTGCAGTGGTGTCGACAGAAGTAATTACATTCCCCACTTACCTCGATCCAACAAACGATGTCTTCAATGGCTTAACTTGGGGGTTTGTTCTTGTTGTTTTAGTTGAACGACAAATGTATACGCAGGTACGTAGGATTCATCAACCTTCTCGCTACTCAGGACAAGGGATCGATGCACTTTTCCATGGAGAGCTCCTGTTCTGAATTATAGGATCTAAATATTTGAAGAGATAAATATAATCTGTGTGAATCAGTATTTATTATTTAATATTTATTGAAATCAAACTAAATTTTAGGACAGAAATAATTCTAAAGAGTTCTTTTTTTAGAGAAAAGTATGTATAATATATAATACTGTTAAAGAAGGAACATTTTCTTAAAAGGAAAATAATAAATTTATAAATTTTTATTATTATTTTACTTTAATTCTATTTAAAACGAAGGGTTATGTCAAATTAAAATTTGTTTCTAATCAAGTGTTATGATTTCATTAATTGCAGCTTGTAAACTTTAAAAAATTAAATAAAAAAATTGACCCAAAGTTATTAACAAGACAAGGTGTCTAATAACATATTTTCCCTTAATTTGATACTTTATGGTTAATATACAAATTCTAATATCATAACAAAAATTAAAAAATTCACCATAATTGGAAAGGAAGACATGAATCAAGCTATTCAACAAAATGAAGTTCATGTTATAAGATCATATGATCATGATCATAGTCAATAAAATAAATTTAACGAATTCTATAAAATCACGATAATTTATATAATTATTATTTTTTTAAATTTCCGGCTTAAGCAGTCTTCAGAGTAAAAGTATATTGACTGTACTATTCCTCCTTCCATTTTCTTCTTTGGATAATGGGAAAAAATATAATTTTATTATGAGAAATGATATTTACAATTATGGTTGTGCAAGTATTACGTATTTTCTTTGAAAAAAGTGAATTAATACGAGATTCACATGAAAAAAAAACTAACTTTTTAATCGTGGACCTCGACATTTTTCAAAGCAATTATGCAACATATACATATTCTACAACTGTACATAACATTACTCTTTTATTATACATGATATGATCCTCTTCTGTGGATAAGAATGTGAAATAATTAATATTTATTAGGCTGATGAGGGTTGACTTATTTTGATAAGAAAGGATTATTTGGCAATAAATAATTAATAACAAATAAATATTTTTCCTACACTATCGGAAACGACGTCTATGATTTTAGAAACAATAATTTTATTTATTATCTTTACACGTCACATTTATTTTAATTTATTTATAATAAGTATGTAATATATAGATGATAATTACAACAACACAATTAATTAATTTAATAATAATAAAATAAAATAAAAAATAATTTTAAAATATATAAAATATATGATATGAGACTATGAATAATATCTCTTTATAAGAAAACAGTACTGACACATAAGGGTCCATTTGTTTGCTTAGTCTAAAAGGCTTTTACCACACAATGCTATTCAAGTTGCTTGGGAGGCCGTATATTACCTGGTCAGTGGTCGTGTTATTTAATTATATATATAAAGCCCACTGATCAAGTTTCATCCCATTTGGCTCCAGAATGTGACCGTTTTGCAAAGAGGGGCTGGCTTCACTTACTATGGGTTGGGCCCAAAATTAACTTAATCTACACCCACTTAAACCCAACAATAAGCAACACTAAAGCCCACTAACAAAGGCTCAACAGAAAATTGGACTCTCAAAGAGGAGCTGCCTACACCTCCTGGAGCATTCCTTAATGTTACTGAAGTATTAGTAACTGCATTTGATTACACGAAAAATAACAAGCACTCGGCTACAATCAATTCTCCTTGCATTATTTCTAGGCTCCTAGATGTAGCAAGAACTAATAATCTGAATGAGTTTTTTTTTTTTTTCCTTTTTCTTTAAATATTTTTTAAACATTCTTAACCATTGACAAAAAATAAAAATAGAAATAAAAATATATGCAAAATTATAAAAGTAATGATTTATAATACAGGTGCAATAAAATAAAAAGACATAAAAAAAGAGAAAAAATGTAAATAAAAATACTACAACGAAAATCACGTTAAATTTAAAACAAGAGAATCAATATTACTAATAAATAAAATAAGATTTAATTAAAACACATTAAATACAGGATATCTCAGACATGTTAAAAATTTTATATTTCCCCTAGTGGTTTTCCAATAAATTCAGCTTGCTGCACGTGTGCTGGCAAGAATTAAAATACTGATCGTAGTAATTGATTTGTTTGTTAAAATTCCTTTGTAATATTCTATTAATTATATTACTTTTATAAAAGTTGAAGCAATGTCTTTTAACCTATATATGCCATCAACTATTTTTACAAGTTTTATAAAAAAATATATTATTTTTGTCAAATAATTGTTTAGTTCAACTAAACAAATGTATTTTACACGTTACTTTGAACTAGTATTTATATGACCTAGTATATATATATATATATATATATATATGCAAGGTATTCTTATGTCTTTTATTTATTTTAATCGCTTACCAATTAGTCTCATTGCTTTCAGATTCCCAATATATATTATATATATTATATATATTGGTCTGGTTTCAATGGTAGTGTCCCAGCAAGTTTTGTGTGAATTTTTCCACCAATTAAGTCTCATGATACAGCCGTAGTCTATCTGTGTTGCAACTTGCAGGTCAATGAATTAATGGACTGGCCCACAAACGCCAAGTGCCTTTGCCAACTAATTATGATGCCAGCTAGCTAGAGATCCATCATTCAGGAACAGTCATTTCATTACAGTGCAGAGAGAGATCAGAGAGAGATCGGAGTCATGGATGCATGATTAATGAAATGGGCAATTGGCCTCAAGTACGAGAGAAGTGCTCCACGCTCCGATGCTATGGTATTTAGATAATACAAAGAAGAAATGATGATATGCTTACATCGCCATCAATATATACATATCTATATATATATATATGTATATATGTATATACATATATGCCGCGTGTCTCACACTTTGAATAAGATAAACAAACTAAATAAATCAAACAATGTACGTGATGGTATTTGGGAAATAAAAAAACCATCGTCTGTTTTAAGATATTTGAACAAAAGATCAGATCATGGATGGATAATGCAAAGACATCATGGTTATCATGTGCATGAATGGGGGAAATTGGAATCTTTGAAAGTTCTAAAGCTGTCTCCTCCTATAGAAATTGAAGTTCTGATGTATAAAAGAGGTACGTACCTTAGAAGTACTTCTGTTCCATTGTCTGCAGGCAGCTTTGGCCTTGGATGGTGGAGTCAACATACCTCATTATTATTAATTATTTTTTTCTTACTTTTTACTATTGCGAGCAGGCAGCTTTGGCTAATTTGGATGGTGAAATATTTTTAGCGTAATTCATTATTATTAATTATTCTATTATTATTTTTTTGCTTACTTTTTTTTATTATTATTATTTTTTTCTAGTTACTATTTACAAAATATCAGATCACTTCAGTATTCAAATACAACATAGTACTTGATCTCCATTGAGTTGTAATACCTCAACTTGGTCATGTGTGCATGCATGGGGTACGACTTTTAATGGCGCTTGCTTGCAAGATTCAGATTCTTAACCCTAGTTTTTCTGCATTTGGTTGATGATGAGTATATAGACCATCATCTGCGAGAGGCAACTCCATTAACAAATTAAAGGCAACACTAATGGACATCCAAATATGGGACAAAACGATAATGACTGCTTAAAAAGTGGCGAAAATTAACCATTTCTATTTTTGCCAGGACGGCAAAATTAATGTTTTAATAAGATAATACCAAAGTCAGGCAGACAAAAGATCATGAGCACATGAGATGAGCTGGTTTGGTGTAAAACTCGTCTGTAAAATATTTTCAGTTGATTTTTCTTTTTGTACGTACGTACGTACGTATTGCATGCATGCATGATATATGCATGTACTCATGCAATATCGTATTGGATGCAGTACTACGTACTATACATAAAATACTCAAATCGGTAGCTCTATATATATACTTAGGTGTTGATACAAGAGAAGTATCATTGTGGCTAAAGCATTTCGATATCTATAATTTATAGGCTAATGATGATTAAACTTAAGGGTCGAAAAGGGTTTTGAAACATAGCGATTAATAATTGTTTAAAGAGGTCTAAACTTGGGGTAATTTAAATATTAAAAATATAACCACTTGCATGCGTTTTTCGCGCTTGCTAATTAATTAAGATGCTTCATGGAAGATACAAGCCAACTAGATTATTGGATCGATCTTTGCTGGATGATATTATATATATATATATGTATATATAATATTTATATAATTTAATTAACGCGTTTTCTTAGATATTACTACAATGTTTTAGCTACCAAAGATGTCATGATCAGCTATATACTTAATTTATCTTTCCAGCTAGCTAATAGAATTCTATTGGATCACTTGTTAATTACATGTATATATTTATCATGAGTATTGCTACCGTCACAAAAAAAATTATATAAAATTAAGTAATTTCACAAATTGACGTGGTTTCATGTAATCCGTTAGATTTATTATACAATAAAAATAATTTTATAATCTGACGAACCATATCAAGTTACATCAGTTTGAAGGATTACTTTTGTATAATTTATTTGTGAATAGAGTATTTCTCTATATTTATATATTTTTATATCGTGATCAAGAATAATTATCTTCCTCCTCCCGACCACCTCCCACTACCTTAACTTTAACATGGTCACTTTAACCCTAGCTTGTGGACAGGATCGAAACTTTAAAAGTCAAGTCAACCACTAACAGTACTGCCTACAGCTAATTTTGACTACAATTAATTACAAAGACTTAGCATAATTAGTGGGATTTTAGAACCATAATGCACGCTAAAACTCTTGGCCCCATGGTGGCAATTGCATGGTATTTTCCTGATCAAGACTTGGCAGTCCTATTGGGAAACGTCCTATAACCAATTTAATTTCTTTAATTAGCAACATATATGCTATATATGATAATATCTTAAATGAAAGAAAATAACTATATAAAGTGGAAGCGTATAGTTTTCAAAACAAATTCCCTTCTTTCTTTATTATTATTATTTTTCTAGTAATTAATAATGGTACATCAAGATCATCTTCATGATCATTGAGTGATTATTCGTTAATTTCGAACTATAAATACATGGTGCTCTCATCGTATTATATTATATAGAATGTCATGAACATAGCCAATCCTAGGATTGGATATATCATCCATATTATCAATCAAGTCATCTAGTTATATTCTGCATGCAACTACTTAACAATTTGCATCATCATCAAGTTTCTTTCACATGGTCTCATGCTCAAACAATATATAGAAATTAAATCTAGCTTACTGAAAATTACTTTATATCGCTCTCTCTCTCTCTCTCTCTCTCTCTCTCTCTCTCTCTCTCTCTCTCCTTTTTCAAACTAATAATATGTTTATATATATATAGAACCATAATTTTCATATTGTATATCATGATTTATAGAATATAATTATAATCTACGCCTCACTTAACAACCTTAATTAAATAATTGTGAGATGATCATGACTAGATAACTTATTACTATTATATATATATATATAAAGCATCTGATGAAAGCAATTACGCATTTCACATTCGTCATATTTACGTAAGAATTGTCATTTGAAACGGTCCGCATGTGGACTAATTTTGAACATATAACAACAACCATGAGTTTGTTCCGATCGAAAGAAAGACATAATATAAATGCTCTCGTCAGTTTCTTTGTTTTTAAAGAATAAGAGGTTTTCTAAATACTAGGAATTGAGGTACGTACTTATTATAAAGAAGTGTATTATCGGATCGATGATTCGGATGAATGAAGTAATTAAAATTAGCACATGATTTAAAACAAGCTAACTAGGCATCATGCATGCAAAACCGACGTACATTAATTTGTGTATCATTAGATCTGGCCGGCCAGCTTTTCATTTGAAGTCTTAGTCACGATTAATCAATAACCAATATTACATGAATATTTGATAATTTGGGCAGTATTTTTATTTTAAAAGGTTTTTTTTTTTAAATTTTTAAATGAATAATTTTAAGATATATACCCCTAGCTAATTATATAATTACATGATGGTCGAGGACGAAAATGGTACGGAATAAATATTCTAGCTTTCATAATTATATTAATTATACCCCTAACATGACAAACACAAACACACACATAGATCATTGTCGTTAATTCTAAATATTACACAACAAGAGAATAAATAAATAAATAAAACACAGGCAGAGATAAAATTAAACTCCGAGTATGAAAGCACAAATAATCAGTTGGACCAAAGCTATGGAACAAAAGACAAAATTATGTGAACGCGGATTCACGTGTCTCTAGCTCGCACTGTTTTTTAGGTCAACTTGGTCATAAAATATTGTTTAAGCATATAAGCATTAGTTAGTAAAGAGCCAATTAGATCGACAAGATTAAAAAGATACCCTATATATGTTTCTAAATTATGAGCAGCAAATACGACCTGCCCTGAATCGAAGCTTCCTCCACTTGCTGGAACTTTGGGTTTCTATAAAGTTCAAAGCGGGGGGAGAGATCGATCAGAGAGATCAGCTATCAGTACAGATAGAGGTCAATCATCCTAACAAACGTTGGCGACTGCATGAACGGTACATCCTCTGATCTTAATTAAGTTCCAGCAGTAATTAAGCTTGGCTTCTTTAATCTCTTGATTTATTTCATTTCATCTCAGCTTAGTAATTATATGATCTGCTGCACATCATGATGATTAGCTTTGAATTTCTAGTACTACGTACGTACTGCGCGCCTTGCGGCGGCCTTTGTTCGACTAACTTCTGAACCCCTTATCTGATCTGCAGGGTCGCCCTTTGTAGTTTGTTCTACTAATTTATGAACATTGTACGTACTCATTAGTACTCTAAGTACATACGTACGTTGTGTTCTATTTTTGTCTTGTTATCATGTAAACATTAATTTTTTTATTAGTTCTTAGTAATAACTGAAAGTTTTCTATATTCAGTCGTACGTACATGCATGGTCAATTAACAGGTAATTATATAAGCAAATTTCCAGAAAACAGATCATCACCAACCGGAATGATCAGTTGACCGCGAACAGTTCGTTGGTTGGTTGGTTTCTGGAGGTGATGCTTGCAGGGTTGCAGGTTCTTGCCTCACCCTTATATATGGGCCTTGTTTTTCTAGCCTTCGCTGTTTTATCCGTCTGAATCTCCTCATTTTCATGTCCCAATATCTAAGAAATTCTTCAGTACTGCACTCGTAGAAAATCTGTTCTTATGTTACAACACCCCTAGCTCATGTATCTTCGATCTGCTATTAATCAAAATGTTCTTTTTTATAGCTCGATTGATAATTTTAAGCACTAAGTTTTATATTTGGTTAGTTTAGAAATATGGTAACCAATTAAGTAGCTAGCATTAGTTATAACTAGAAACATATTGGATCAGATTTTCAGCTTAATTTTCTTTCTAATTTAATTAGTTTTTTTAGAATGGTTAAAACTCATTGACTTTTGCCTTTTGACCCTCCATCTCTCTCTCTCTCTCTCTCTCTCTCTCTCTCTCTCTCTCTATATATATATATATATATATATAAATATATGATAAATGATATTTATAATCTTAATTAGGATGTACAAGTTCCTTGTACTCTATTTGAAAAAAATGGTTAAACTTGGGATCTACATGAAAAAATTATTTTTGTAATAGTTGATCCCAATTTTTTTTTTTGCAAAATGAGTACGTGAGATTTGCATACCTGACATAGGATTGTATCTAATATTACTCTCTCTCTCTCTTTCTCTCTCTCTCTATATATATATATATATATCATCCAATCTGATTTGGTCTATGCACAACCTCAATTAGCTAACTATACCTATTCAAATTATTTCTAACTTTTTCTACAATTTAATTTAAAGTTAGCTAGAAGTAAGTGGAGGCTAGCTAGTAGATATCTGGCCTGATATATGTGGAGCCAATTTTCAAGATGGGTTCATATAATTTTATACTCAGAGGGCTAAGCTACAATTTATTTAGATATGTTATGAAAGCTTAACCTTCATATAATTATATTTATTTATTTATTCATGTTTTGAGTGATCTTGCATTGTATTTACTTAATGCTAGCTAATTTTATATAATAATTCCAATTTGTTTAAATATAATCAACGAGACAAATATATGATAAATGCTCATTTCAAAAAATTTGGTTCCAATAATAGTACTACGAATTTTAGCCTCATTATTTATTTACATCGATCAAGTAGTTACTACTTATGGTTGGAATGAGAATCTCAGCACATTGTGATTAGCTTATCTATGGTACAGATCGATCGTCTATTGAGAATTAAGTTTCAGCATTTTTGTAATAATTAAGAAGAACTTGAAAGTGCTAGCTGTTGAAAGAAATGGAAGATGATCATGATCATGATGTGGGAGAGATATTCGAAACCAGTAGTCAAAAATCAAATGGGAGTATTTCAGATGCAGTTCGCCAGACATCTTTTGGCATTGGTGAAGAATTAATCGAAGATGACAATACAAATGATCAAGATCAGAGGCATACATCAAGACCAATTCGAAGGCGTGAGCAACATAGAAGATTAGGAAAAACTGTTCCTATTCAACAGAGTAGTACTTCTAATGCAGTTCATCAGGCAGCTTTTGGCAATATTGGTCATGAAGAAGCAACTGCTTTTGGCATTGGTCATAAAGAAGTAGTTGATAATTTTGGTATTGGTCATGAACAAGCAGTAGCTTTTGGCATTGGTGAAGAATTCGAAGATCATGACAATCCAAATGAAGAGAGACGTCCAAGAGTCTCGACACACGAGCAAACTAGAAAATTGGGAAAAACGTTTCCTGAACATGCTATCCGAATCAACGAGAGTACTTCGAATTCAGTCCACCAGGCAACTTTTGGCAATATTGGTTATGAAGAAGCGACTGTTAATTTTGGCATTGGTCATGTACAAGCAACTGCTTTTGGCATGGTTCATGAAGAAGCAATAGCTTTTGGCATTGGTGGAGCAGAAGATGGCAATCCAAATGAAGAGAGACGTCCAAGAGTCCAAATACGTGATCAAGGTAAGAAATCACGAACAGTTGTTCCTGAATGTGCGATCCGAATCAATGATAATGAGACACAAAAGCCTGTTATCATCAGTGGATCAGGATGGTCGACATTGAAGGTTCCTGCACCTATGTTTAGAGTCGATAGAGGAGCTTACATCCCCAAGATTGTCTCCATTGGTCCATTTCATTATAATGAACCAAGTCTACGAGCCATGCAGACTCAAAAACGACGATTTCTTGATCGTCTAATTCGAAACCGAACAGGGCAACCTATACTTGAAGAAAGTCTTAAAAATGCCATGAGAGAATTGGAGGAAAAGACTAGAGATTTCTACGCAGAAGACTTTCAAGCTATAAAGCCTGATGATTTTGTACAAATGATGCTCCTTGACGGTTGCTTCATTGTAGAACTCTTGCGTTTATACGAGGTATTAATTAGTTAAACATTCTAATTAAGTTGATTTTTTACTTTAATTTTTCTTTAGCAATTATGATCACATGAAGGCAAATTGATCACAATTATACTACTTGATTTCTTGCAGAAAAAATATGAGGGGGAGCCCATTTTTGAAACACGATGGACGCTGCCAAATATCTCTCGTGATTTACTTTTGCTTGAGAACCAACTCCCTATGTTTGTGTTGCAGAAGATTTTTGAACTAACTACCTTGAAGGGGGAGGCAAGTCCCGATTTGAACACACTTGCTCTTGGATTTTTTGAACCCTTGAGACCTGGGAAGGATGAATTTGAAAAATTTACGTTGCACAAGCATGCCGATGGCATGTATATACATCTATTAGCTTTGTTTCACTCTACCTTAACTTTAGGGAACAACATATACATGCAGCAGCCTACAAAGAGTGAAAAGAAAAAAACACATCTTATGCTTCCTGGAAAAGGTTGGGTGCATAATGCCAAAACACTTCATTATGCTGGTATTCAGTTCAAAAACAATTCTGGTAGCATTCTTGACATAAAGCTTAAAGGCAAGACGCTAAAGATTCCGACCATGATCATCGATGATAGCACTGGCCCTTTGTTGAGGAACTTGATAGCCTATGAACAAAATAATCGCTTTGCAGCTCCGTATTTTTGTTGTCTTGCAGTGTTCTTGGACAGTGTAGTTGATACGGTTGAGGATGTCAAGATTCTTCGTGATGCTGGGATTATCAAACAGGCAAAGGGTGGAGATGAGGAGGTGGCGAATCTTTTCAACAGTCTCACTAAAGAGCTGGTGTTTGATATTGATAAGGAGTACTGCTACATGACCCAGCAAATTGAAAACATCAACCGTCTTTGTCGAGCACACGACACTAGAGTTCGAATTTGTCGTCTTCTCGCTAGGCTGAACTACAAGGGATTGCTCACAACATACGCTTCCATTCTGGTTACAGTCATCTTTTCCCTTTTCGCTGCTAAGTTTGCAAGTTACAACCCTTCAGTTAATCAGTACAATTCACCTCCACCCCCACCTCCGCCTTAACTATAAGCATTACGACAAAAACAAAACACTGTTTGAAATGGTTTATGCAGGTTTATCTAGTGGAGCCGACATTGATGTTTGAGCATTGCATTTGGTCATCGTTTAGCTTAGTATTGGTTTTTCAATAAAACTGGGAGTATTCACAGTGATCTCATGTAATAGTGTGGTTTTTTATAAAAAAAAAAAAAAAAAATCGGGTATGTCGTGTTGTTGTTCCATTGCATGTCATTACTATGTTAATTTATTATGTTTGAATTTCGAATCGAATAAATCCATCTTGAAATCATAAGTTGTTCGGACTCGCTCACAATCCATGCTATAGATTGTGAGCTCCATATATTTTCTAGTTTATAAAGAACAAAAAATGTGTTCCTTCAATTTTCTGTCACACATATATCACAAATATATGGGACAAAAATGATTTCCTCAAAAGTAAGAGCTACATGTTTGATGAAATGAGTTCTTCCCTTGATGGCCAGAGGACGTTTCTTTAATTTTATAATTAAGATAAATGATATTTGCAATCTTAGAATATACAAACCTTGCGTAGACCTTTTAATTGAACAAAATAGATAAATATAAGATGTACGTGAAAAAATTAATTTTTTAATAGTTATCCCCACTCTTTTTTAAAGGTAATATGTGAGACTTGCATACTCTAGAACTAAACGTAGAATTACTCATATATTAACAATAGTACTCTTTGAAATTCGGGATTGACAAATTATCAACAAGTACTTCTTGAATATTCTTACCATTTTTTTCTTGGTTCACTACGGAAATCTCGTACATGTGAGCCAGCTTGATGGAAACAGGCCAGTCAGGTATACACAAGTGTGCAAGGAAAATGAAGAATGTAGCAATTATATATATGCAGAGTGTTTAGTCTCATCAAATGATCACATCTCGGATGATTTTCTTGTAAGGTGGCCATGATAATGATTCGAATATTCCTATATATGCTTGAAACACCAATTTGCACTGGCCGGCCGGCAGATCAGCATGCGCATGCAGCAACTGCAAGATCGAAGGGCGGGCATTGCAATGTAGTCGTGTATGGGCAGCTTAGTGATCATAAACAAACTTCTCCATTTGAAGAGTATGGAGCGTAAAAGATCTCGCTGACATGAATAACGAAACTGATCAACCCGGATTCTTAATGCATGCTCGTACAAATACGCAGATAAATCAGCAACGCAAAACAAGTCAAAATAGCTCAGACCAAACAGATCGTATCTTTAAGTCCAAAAGTTTACACTAAGATCCCATACCAACCACCACCAACTAAAGATGCCAGCTCCTGTCCGCCCGAATGCAACTGAACTTGCTGGCCAAGTGTCATGCTATGATCGTTTCCTGCTAAAAATGAACTAAGCAAATACCGTCGAATTATTGTCATTACATTTCCAAGTTCACTCTATGGCAAAATAAACTCTGGAAAAGTAAACGAACACCGTAAAACATCTTTGAAGTTCCATTACTTAGAGCATCTTCAATGGATTAGCTAAATGCTAAATCCATCTCATATTTAGCTAATAGATCTCAAAATGACATCACATTGGATGAATTAAAATCTAAATATTTGGACTTTAGCTACAATGACTTCCAAAAGATTTTCCAAACTTGGAAGTCACTGTAGATAAGCCAAATGTGCATTTTATTATTATTTTTTATCTCCCTTCATCCGTCCCTTCATCATTCTACTCAACTCCGAGCACTGTTTCCATAGAAAATCAATTGCTTGCAACTCAAATAAAATAAATTATAAAATGGTAAAAATTATAAAATAAAATAAAATAATATATAATTAAAAATTATTAATTATTTTATTACTATATAATGAATAAATGAATAATCTAATGTGAAGATTTGATGTGAATAGTCAAAATGAAATTCATCTTATATTATTTTATAATAAAAAAATAGTTATTCTAATCTGAAGATTTATATGAATAGAAATAGTCAAAAGTTAAAATTCATTTTACATCAATTAAAAGTATCTTTTAACCTGAGCCAATTCATTAAAGATGCTCTTAGACCAAGCTGGAATTACTAATATATATTGTTCATACTCCAAAAAAAATTAAAAAATTAAAAATAAAAATTGAGGAGTTTAAGAAAGGAAAAGAGCCACGATCCATCCACTTGGCTTTATAGGCATGCATTTAAGGAAACCCCTAATTAATGATCAACCCAATAGCATTCTTTGAAGTACATTTAGATCTAGTATATATATATATATATATATATATATATATAAAATGATTAGAGAATTGTTGTAAACTATCTTGTATTGTATGACCACATTTAGCCGTCGTAATTGACCAAGTTGTAGTCGTCAATTAAGACTTTGGTACCCATATATATATGGGTGTTTCTAAGTTCAGTAGATACATCAATGAAAGAAATCCTCTCTCGTTCTCTCTCTATCTTTGAAACTCTCTCTATTTTGATTGATTTACAACACGTTATCAGCACGAATTTGTCTCTCCCGATTCTGAAACTTCCAGCCTTATCAGCAGCCGCCTCATCTTCTTCAACTCTCAACTTTTTCTTCTCTCTTTCTCTGAGATCTATTTCTGATGTTGCTGCTGCTGAGGCCGCGTCCTCCCCTTCATGTTTTTGATCTCCCTCATGAAATCTAGCTCTTAATCCATGGGTAATTTGTTGCGTAACCCCCCCAGTCACTGACGATATCAAGGAAAAGAACAATAAGCCAAACCCGTTCGCGACTGATCACAGCGGGAGCCTAAAGCTCTCGGTATTGAAGGAACCAACCGTCTGCGAGATCGAACTCCAGTACGAGCTGGGCCGCTGAGAGTTCGGAATCACCAAACTATGCACCGACAGGGCCACCGGCGAGATCATAGAGCACATAGAGCACGGACTCTCTGCTGCTTGATTTCTCAAGTTTTAGAGTTTGAGACCATCAGATCCAGCATCTCCTCGCCCAGATCTTGCTTTGTGGTAATATATATATATATTGTAATTATTTGGTTTGCAGCAAGATGGAGCCGAAGCAACCATGGATGGTCGGTGCTCATCCAGATCAACGCCGGCGACCAACTGAGGCCTCTGTACCTGATAACCACATCCTCTGCCTTTCTAAAAGAAGATTTAGTACCACATGAAGTTTTATTTTGTGTTGCAGGTGGTGAAGTGAGAGTGGATATAGACAAAATGGGGCCCAACCATGTTAAAAGCTGAACGTCTGCTTATTGCCAAACTAAGATGTTATGTTGCTAACAGCTGAGACGTTCAGATCTTTTGCAGGTGATTTCATTAATGGCAACCAGATCGATGGAGGCGACTTTATCACTGTACACCGACTCACTTGGCACCTAGGTACGTGGTCCAGTACTCCTCGTTGGTCAGATCTAGTGTAAATAGGTATGATAGAGAATGAAACTGGAGGAAAGTCTGTCAGGTTAGTGTTGCAAAAGCTGAGCACCATGTTTTCTAAAACCAGAGGAAAGTTAGGTACTGACTTGTGTTGGGAGAAATTGTTGACCTTGTGTCTACTTGGATTTTTTGTCCTTTTGCATGGAAAGATGACAGATTATTATAAACCAACCATACACTTCTTAGCCGGCCCTTTTTCTTAAAAATATATTTGTAGCCGTTGCACGCAAGAGTTCTTGACTTTGCAGCTCCATTTTCTTGACTTTGGACAGAGGTGGCGTGCAGCACTTTGTTTGAATAAAGACAAAGGTGAGGTAGGCAGCCCCACCTTCTAGATGCCATGTGATTTTTGTAATAAAAAATAAATAAATAAGGTTGGCGTGGGTTACATAATTGGAGCATGTGATTCTTGTAATAACTGTTCCAACAACCTTGAAAATTACTACAAAGGAATGGTCCTCACCTATAGTGACCAGGATTATATGCAGCATGAGGTTCTGTTGATTCTGAAGTTAGTGGTCTTCTACTTCAAGTAAGTCTTTTAATATATTATTTGCAATCCCCAAGATGAGTATTAAAAATTATATTCATTATTATTACTTGATTAAATTCTATGTTTATTCTCATTCAATTTATATACAAGTTTTATTTATTTATATACTTGTTATGAATTATTGATGATAAAATTCATTTTGGAATAAAAATTGAGCATCCCTGAAGGATTGTTCTAAATCAATAATTTTATTGAGTATTTCATAATAAAAGATCTATTGATTCCGTGAGATAATTTAAATGAGTGATACGTGTACAAAAATCTCATTATGATTAATGCACCTAAAGTTGCATAATTGAAAGTATGTTGAGAAAAACCATTAAAAGATATATGTTTAAAATGAACACCTCGAATGTGCTCTTGAAATAGCAATATCGAGTGCAAAAGTTCATAATATATTCTAAATTTATATCTAATTTTCTAGTGGCTAAGCAAAATAAAGAGATTTTGCTAAGAAATCATGAGCCACGTCCTACTAGTTCCACATAATTCCCTGAAGTGAATGGAATTGGATTTAGATCATTCTCATAATAGAATGATGAATTTTTTTTTTAAAGAAACCAAGAGATTGGACATGGTGATGAATAACTTTATAGTATTTCTATAATTTCGGGCCAGAAGCTCGTATTGAAAAAATTATCAGCTTTCTCTTTGAGATGATATTATATAACTATTGAATCAAAAATTATATGATTCAAAATATTTGTATACTTTTATGATTATCTTGATCATCCGAAATCAATTATGATAAGTCGACTAATTTTTATATGGATGTCCATAAAAGAAGCAGAAGATTCTTTTATTATAAAGTTTTCCCACTATGAGCGGAAAGAAAAATTTGCTAGAAGCAAATAAAATGAAATAATTCGACGTTATCATGATTATCATAAGTGAACTGGAAGTTCATATGATAATTAATTTATGGATGCAATAAGATAAAATGTCTCATATTCTAGCTGTTAAAATTCCAGTAAGGATTGAAGTCCCCATAGGACAATTGAGAAAGTTAGCAGTCTAATGATCATAAGACATGTCTGAAAGCGTGTGAAACCTATCGATACAAATGATAAAGCATCTCAAAAGAGAAAAGCACAAATAATTTGGTGCTCCCGAAGAGGCCATACCCACAAAACAAGCAATAAAGTCCATCCAAATTTTCTGTATAAAATTCTCCTGAATAAACTCTTGAAGAGTATAAATCTCCTGAAGAGTACTTCTTAAAGAGGTTTTTCATGAAATATCTTCCCTTGAAGAGGGACAGGTACCTGAAAATAACGAGATCTCGATATTACATTTCATGAGTAAATGAGAAATTATGGAGAGAAATAAAACAGTTGTCGACAACGTATTTCCATATGAGATGGCAATTGACATTACCAGAAGTAATGGAGAAAGTGTGTAACAGCCCGCTAAAATTATCAGTTTTGGATTTTTTTCCCGATAGCAATCACATCTCTCTCGTCTTTACCCTCATCTGGAATCACGCGTATAGATTATCTTTTTCGTAAATCACGTAATTTGTTCTTCACCGACAGCTGTAAAATCATGAACAGTTTTATCCTAAGCGTTGTACCTTGATGGCGTTTTTCCGGATCTTATCCATCGAATTTCAAAGTATTAGATAAGCTTGTTTTTAAAGTAGCACAATTATAATAATTTAATGAGCTCTGAAAATATTATAATTGTGGATATTTATTTAGATTAAATATTTTAATTGTTTTAAGATATTAAGAGGTTTAATTTTACGTTGAAAATTCTTATTTAAATTTAAGTGTTTTATGCACTTTGATTAATTAATGATACTTTATCATTTTATATAATGATGAAGAAAATATTATTTTATAAATTTTAGTTTATAAAATAATATTCTACCTTAATTCATCGTAGTGTTTTATTTAAAGTGTTTTATTTAAAATAAAACATTTAAGCGTTTTTAATCAGTGTTTTAACTCACTGTTGGTTTATTTGAGGATCCCGAAATGTAGGATTGAAGCGTTATACTCTGGCCCTACCTTTTTCTCTTCACTTTTTCTTTTTTTCTTTTTTCTTTTTCTTTCTTTTTCTCTCCCTCTCTCTCTCGTGGCCGACGGATTGAAGCTCCTCCATAGCCGTTCGTGTTGAAGCTCCAGCCGGCGCCACCTCCGGCCGCCGGACCCCACCTCCCACTCCGGCCTCTTCCTCTCCCTCCGGCGAGTCCAACCATGCCGTGGTGTACTAAACCGACTTCTCACTCTCTCTCTTTCTCCCTTCAAAGATATGGGTCTCTAGGGGTTTTTCTCATTTTTGGACCACCATACACGGCCAAATCAACCACCAAGCACCACCATTGGACTCACCTCATCAAGGGCTTCCTCCCCATGTCTTTCTTTTTCCCAAACTCTCACTTTTTCTTAAAAACACCCGTTCGGTTTCACCACCGTGCGCCGCCGTACACGGCCACCCGTGGTGTTTCACCACCACCATCTTGTTCCTCTCATCTCATGAACCTCCCCAAAAATTTCATGACCAACGGAGCTTCGTAGAGCCCTCACTCTCCTACACTCTCCAAGGCCAAAAATGGTTTCAAACGGCCGATCCGCCGCCGTTAGCCACCGTCCGACCACCACCTCGCTACCACAGCTCCACCACATGTTCATCTACCTATCCCTAGCTTGCCATGAAGTTCTATGAATTTTCGCTACCTCGCGTTTCCGCTCACCGTTCGGATTTACTGTTCACGGCGTGATGCCGCCGTGCTCCGTCACCTTTGACCACCACGAGGCGACCGTGAGTCTTCCAAGACCACGCCTAGCCTTTCTCAAACCCAAACTACCACTTTGTGTGGTGGACAGCCACCGTACGCGATGTTACCGCCACGTACGTTCTTCTGACGCATGTTCGTGACGAGTAGCGAGCGACGCACGTGTTATCCCGTCGATGGTATAACCCTCTATCTCTAGTTATTTTACGTTTAAAATAGTTAGTTGGTTGGTTTGTGAATTGTGTAGTTGTATTTGTGGAGTTCGTTGCGTAGTTGTGAAGCGAAGTGTGGTTGTGAAGTGTTGAGTTTGATTGTGTATTTTGTGGACTGTGCTGTGAAGTATAGGCGTGAGATGGATGCCGTAGATGTGATACGGCGGGTTGTGTGAAGAGAATACGCGTGTAGCGTATTCTGTGTAATGCAGCGACGCGCCGCGCGACGTGCGCTGTAATGATGTGTGTCGTAGAAGGAAGGGAGTACGCATGTAGTGTACTCCGTGTTGTATCGGCCGGTGATGCATCGTGTTGATGAGTGTTGTAGCGAAGGAAGTACGCGTAGTGCGTACTCCGTGTCGCGTAGCGATGCACTGTGAGACGTGTATCGCAGTGATGGGTTTTGTAGTGTGGATGGAAGAGAGTTCACGTGAGTGTACTCTGTATTAAGTCGTGAAACACCGGATGGCGTGTCACGAAGGGTTGGATGGCGTAACAGAGAAGTGTAGAGCATGGTGTAGTGTTGGGAAACTGTATGACAGTGTCCCGAAGCAGTGGTGTTATGGATTATAGTCTGGGGTGACTGGTGTCATCTTGTGGTTGACTATGGCTAAGAGTATATGGATTGAGAAAGGAATTGTTTGTTGGTTATTATTGATAATTTTAATGAACTTGTTTTAGTGCAAAGGTTTTCTGAAGTCAAATTATCTCTTTCGAGTATAGTGAAACCTCACGTTGCCCGTAGTGTTGCAAGTGCTCACAATATGGCAATTGAGTTCAGAATTGAAAATCTTAAGGACTTGAGTGTTCCTCTTCCAGCTGTTGTGCAGTTCCTCGTGTTTCGCGCTCTATTCTCATAGAACGCGACGATCGAGGTAAGTTAGCCTCTAACTTACTATCAGTTTATTGTGTATGTGTGATGGGTAAGAGAACTACAATTTATGTATGTATGTTATCGTATATGCCATGTCATGCTATGTCATTACATGTTTATCTGCTACGTATGATTTAATCTCTCATGAATAATTATCTGTTACATAATCTTTTCTGTCATACAATGATGTATGTTATAAGTATGCCATGAAATGTTATGATTAAATCATATGGTGCCATTTACAAGTATACGCCATGTTAGAAAAGTATATGATATTAATTAATATCTCATGCATTAAGAAAGATAAGATATGTTATGTTACGTATAATACGTGGGGCCACAACAACTGTGGAGTACGTATTATATTTTATGTTACTTATAATGCGTGGGGCCACAACAACTGTGGAGTACGTATTATATTTTATGTTACTTATAATGCGTGGGGCCACAACAACTGTGGAGTACGTATTATATTTTATGTTACTTATAATGCGTGGGGCCACAACAACTGTGGAGTACGTATTATATTTATGTTACTTATAATGCGTGGGGCCACAACAACTGTGGAGTACGTATTATATTTATGTTACTTATAATGCGTGGGGCCACAACAACTGTGGAGTACGTATTATATTTTATGTTACTTATAATGCGTGGGGCCACAACAACTGTGGAGTACGTATTATATTTATGTTACTTATAATGCGTGGGGCCACAACAACTGTGGAGTACGTATTATATTTTATGTTACATGAAGTATGGGGCCACAACAACTGTGGAGCATACACTACATGAGACACAGCAATTGTGACATGTAGAATACGTGGGGCCACAACAACTGTGGAGTACGTATTATATTTTATGTTATGTGTATTCATGGGGCCACAACAACTGTGGAGCATGAAGTATGGGGCCACAACAACTGTGGAGCATACACTACATGAGACACAGCAATTGTGACATGTAGAATACGTGGGGCCACAACAACTGTGGAGTACGTATTATGTTTTATGTTACTTGAATACGTGGGGCCACAACAACTGTGGAGTACGTATTAATGCACGTTATTAATCAAGACAATTGAATAAGATTTCAAGTTTATGTTAAGTCCAGTTTCAGATCAAATACATGATAAGTCAAGTTTTAGATCAAGTCCATGTTATGTTATGCTCACGTATATGTTATGTTCATGTCATGTTATGTTCAAGTTTATGTTATTTTCAAGTTCTTATTTATGTTATGCATGTTTACGTTCATGCTATATTTCAAGTCCATGTTATGTTTCACGTTCATGTTATGTTGTTTGTTCATGTTATGTTTTAAGCTTAAGTTCATGCCATGTTAAGTCAAGTTCAGTTCACGCTTAGGTTCTGGTTAAGTCATGCTATATGTCAAGTTATGCTATGCTTATGTATGACTATACTTATGCATTTATGCTTTTACTGCCATGCATGCATTTTTAACCTGTGTGTGAGTTTTATGTTAACTTACTGAGATTTGTAATCAAATCTCACTGTGGTAGTCCCAACTACCATTCCCCCCGAATGGTAGATCTTGTTACAGGACCCAAAGGAGAATTGGAATCTGACCAACTGAATACGGTCATCTAGGCTACGGTGCGATGTTGATGATGGTATAGTATTTAACTTAGGTTAATACTTGTACTTTTGGATTGTATCTCAAGTATTCTTTTGATCACAACCATTTTAGACTAGTGTGGTGATCACGGCTTTTTAGTATGCCTTTATGTATGAAATATGTTTCAAGTATTTGGGATATTTTTAGTTTGGTGCATAGTATTGCTAAAGAAAAAAAAATTATCCGCTGCGAATATTGCATAATGCTAGATGCATGTTAGGAACATTGCATCTTATATGTCATGAACGGGGGCAGGTAACCTTGCGTTGCATGTCTCGACGCTTCAAATGTCTGTTCAATCCCAAGCGGAATTTAGGGGCGTCACAAAGTGAATCAAGAACCATCGAAGAATACCGACGTAAAATATTGGCCAATTCCAAACACCTATGAGGTGATGCTTGTTGAATATCAGTGGGTATTTGTATAAATGAAATGAAAATGTGATATATAAATCACGAATATATTTCCAGCAGAAATAATATTGATATGTTTTGAAGTTAAAGAGATCATATTGAGATTTGTATTAACTTGATAGTTACCAAGAGTTTGGGTATGCATGAAGCATATAGTACTGAAGTACATATTCTATCAAGTCTTAAAATCCTTATATGATCTAATGCAAGCTAAACGCATGTGGAACATATTATTTTCCATATATTTTCAGTATTTATATTATCTTTTATTGCAGTTTATATAGATAATTTAAATATCATTGAGGCTCCAGAAGAGCTCATGAAAACTGCAGAAATCAGGGATTGATTATGAGGAAACATACTCTCCTGTTATGGATGCAATCACATTCAGATTAGTTTGGTAAGTTACAAAAAGATTGGATATGCAGTTAATGGATGTGGTCACTGCATATTTATATGGGTCATTAGACCATGACATATATATGAAAATCCCTGAAGGATATAAAATGCTTGAAGCTTGTTATCTGAGTACATCCAGAAAACAATCCGAACGCATGTGGTATAAACGCATTAGCGAATATTTATTGAAAGAAGGATTTGAAAATAATCCAATATACCCATGTGTTTTTATTAAGAGATTCCGGATTTGTTATTATTGTGGTTGATGATTTAAATCTTCTTGAAACTCCTGAAGAGATCAGAAGAACTGCACATATTTGAAATATAAAACCCTTTCGGTTTCAAGGGGGAGATAAATGTGCATTATTAAATGAGAAATAAAATGGAGCACACAGAATATCTACCAGAAGATAGAAAGACAAATATGAGTATTTGTGAAATATTATTTTATTATCTTGAAGCAAAATTACAGAAATTTGAGGCATTTCGCCTTATTCTTTAAACGCTCTTGTTCTTCAAGAATCTGCATGGCATCCTTATCTAAAGGAGTAGGCAATCTAAAAGAAGATTTAAGCAGATATTTTAATTTCCTATTCTCTTGCTTTATTGCTTCTATTTTCATGTTAAACTCCTGAAGAAGTCGCTGAAGGATAGAAATTTTCTCATGGAGTTTGTCCAAATCATAAGGTTTGGATTGTAGTCGCTGAGAAAATGCATAAATAGTTGAAGAGTAATGGGTACCGAGATTTACAAGCTCATAGATAGTTTCAACATCTGACTTATTAGTCAGATCATTATTGTATTGTATTATAGCACCTGTTGTAGAAGCAGGAACAGCTGATGAGCGAGGTGCATAATACCTTATATATTGGCCATGAGAAAATTGCTGAGCCATTGCAAAGTAAAAATGCAGAAAGAGATTGCAGAGTAAAAATGCAGTATGATTACAGAAAAGTGAAGAAGATAAGATGTGAATGAAGATGAGCTGAATATCTCTTTTATAGAAAAAATTATGACTAAGCACATCTATTGCTTCACGGCGTCCCTCGTGAAGCATTTCTCTACAAGAGACGAGGCGTAGCATCATAGTCCTGCGGCGCCTGACAGCAGATGTAGCATTATAGCATTTCGGCGCCTAATAGGTACATAAGAACTGTAAAATCTCGTGATGCTTGTCTGGCCTAAAAGGATGGCCACCGTTTTTAAATATGGAGGTTTGCGGCTTAATTTTGATAACTCCTCCAGTAATTATGTTATTTACAAGAATTCCAGAAGAGTACAACTCCAGAAGAGTAGTGAATTCAATATTAAAATGAACTTGGATCAATATGGTGAATTTCACTATAAAGTCTTGAAGCACTTTTATATAGACAAAACTCATCCCCTGAGTACTCCAATAGTTGCTCGATAATTTGATAAGCAGAAAAATCCATTTCATCCTTGTGAAGACGATGGAGAAATTCTTGGTCCTGAAGTACCTTATCTCCAGTTCAATTGAAGCCCTGAATATGTGATTATTTGGATCAAGTTCACAATTAGATGGATATACAGATGCGAGTTATCTATCAGATCCATACAAGAAGATCATTGCAATTAATGAGAAGAAAGTTGAAATTGATGTCAAGAAGATACGGTCAAGTAATAATTTGGCAGATTTATTCACTAAAGCATTACCAACTGCAACATTTAAGAAGATTGTGCAGAACATTGGAATGCGGAGACTTGAAGACATATTATCATGCACTTTTAAGGGGAAGTGATGTCTTGAAAATTTGTGCTGATTGTACTCTTTTTCCTTCGCTAAGGTTTTATCCCACTGGGTTTTCCTTTGCAAGGTTTTAATGAGGCAATCCTAAAGCACTTGGCGGTACATATGAATACTGTACTCTTTTTCCTCCGCCATTGGTTTTTTCCCACAGGGTTTTTCCTTGGCAAGGTTTTAACGAGTCATATTCTTTAAATATGGTCATCTAAAGGGGAAGTGTTGTAAACCATCTTGTATTGTATAACCACAGTTAGCCGTCGTAATTGACCAAGTTGTAGTCGTCAATTAAGACTTTGGTACCCCTATATATATGGGTGTTTCTAAGTTCAGTAAATACATCAATGAAAGAAATCCTCTCTCGTTCTCTCTCTATCTTTGAAACTCTCTCTATTTTGATTGATTTACAACAAGAATATATATATAGTTGCATTTGTTCACTTTTGAGCTCTGATCTCTAATCATTATATATATATATATTTATATATAAGAAATGGTATTTATAATCGTAAATATATAAGTGTTGTATAATTACTTTAAAAAAATGAATAAATATAAAATTTATATAAGAAAAAAATTAATTTTTTAATTATAAACTAAACTCTTTTTTAAAATAACTATATAGTGTTTACATATTTAATTACTGTACGTAATATTACTTTATACGTATGTTGTTTAACAACTCAAAGCAAATTAAAAAGAGTTTTGTTACATACAAGCACAGTTACACACTAATCTGTGTACCAATACTGATTTATTCATATTTAAAATTTAAATTAACACTGTTTTTAATTAAATCTACTTTTTGACCAATCATATCATATTGATGCACAGATTAGTACACAATTATAATTACAACTATATTTTTCCAATTAAAAAATAGACAATTATCTTCTCAGGATTATTGTCATGTCGTCGCATCCATGATGTTGCACGCAGCCCGTACAAGCTAACCTCCAAAACAAACCTTTTTGCGACTCCCGAAACGACATAAATGGCGTACTAGTAGAAACAAAGTTTGAATTAAAGAAAAATTTAATGGTAAATATAATTGCCTATTAATATGTGTATTAAATTAATGTAATTGATTAAAAAGTAAATTTTATTAAAAGTAATATTAATTTAAATTTTGAATACGATGTAATCAGTATTGATATGCAGATTAATATGTGGCTTTGCTTGTATATAGCAAAACTCTTGAATTAATATAGATAAAAGCTACACTCAAGGTGTTTTCGAGACCAATCCGCGTACGAAGCGGATGTGGCCTGCTGCTGTTAGTTTTTTATATTAAAAAAAATAGATAGAAGAAGAAATCATCGGCTTCATAGATCTATTTTCGATCATTCCTTCGTCTCCCCTCTCCCAAATCTCATCTTTCTCATCTTTTCTTTAATTTCTTTTTTTCCATTCTATTTTTCACGCCCTTGAATAAAATAAATGACTCATCCACTGTCCACAAGCCTAAGCACAAGATCGCAGAAGCTTGCTCTAAGATTCAAGAAAAACCAAACTTCCCAACGGCACTCACGTGGGTTTTTTTTCTTTTTCTCATTCTCTTCCACTGCCTTGATTAAAAAAGAAATGTAAGAAGCCTTGGAAATTTCCCTTTCATCTTTCCTTGGTTCCTTTTACTCCAAAATAAAATTCCCAATCGGTAGGAGGCAATGTGCATCTCTCCTTAACTATCTTCAAGAGAGAGAGAGAGAGAGAGAGAGTTTGTGTGTGAGAATACACACGTCGGCGCCGTTTACGGTGGCTTTTCGTTAGAGGAGATGACTCAAGTTTAATCTTTGGGCATGTTTTCTCTCGGGGATGAGCTCTGTAAGGGAAGGAGAGATGGTAATTCTTTCTGAAAGGGCATAAAGGTTGAAATATAGGGACAAGGTAGATTAAGAAGAAATAAAATAAAAAATGAAGTCATGAGTAGTAGATGAGTAATTCTTTCTAGAAAGGTAGAAAATGGATCTAGATTTAAGCCGGAGGCTGGAGCTTTGTTCCTCATCTTCGTAGTTTTTCTTTTGAAAAATAAAAAAATAAATAATGCTGACGTCAGATTCGTGCACATTTTGAGTGCACAAGTTGCCTATATGTAGTGGGGCTCATTAATATATACTAGCTAGTTTTTTTTTTTAATCCTGAAAGATTACTTTGTATTCATTCAATAAACTGGTGCCTCGTTACAAGGTTTTTCTTCTCTACAGTGATTCTAATGCATCCTGGTATATGTTCTATCCAACTAGGTAGTTCAGATTGTAAAAGTAAAACTTCTTTTGCTAATACATGTGTTGCCTCATTTGCTTTCTTATACCCAAATTTTATTGACCATCCCTCCCTAGCATTCAACAAGTTCTTTGCATCTTCAATAACACTTCCTAAATGAGAGAAGTCTTCTTTGCCATCATTGACTGCATTTACTACGACTTCAGCATCACCTTCAAAAACTACATAGCTGAAATTGAGATTTCTGCATACTTCCATAGCTTTCCTCAGTGCATAACTCTCGGCCACTGTACGATTTATCACATGCCTTTTCTGTTCTCCAATAGCAACCAAAACTTCTTTCTCATCTCTGATGACCACCCCAAGTCCTACCTTCCTTTCTTTTTGATCCACTGCTGCATCCCAGTTAGCTTTAGCATAGTTCTCCCTTGGCCTTATCCACTTTGAGTCCCTCCTTTCTCCATTATTACCTGAACTCTGCCTTGAATTCTTCTGAGCCAATTGGAAAACTTGTAATTCATCCCTTGCTGATTTTATCACTTGACTTGGGGTTTTGAAAAATCCATCAAATGTAAATTCATTAATTCTTCTCAACCAAAGGCTTCTCATCACCATCACCATCTCTTCTATTTTTGACTTGCTTACCTTCTCCATCATTCTCTCCCATAGAGCTAATAAATCAGTTTCATAAGATCTGCATTCCTGTACCACGATCAATGACTCAGACCAAACATTTGTTACTGCTGGAAAATGCCACAAGACATGCATTGTTGTCTCCTCTTCACATTTGCATATTCGACATTTGGGATTTTCTCTTATCTTCCTTAGATACAAGTTATTTCTTGTAGCTAGTAGCTCCTTTACAACTCTCCACAAAAGGAGTTTGACTTTCCCTAGGATGTTTAACTCCCACATGCCCTTACATCTATTATCCACTTCTCTTCCCTCTAAGCATTCCCCCTTGACTGCCTCTTTCCTGCTCATTTTCAACTGATATGCACTGCTGACAGAAAAAGGCCTTGCTTTGTGTTAACCCAAACCAATTTATCCTCAATATCCATTTTGCTTATTGGGATACTACAGATCTGGTCTACTTCATTCTAGTTGAAAATTCTCTTTATCAATTGCTCATTCCATTCCCCATCATAGATCAGGTCACATACTTTAGCTTTCTTATACAAAATTGAAATTGAAGATTGAATACTAAAAGTTGAGGGTGTCGGTAACCATTTCTACCTCCAAATCTTTATGCTCTTACCATTCCCAACCCTCCATCTTAACCCTTCTTTCAACAAGTTCATTGCCCCCCCACACACTCCTCCATATGAATGAAGGTCTATGTCTTAGTTTTGCCTCTAACAAAGAAACTGATTTGAAATATTTCTCCTTGAAGACCTTTGAAATATATCATACTCATCGGGTTCTGTAAGAATCTCCATCCTTGTTTAGCTAGCAAAGCCATGTTAGAGCTCTCTAAATCTCTAAACTCCAGCCCTCCTCTCCCTTTTGGTTTCCCCATCTTCTCCTAGCTACACCATTTCAGACTACTACTTTCAAGATGATTGCCCCACCAGAAATTATCCACCATTGAATTCAACTTTTTATAGAGATTTTTTGGAAGTTTAAAAACACCCATTGTGTATGTTGGGACTGCTTGTAGTACAACCTTAATAAGCATCTTTTTGCCTGCAACTGACACAAATGAATCTTTCCAGTTACTGATCTTTTTCCACACCTTTTCTTTTATGCCTCGGAACGTGTTGTATTTGGATTTCCCAACTATAGGAGGTAACCCAAGATACTTTTCATAAGTACCTCTCATAACTGCTCTCCCTAGCTCCATGATCTTTCCTTTATCCTCCTCCCTAAAGTTTGAACTAAAGAAAATTGTAGTTTTTTCCTTATTTAGAAATTGACCTGAAGCTTTTTCATACTTTAGAAGCAATTCTTATAATTTCACCCATTCCTCCACTCTTGCCCTTCCAAACAATATGCAATCATCAATGAAAAGCAGATGATTTACATGAGTTCCACCCCTTGTCACTGTCACACCCCTTGTACTCCCTTTGGCATCTGACTAGTGAGCCAAGACCCTCAGCACACAAGATGAATAGATAAGGAGACAGAGGGTCCCCCTGCCTCAAACCTCTCGAGGGAAAAATCCTTGTACCAGGTCTCCCATTTACAAGACTGAATAGCTCACAGTTGAAACACAATTCATGAGTAACTTAATCCATTTTCTGCAAAAGCCTAGCTTTCCCATAACTGCCTCCAAATAAGACCACTCAATCCTATCATAAACTTTGGATATGTCAGGCTTGATAGCCATATTCCCCAATTTACCTTTCTCTCTAGCTTTCGTTGTGTGAAGCACCTCATAAGCCACTATAATGTTATCTATTATCAACCTCCTAAGTATGAAAGCACTTTAGTTGGGAGAAATGACTTCAATAAGAAACTTTTTCAATTTTTTGGCCAACAATTTTGACATGATCTTATAGGCTACACTACATAGACTAATTGGCTTGAAATCACTTGCCAATCTAGGTTCCTTAACTTTGGGAATAAGTGCAATATAAGTATAATTCATGAGAGAATTCAGAGATTTACCATTGAGCCATGATAGTACAGCATTACAGACTTCATCACCAATAACATGCCAATGTTTCTGATAAAAATATGCCCCAAAACCATATGAACCAGGTGATTTTAGGGGAGCCATTTGATTTAAAGCATCCTCAACCTTAGCTCTAGAGAAAGACTGTTAGACTATCATTCATCCTTTCTATCACACAAGGTACCACCTCCCTTAGACAGACATCAATATCCTCTTTACTGGAAGTAAACATTTTATGAAAGTAATCTTTAAACACCCTTTCTACCTCATCTGGACTGGTCATCCTTACATTCTAATAATCAATTACCTCTTTAATATAGTTCCTCTTATTTATTTGATTAGCACAACTATGAAGAATTTGGCACTTCGATCCCCTAGCTGATACTGATCCAACTTATCTCTTTGCCTTTACTTCATATCCTCCTTCTCAAGGCAGACCCCTATTTCTTCTTGTAGTTTTTTTTTTTAATTTTTTTAATTTTTATTTTATCTTAACCATGTTATGACTACCTTCATTCTCTTGTAATTGTTTAAGCCTTTATGTTTTTTCCTTAATAATTTTCTCCTTATCCTTCTCAATCTATTTACTCCATCGCAGAAAAGCTCCCTTGTTGCCTTCCAACAGACTCTGTAGTGTCATAGGAGTGCCCCCTTCTGCCGATCTCTCATTCCAAACTCTTTTAAAAACTTCCTCACAGTCTTCCTCGAGAGACCAGTTTTCTCATGTCTAAACAACCTCATTCTCCTCCATTCTATTGCAGATTCTTGGTTCATACAAAGTAAAAGAGGCATATGGTCTGAACACCTACCTGCAAGCACCTTTACCCACCCTTCTTTAAAAATATCTTTCCACTTCAGGTTGGCTACTGCCCTATCAATCATCTCTTTAGTAAAAGTCTCATCCACATGATGTTTATTGCTCTAAGTGCATTTGTCTCCTCTCCACCCCAAATCAAACATACCTCCCCTTTCCAAAGCTTCTCTATAACATGCCATTTGCTTCTCCTGTTTTTGTTTCCCCCACTCTTCTCATCATGTGTCAGTATTTCATTAAAGTCACCCACACCAAGCAACCTCAGTTACATGTTTCAAAGATGTCAACAACTTCCATGACTCTACACTCATGCTAGATAGCTAGCTAGCCTTGATACCATGAGCCCCAAGGCTGTACCGAAACAAGTAGTAGTGCTATATGTACTATATATACATACAACGTCTATGAAAAATGCCTTTCTGATCATGGATGACATGCAGTATTTTCTGATAGATAGATTAATTTTGCTATTTTATGTTGACAAAACAATTGCTAATAATTTTAATAAATAGATTATAATGTATGTATATGACTTTTATTGCATGAAAAACTGTAGTCGAACATATATAATATATCACAAAAACATGGTAATTACTTAGTTTTTGGAGTTACGTACTTTCCCTCATTTCTACGTACCTATGTACTGGTAGGGAAGGTTATAAATGTGTTTATATATATATGAAATACATTTACTAGCAAAAAGATAATATTAACTAATTGTGAAAATAAAATACTCAAATTGGAAACTTAGGTATATATATATGTTGATATAAGAGAAAGTACATTTATGGCTAAAGTATTTCTGTATAGTTTTTAGACTAATGATGATTAAACTTAGGGGTGGTCGAAAAGGGTTTTAATTCAAACCTAGGGAATATTTTTTAGAGAGGTCTAAACGGCCTGGTGGTTAATTAACTAATTATATATTGACGCAGGGGGATCCGAGACAGATGATGCTGAGTTGTCAAATTGCACCTTGATGGCGCTGAGATACCATGAGTTGGCAGATCAGCGCAAAGGCGGGAATTGATTGTGATATGTTCCTCATTGGGGCCGTTTTGAGTGCGTTTCAATCTTTTGGCCATAACTTTGGCTACGGGTGTCGGAATCGCACATAAGACCCCAATTCGGAAAGCTCCTTTTGGCGCGCACGCTGTCCACATCGAGCATAGCTCCATGTACCTTTTTTTCGACCTCAATTTCTGCTGTTTTCCCCTCCGAATCACTAGTTTTAGTTAGTTTTTACTATTTATGGTAATAATTCGCTTGTCAGTTAGGAAGTCATTTTAAATCCGATTTGGGCCAGATTTTTTGCAGATTGCTTATTTTATTTCGAATTTCAATTTAGAGTGATTTCCGAGATTTTGCTATTTTTGGCAAAATTCAGATAAACACGATCTTTGGCTATAACAGTCCGGCTTGTGGACTGATTTTCATTATTGCTTGATTTTATAATATCCCGTTAAACCCTAGAGACTTTTCTCTCTGGTTTTGGGCGAATTTTCTCCTGTGAATCATCTGTTGGAACTAGCCTGCAGGATAATCGCTATCCTGTCCGGCGTCAGTTGGCATCAGAGCTTCAACATCTTCCTGGGAAATTTCACCAGTTTCAATGGCTGGAGGTCGTGGTTGTCGTGGGCAGGTTCCGAATGAGGAAGCCCCACGCCGTGATTGCAGCGTTCAGGATGCGATGATTGAGGATTTGCAGAGGCAAGTCGCACAATTAACCCAGCGCCTGGCAGAGCAGGATTTTGAGGATCGTGAGGCCTCTGATCACGATTCTAATTCCACTTTCGAAAACCCATATCACAATCGTGCTCTATTCCGGGAGCACCGTGGTCGGGAGGAGCGTCATGGAGACCTCGGTTTTCGGGTCGATCTCCCCGAGTTTTCTGGTACGTTATAGGCCGAGGGATTCGTGGATTGGATTAATGAAGTGGAGTGTATTTTTGATTATAAGGAAGTCCCCGATCGTGTGAAAGTGAAATTGATCGCCATCAAACTCAAGGGCAGAGCATCTGCGTGGTGGGAGCAGTTGCGACGTTCACGAGATAGGCAGGGCAAGGCCAAGATCACTGATTGGGAGAAGATGAAGAAGAAGATGAAGGGTCACTTCCTTCCCTTCAGCTACACGCAAACCTTGTTTCAGCGACTTCATGCGTTAAGGCAGGGCGCGCGATCAGTCGATGATTACACGGAGGAGTTTTACCAATTGGTCGCCCGGAACGATTTATCTGAGACGGAGGAGCAGATGGTGGCGCGGTATTTGGGGGGTTTGCGCCAGCCCTTGCAAGATGTCCTCAGCCTTCATTCACTGTGGAATGTTTCGGAAGCCTACCAGCGTGCACTTGCTGTTGAAAAACAGCAAAACAGGAGACCAGTGATCAGGAGCGATCACAACAGTCGGCCAGTTCGCCCTCAGGATTCCCGTCCTGTCCAGTAGCCACCGTAGGGTAATTCTAACCCTACTATTAGATGTTTTCATTGTGGTGAACAAGGGCATAGGGCGACTGATTGCAGGAAGCCTGCTAATCAAAAGGGCAAAAATTTGTTGATTGAGGAAAACGCGGTAGACGAGACTGAGGAGATTGGCGAGCCCGTGTATGACGATGATGAGACTGATGATGTGCTGTATGGAGATGGTCATGAGACTTTAGTCGTTCGCAAGAGTCTACTGACTCCCAAGGGCGATTCAGGGGACGATTGGTTGAGAACCAATATTTTCCACACGACCTGCACAGTTGCAGATAAAGTCTGCAAAATGATCATTGACAGCGGCAGTTGTGAGAATGTAGTGTCCGAGGAGGTTGTCCAGAAATTGCAGTTGAAGACGGACCGTCATCCTAAGCCATACAAGTTGTCATGGCTAAATAAAGGCAGTGAGGTAACAGTTGATAGGCGATGCCTCGTGTCTTTTTCAATTGGTAGAAAATATTTTGATAATGCCTGATGTGATGTTGTGTCTATGGATGCGTGTCATGTATTGTTGGGTCGACCTTGGCAGTATGATCGCAGTGTCATTCATGATGGACGGAAGAATACATATTCCCTTAACATCAAGGGAAAAAAGATTATGTTGGCGCCCCGGCGAGAATGACTCACTCCTACCCCGGTAACCAATAATATTAACCTGCTTTCTATGTCCAGGTTTTTAGATGAGATTGAGCATGGAGGCGTGGTCTATGCTTTACTACCTTGCAAGAATAGTGCAGTAGACGTGGATACAGATTTACCAGTAGAGGTGCAGCAGCTGCTAGCAGAATTCTCTGACTTGATGCCAGAGGATCTTCCTCCTGGGCTACCGCCTATGAGGGATATTCAGCATCAAATTGACCTTGTTCCTGGGTCAAGTTTGCCAAATCGACCAGCATATCGCCTCAGTCCCAAGGAGGTTGAAGAGTTGCAGCGACAGGTGGAAGAGTTGTTGGAGAGGGGCTATATCCGAGAGAGTATGAGCCCATGTGCAGTTCCTGCCCTGCTAGTGCCAAAGAAAGATAGTTCTTGGCGTATGTGTGTTGACAGCCGAGCGATCAACAGAATTACAGTGAAGTACCGGTTTCCAATTCCCCGTCTAGATGATATGTTGGATCAGCTATCCGATTCTAAGGTCTTCTCAAAAATTGACCTTAAAAGCGGATACCACCAGATCAGAATAAGGCCTGGAGATGAGTGGAAGACCGCGTTTAAAACGCCACAAGGGTTGTATGAGTGGATGGTCATGCCTTTTGGGCTATCCAATGTGCCCAGTACGTTCATGAGATTTATGCATCAGGTCTTGCGGCCTTTTATGGGGAAATTTGTTGTAGTTTACTTCGATGATATCCTCATTTATAGTCCGACATGGGCTTCACACTTCGATCACCTTCGTGCTGTTTTTGAGATGCTGAAAACGGAGTGTCTGTTTGTCAATCAGAAGAAGTGTTCTTTCTTCACTACTTCTGTGACTTTTCTTGGTTTTGTTGTGTCTACTGATGGTGTTCATCCAGATCAGTCAAAGATAGATGCAGTCTTGGAGTGGCCCAGACCAAGGACCTTACATGACATCCGAAGTTTCCATGGATTGGCATCTTTCTACCGCCGGTTCATTAGAAATTTCAGTACTCTGATTGCCCCTATCACAGAGTGCCTCAAGGGGCGTGATTTCCAGTGGTCTGAGGAGGCAGAGGCCAGTTTTCAACTGGTCAAGCAGAAGATGACCGAGGCACCAGTTTTGGCACTTCCTGATGCATCTGGCTTTGGCATTGGTGGTGTTCTGAGTCAGGCAGGTCGTCCGGTTGCTTTTTTCAGTGAGAAGCTATCGGGATCAAAGAAAAATTATTCCACTTATGATCTGGAGTTCTATGCCATAGTTCAGTCCCTGAAGCATTAGCGTCACTACCTAGTACAGAAGGAGTTTATTCTGTTTACCGATCATGAGGCCCTGAAGTACATTAATGGCCAACACAAGTTGAGTAAACGTCATGCCAAGTGGGTGGCATACTTGCAAGAATTCACCTTTACGCTGAGGCACCAAGCAGGGAGTCTGAACCGCGTCGCAGATGCCCTGAGCCGTCGTACCTTACTCCTCACCACCATGAGTACCAAAGTTGCAGGCTTTGAGACGTTCACAAATATGTATGCAGCTGATCCTTCCTTTGGAAGGATATTTCAGGAGGTAACTGAGGGTCACCGTCATGATTTTGTTTTTCATAATGGGTATCTGTTTCGTGGATTATAGTTGTGCATTCCAGATTGTTCATTGAGGCAGCAAATTATAAGTGAGCTTCATGATGAGGGACACTTTGGCCGAGATAAGACCTTGGCCCTTATCTCTTCTGACTTTTATTGGCCCAAGTTAACTAGTGATGTGGCCCATTATGTGGACCGTTGTTATGTGTGCCAGCGGTCTAAGGGAGTTCTCACCAACGCGGGCTTGTACACTCCCTTACCTGTTCCTGAAACTCCTTGGTTCGATGTCAGCATGGATTTTGTATTGGGCTTACCCCGTACCCAAAGGGCCTCGGATTCTATCTTTTTTGTGGTTGACAGGTTTTCCAAGATGGCCCATTTTGTAGCTTGCAGGAAGACTATGGATGCTGTCCGGATTGCCCATCTTTATTTCAGGGAGATTGTGCGTTTACATGGTGTTCCTCGATCCATCACTTCAGATCGTGATACCAAGTTCATCAGTCATTTCTAGAAGAGCCCGTGGGGGAAACTGGGAACGCAGTTGAATTTTAGTAGCGCCTACCACCCCCAGACGGATGGCCAGACCGAGGTGGTGAACCGGAGTTTGGGCAACCTTTTGAGGTGTTTGGCAGGAACGAAGCCGAAGCAGTGGGATTTGGCATTGCCTCAAGCAGAATTTGCCTACAACAGATCGAAAAACAGAACCACAGGTTTAAGCCCATTTGAGATTGTCTATGGTCAGAACCCATCCGGGGTGCTGGACTTAGCCCCTATTCCACGTATAGGATGTTTCAGTCCTAAAGCAGATGAGATGACAGAGTATCTTTGGGGTATCCATGAGCAGGTGAAACAGACCATTCATGAGAGCAATGCCAAGTACAAAACTCGGGTTGACAGTCATCGTCGTCAGGTACTTTTTGATGTTGGTGATTTTGTTTGGGCTGTATTAACTCGTGATCGTTTTCCTGTTGGCGAGTATAATAAGCTTAAGGATCGGAAGATTGGACCTTGTGAGGTCGTGCAGAAGATCAATGATAACGCTTACAGGTTGCGCCTTCCCAGTCACTTGAAGACTTCTGATGTCTTTAATGTGAAGCACCTAAGTCCTTGTTTTGTGGATTCTGACGACACTACTCTGAACTCGAGGACGAGTTCTTTCCAACCCGGGGTGACTGATGCAGGGGGATCTGAGACAGATGATGCTGAGTTGTCAGATTGCACCTTGATGGCGCTGAGATACCATGAGTTGGCAGATCAGGGCAAAGGCGGGAATTGATTGTGATATGTTCCTCATTGGGGCCGTTTTGAGTGCGTTTTAGTCTTTTGGCCATAACTTTGGCTACGGGTGTCGGAATCGCACATAAGACCCCAATTCGGAAAGCTCATTTCGGCGCGCACGCTGTCCACATCGAGCTTAGCTCCATTTGCCTTTTTTTCGACCTCAATTTCTGCTGTTTTCCCCTCCGAATCACTAGTTTTAGTTAGTTTTTACTATTTATGGTAATAATTCGCTTGTCAGTTAGGAAGTCATTTTAAATCCGATTTGGGCCGGATTTTTTGCAGATTGCTTATTTTATTTCGAATTTCAATTTAGAGTGATTTCTGAGATTTTGCTATTTTTGGCAAAATTCGGATAAACACGATCTTTGGCTATAACAGTCCGGCTTGTGGACTGATTTTCATTATTGCTTGATTTTATAATATCCCGTTAAACCCTAGAGACTTTTCTCTCTGGTTTTGGGCGAATTTTCTCCTGTGAATCATTTGTTGGAACTAGCCTGCAGGATAATCACGATCCTGTCCGGCGTCATATATTATACTACAACCATTAATTAATTTCAATAATAAAATACGATGTTAGATATAATATACATA